>CM042011.1:152087033-152287033 GCA_023525715.1 Cichorium intybus
CAAAATTATATAATTTTACATTAGATACTACCGGTTGCATTTTAGATAGATGGTATTTTTTCTTCTGTAACATTTGTCTTTTTGAAGCTAAAAGTTCTAACATTTTAAATTGTATTATTTTGAGAGATTAATTAATTAAAATAAATATAATTAAGTAAATAAAGTTAATGGATTTAAAAGTTTCATAGTTTAAATTGAGCCAAATAGAAAATTTGAAGTTTGTAGGACCAAACTTCACAAACTCAAAAACTTAATTTTGACATTGACTTAGCTAGAACATACAAAGTGTCCGTACATAGTTTTACAGTAATCTTTGTAAAGTAGATATGGAATAACTTTAAGAACAGAAATATTATTATATTTTTATTTGCATTCTATTATTTTATGTACAAGAGTGTCACACGTGAGATTTTTATTACAGAGGAGACATGGTTATATTTTACATGAAAAAGGAAATGCCAGTACATACAAAGTGCCGGTACATACAAAGTGGGATTTTTATTATTTTATGTACAAGTTCATCCCTTCTTCTAAAATCTGGTACTTTTAAATGAGAAAATACGTAGTTTGAAGTTAATCGGATGAACTTAATAGTACCACAATGTTATTAAACCGTCGAAAACCTCCAAGAAAGTTATTTTCGTAGCAACTCGTTAGCATGGTGGATTTTTATATGCTTGTCTAAATAGAGAGAATAATTTTGGGGAATATGGTTTTCTTAAGTAATCCTACAATTGGGTAATAGTTGTTTGTAACCTTTTTAAAGCAAAACACCAATCAATTATGTGAAGAGGTAGATTATTTAGAAGTCTATTTTTTTTTTTTAAACTTTTGGTTAGCATATGGTTTCTAGCGACTGTTGCCCTTGCATTTTGAATTTTTGATGGGCGAATCTCTATTTATTGGTTAAGTCTTTACTAGGGATGAGATCGGTTCCGGGACCGGACCGACCTGGACCGATCCGACTACGGAACCGACCTGAATATTGGTGAGAAGTAGAACCGAGAACCGGACCCTATGTATCTTAATCGGTTTCGGATTTTTCCTCGGATCCGGTTCCGGACCGGGTAGAACCGAGAATACTTGGGCAGTGGGTTTTGGGCAGAAACCGGACAATGTATGGGCTGTAGCGATATACATAAATTTTCAATTGTTGATGTAAATTTATCTATTAATTAAAAACCGTAATTTTTTGGAATGTTACACTCGCTTTCCTTTTTTCGTTTGTCACGCATTTTTTTTTGGTTTGTCACGCGGTTTCTTAGTTGGGTCCGGGTCTTTTTTTTCGGATCTATAACGTGCTCCCTTCCAGTTTCTTCTCTTCTTCTTCCCGTCTTCTCTTCTTCTTTCTTCTCTTCTTTCAGTCGGTGCATGCCCATCTCCATTTGCCGTCCTTCGATTTACAGTAGGTGCACATCCGTCGAATTTCCGTCGTTCCCTCTGCCGCCTTCAACCACATCCCTCTGCTTCTATAATCGAGGTTTCTTCGACATCTCCGCCACCCACTAATCCTTTATCTGCATCACCTTCCTTCCCAAAAGAGAGATCGTACCGGTGTTCAATTCCATCGGCATCATCTCGCGTATGCTGAAAGGGCGAGGAACAACCTGGAAATAGATATCGATTTCGAAATCGAAGGCGAGTTCCCTGCATTAGGGCTTCTCCGGCTGAATCCCCTTTCTCCTCCTGCGGCGTGAACTCTGATTCGATCCGGGTATTCGATCCCGCCGCTGTGTAAACTTTTTTTTCGCGTACTTTTTTTTTGTTGCTTCATAGGTTAATTTCGATCTGGTATTTAATTCGTGAACGTCTCACCTTATATCACCAGGTTATACCATTGTCGCGTGTTGTTCTTAAAACCTCTCACCGACTACCACCGCTCCCTGCGGATACTGCCGTCGATGCCGCTGTCAATCCGTGGAGTACGACTGCTCCATCGCAGCACCAACGCAACAACGTTGTCTGGGTGCAGTATCTAGAGATATGTTGGATAGACGTGGATAAGGTCAAATGGGCAAATGGACAACAAAAATAAAGCTTACAAACAATTTTTATGGACTTATGTCAAGGGACTACTATGCGTGTAGAATTTGGTGACACAACTACTGTGCTGCATTCATCTGGTCGCCTTACTATTATTCAATACTTTCCTGACAGATGGAATTTATGAAGGTATTGCTATTGGAGGAGATGTTTACCCCGTTTCTACTCTTTCAGACCATTTTTGCGGTTCAACATCATTCTTCAGGTACCTTGATATAATAAATTACCATTATACCCTTTTTGTAATAAACATAACATTTACACGTTTCGTATTTTTCAAGTCTGAATCCGGTAGGATGCAGGTCTTATTCGTGCAGAGAGCAATGTCATTATGAGATAGGTATACTAACATACCATTTTACATTGTATTTTGTTTCATATAACTAAGTGTGAATTTGCCTTTATTTTACCCAGAAAATATGGGTGATTGATATAAATTGGTCGACTCATGAAAGTAGGATGCTATAATAAACAAATCACTAAAAGTACATTGCTATTTATCACATTTAGCCCTAATGTTTATGTGTTTGGTAGGTGAATTATGCTCTTGGGGCTTTATATTATATGTGTAATGCATCTACAAAGGAAGATATATTGAAAACAAAAGTGGTGGATACTATTAAAAGATATGCAAGTGATGTTGATGTTAGCTTCAGCAATCTTGCCGAGTCATTTTTAGACAAGCATGTCATTGAAGTGTAACTTTTTTTATTTGTTTATTTTTTTTTATTTTAGACGAATGGCTAATGAAAAAAAAATTGAATATTTGGTTGCTGTTGCAACAGTTTATGTGGATGCAAGTTGTACATTTAAGCTGTTTGTTAGATTTGCGTGCAATATAATGTGTATAAAAGCCACCATCAATGTCACTTCTGAACTTTATTAAATTCTTTCAATGAGAATGGTTTGATGATACTAATCCTTATGTTCTTTCATTTCTTTAAGGTTGACAAACTCGGAAAGGATTCTCTTGTGAACTGTGCAAAGACAAGCATGTCTTCTAAACTATTAGCTACTAATGATGACTTCTTTGCAAATCTGGTATGTTTCTAATTTTCTCAAATTGCAGATAATAGCAACATAGGTAACCATATCTATCTATATGGGCAAGATACTTTATCTTTTATTTTTTTCCTATAATAGCAACATACTTACATTTTTGTACAAATATGTGCATTGCAATTTTTCCGTTACATACTGCTATTAACAACAAAAAAATGTAAGTACGTTGGTATTATGTAAGGAATTGTAAGTATGTTGCTATTACGAGTACATTGTTATTATTGGTAAAGAAAATGTAAGTACACTGCTATCGTGGGTAAACAAAAAAAATCCATTCTTTGGAATTACATTGTTGTTATACATTAAAAAAAATTAGGTACATTGATATTATGCTATATCATATTATGCTATATGTCACAGGTATTCATGCAGAAATTACATTTAACAGTAAATTTATTAGCTCAACTAATACTTATCCATTACTAACAAAAATTCAAGAGTCAACGCTAAAAACTCTCTACATAGAAATAAAGTTTAGTCAGATCCCCATCGGACCCGTGCGGAGCACGGGACAAACAAAACGGCCAAAACTTTTCACCCTAAAATCTTGGTCAATTAGACGGCAATGCTTCTTGCGTATTAAGCTTTTTGTGAAAATTTGTCCCTCAAAGCACTGTTGCACCGGAACCCGTGCGGAGCACGGGGCCCCACTAGTTGGAATCAATTTTTCAATTGAGATATACATAATTTCCTATTTCACTTTTCAAGTTCCATGTAATCAAATTTTCACTTTTCATGTCTCTTTTTCTTTGTCTCCTTTTCTCTCTCTTTTTATCTTTGATGTACAGTGGCTTAAGATTGGCCCCCATTATAATCAAAATTGTTCAAGTCAACCCGTCATGAAGCAATCACAATTAACATAATTGGGCAACATTTACAAGCCCGGCCATCATGCATGCCACTGTTCACGTACCAGCTTCATGAACTGTAACGCCAAGACATGTTTTATTATATAAATATAATAAAAAGGGTAAAATGGTCATTTTACCTTGGAAAGGTAAATTGGTCTTTTGGACAGAAAAGTATTTGGTTTGAAATAATATTTTGAGTTTTGGACTTAAAATGTTATAAAAACTGATTTTGGTCATTTTACCGCAAAAGGGTAATTTGGTCATTTGACCATGTGAAGGACCAAATATGGAAAATATTGTTGTTTGTGGCAAATGTATAAAGAATGAAAGTTTTATTGTAATAAAACTTGTTTATTGTGGCAAAAGTTCAAGAAAATGAACTTAAGGACTAAATTTGCAATTTCTGGAAGTATAAATAGTGGGAATGTTCTCCCATTTTGTGCAGATTTTAGAAGCTTACGGGAGAGGGCTTTTGTGAAGGATTTTCCAGAAATTGAAGGATTCTTGAAGGATTGAAGTGTGGAATTGGAATCATAGCTTGGAATTGATGATTCCTAAGCTTGAAAGGTTAGTTTTAATCAAGTTCTTGAAGTGTTCTTGATTTGGTTTTATAGAAACTGAAATTTGTAAATTTCAGTTATGATTATGTGTTTAAATGGTTTAATGCTTCCATTAAGTCATGCTAATAAGGACTTAACTCAAGAAAATGGAAGTAGATTGTTATTTATGATGAATTTGAAGTTTTGGGGTTGTTAGAACTAAGAACCCTAATTCTTCATTTTGATTGATTTAGTTGTTTTGAATGGTTGAAAACCTTGTTAAAGTATAAGGTTTTAGCCTAGAAATAAACCCCAAACGATTAAGGACTGGATTAAGGACTTAATGGGCTAAAACTGCGTGCTACAGTGCACAAATCGCGGCTGGACAGGAGACCTGCGCAGGCGCCAGGCGTGGTGCGCCCAAGCCCCTGGCGGGGTGCGCCCAGGCGCAGTGCGCCCTGTCCTAGGCGCGGTGCGCCTCTAGGCAGGGGCCAGGCAGGAGATCAAAAATGCTAACTTTCGTTTGGCTTGTCCGTTTTAGCTCAAACTTGAACCATAGGCTCATTATGGTCTGAAAGGTTTGGGAAAATTTTTATATTGAGTTTTCGACCCCTCAGGGGCACTGTAGATCGATTCGAATGCCTCGGTGAATAGTAAAATTCATAAAAAGTTAGTAAACGGAAAGTTTATTAACTAGGCATTATTTATAATGATAATGTATTGAACTCTATTGTATTAGAGTTAACTGGAATGGTTATTAACCTATTATCATTTGGTATATAAATGAATATATAGGTACGGGATAAATGGTTGTGGTGCACGCAAAAGCAAGAAACAACCGGAATCAAATGCACCTAGCATCCAGGTGAGTAATCTCACTGATATCATATATGATATATGATGATTGAATTGTTACAGGTTGAAACTGACTTGTGGGACGAAAATGACAAGTTTGAAGATATATGAAGATGACAATACCAGATAAGCCGTGAGTCTGATATAGACAAGAACGGAGCTGTGAGTCAGTCAATATTAATGGTACGACAAGACCAGATAAGCTGTGAGTCTATTATAGACAAGAACGGAACTGTGAGTCGAACTTATATCGACAAGACCAGATAAGCCGTGAGTCTTTAATAGACAAGAACGACACTGTGATTCGAACCTATATATAGACAACAGCGGGCTAACCCGTGAGTCTAGGCAACAACGGGCTAACACGTGAGCCATGGTTTATTTTGATGAGCCAAACTTATATAGACAACAGCGGGCTAACCCGTGAGTCTAGGCAACAACGGGCTAACCCGTGAGCCATGGCAACAGCGGGCTAACCCGTGAGCCATAATTGATCGTGAACGAAACTGTTAATAGATTGTGCGGCCACTTGTGGCTATGATATTGGATGATATATCCAACTGGTGCGGCCTATATGGCTATGATATGATTATACAGAAATGGTGCAGCCTGATGGCTATGATTCCGGGTCGTTGAACCCAAACTGGTGCAGCCTGCGGGCTATGATTTATATGCTAGAAATGCTTTGGTACAGCTCGTATAGCCTTGACAAATGATATGACTTATATAGTCATAATATATAGTATAGTCAGGTATGACTAAGAAAGATGGGACAGAAACAGTACAGACTGGATATGATTGGTATGCAAATAACAGACTGGGTATGATAAAGTGTACAATTACCCGATGTGATTTGAAAATCACATGATATCATGATTCTACCGGTAAGGCTACACAGTAGGATGTGAAATCCTCAGATACATATGGTTAGCCAGTAAGGCTAGAAGTCTGGAATCGATATCCAGACAGTTATATGATTGTATTTATTGTACACATTATTTGCAGATATGATTACTCACTGAGCTTTGTAGCTCATATCGTTTGTTAAATGTCCCTGCAGGTTAGCATAACCCTGATAAGGGTAAGGATAAAGTCCGTGATTTAAGAAGTGGACTTGTAGATGCTGTCTGTAGCAGCCCGGCTTCAAAGGAGATATTGGTATTATATATTCTCCTTGATACACTTGTACCCGATTTTATTAAAAATATACCCCTTTGTACTGGTTTTAAGTACTGAAACTTTTAATTAAAATGAAAAATTTTCAAGGGTGTTTTGTTTTAAAAGCCGGGTGTTACATGAACCCATGAAACAATCGATTATAAAGCAATCACAATTCACATATATATCACCGATTACCGAATAACGTACAATGGGGAATGAAGGGAACACTGGGTTTCTTTTTCGTTTACGTAATCGGGAAAGGACGCGCACGTGTGACAAAACCCAAAAGAAGCCTTTTCAACTTCTTCGGTTAGGTAAACCAGGTCCGGCTCGGTCCGGTTTCGGGTCCAATCCTCGGGTTGGGTTGGATCTAGGTCCGAAAAGCTCATCCATAGTCTTTACCACCAAAACATTATGTTATGGACTATAAAAATGTGTTAATTAAACCTATTTCCTTCAAAATCTGTCACTTTTGTATAGAGTTAGAGTTGTAATGTTGATGTTTCTCGAGATATATGATCAAAGAAGAGTGCCAGTAGACAGACAGTGGCGGAGCTAGCATAGAATAAGGGGGTGCATGGACCCCACTTAGACTATCCTCATTAGCAACCCAACACAACCGACATTTTCAATTAAAAAACTAATTTCTTACTCTTCCACCTACACAACCCAATCCAACTCATTTTTCACACCCATTAGCAACCCAACCTAACTCAATTTTTATTAATAAATATAATTAATTACTTATTTTTATTTTATTAAAATTATTAAAAATAATTATTTTATTTCAAAAAAAAAATTCTAACTTTTAATATAAAAATAAAAATATATATTTTACATTTACTAGTCACACTTAGAAAATAGATAAAAGACATTACAAACGTAACATGAATTATGAAATTAAAGACATAGAAGATACAAACTACATAATTAATCATCAGTGCCAAATTTTTACCATATATGCTCAATCAAAACTTTTTTTAAAGCGTTATGAGTTTCTCTATTCCGAAGTTGTGCCCTGTTTGTTATATAATTTGATAGACTTGCAATTCATTCAGTGGAGTATTGCAAATGTTGCTCCTCATCTTCAGTAGAGCTTCTTGGTTCCCGATTTCTAGGTATGTCATTTACAAATTCTGATGGATCATAATAGTTAAGGTATGTGTTTCGTTCATCCTCGACAATCATATTATGAATGACAATATATGAAATCATAACCCGACCCATCATATCCTTATCCCAAACAAGATATGGGTATCAAATAAATGCAAAGCGAGCCTGTAGAACTCCAAATGCTCATTCAACATCGTTTCTAGCCGCCTCTTGATCTTGAGTACATAACTTGTGTTTTCGAAGTAATGGAGAAGTTATTGACTTCACAAAGGCATCCCATGAAGGATATATGCCGTCATTTAGATAATATGCCCTATTGTATTCCCGACCATTAACATTGTAACTAATATTTGGTGTTCGGCCTGCCAATACATCACTAAAAATAAGAGATCTATGAAGTACATTAATGAAATTACGCGAACCTGGTGTTCCAAAAAATGCATGCCATATCCATAAGTTATATGATGCAACAGCTTCCAAAATAATTGTTGGTTTTCCACTTCTTCCTGCATATTGCCCTGTCCAAGCTGTGGGGAAAATTTTCCATATCCAGTGCATACAATCAATGCTGCATATCATACCTGGAAATCCATATTCTTCCCCAACATGGAGTAATTTTGCCAAATCAACTTCGTTCAGACTTCTTAGGTACTTTGTGTCGAAACATGTAATGACACCTTCTACGAAATGTACAAGAGCATCCCTTGTTACAGTTTCACTCATTCTCAAGTACTCATCTTGTGCATCTATTGATGTCCCATAAGCCAACACCTGCATGGCTCTAGTATATTTCTGCAACGGTGAAAGACCTTGTCTACCTGTTGCATCACGTCTTTGTTGAAAATATTTATCATTTGTTGTGATAGCATTCACTATACGAAGAAATAGTGGTTTTAACGTTCGAAATCTATGTCGAAAGGCTGCTTCGTCATATATTGGGTTGTCGCCAAAGTAGTCTTCCATCAAACGTGCCTCACCCTGCTCACGTGCCCGATCACGATACCGCCTTCTTGCTCTGGGAGGATGATCACCTAGGATCATATTTGGCATGCTTATAAGTAGTTCACTGATGATGTGATCCATTACTTGATTTTGTTGAACAACTCATGCTTCCTATTCATCATATTCATTCATATTTTATGAATTTGAACCTGAATCGGAACCTGTGATGAGTTACCACTCTAAGACATTATTTTAAAGAAATTAGAAATAGAGAGTTGGTAGTGGATATGAAATCATGCAAATACTATACAAGGGCGGAACACAGACACTATAAATAGGGGGCCGAAACTAAAAAAAAGTTACACAATATTAAGTTAACACAAAAAATTGACAAACAAATTATTTTGACCATAGTAAGATTGTTTTACAAAAAAATTAATGATACTTTATTAATAAACGTTAATAATAATGAAATTAACCAACATATTAACACAAAATAACATTAAATATTTAATAAATATAGCTATTCTAAATTTTGTTTCAATTTCTTTGTGTTTAGACGTCTTAACCAACAATGTATATTAATACAAAATAACACTAAATAAATGGAGATTTTTAATAAATATAGATTTTCTAAATTTTGTTTCATTTTCTTTTTTTAAACGTTAAGATAACCTAGTTATATTAACCTTAGGTTATAAAAAGTTAACAAGTACATTTTTTCTTTGAATGATAACGAATAAGAAAGCAAATAATTAAAATAAAAAAGTTGTCAGGAACCCTCAGAATGGGTCATCTTAAAAAAACCCCATCATCATGAGAATATGATGTCCCATCAATTGGAGTTTCATTTTATATTAGTTTTAATATATATATATATATATATATATATATATATATATATATATATATTATATATATATATATATATATATATATATATATATATTATTTTTATTGAATTTATTTATTTATTTAGGTATTTATAATTTAAATAATTATTTAACATTTTGACGTTTAGTTCAAATATATTTTCTAATATGTTTTTTTTACGTTTTGTTCGTTTGCATTATTTAACGTTGTAATTTATTATTTTTCTAACTTTTGACGTATTAATTTTCTAATTTTTGACGTTTTGTTTGAATACACTTTTAGATGTTTTGTTCGTTTATATGATCAAATGTTGTAATATAGTGTTGTTCTAATTATTCTAATCGAGCTATACATATTTAAGGGAAAATGATGTTCTCAAACACACACACACACACACACACACACCCGCGCACACACACACACACACACACACACACACACACATATATATATATATATATATATATATATATATATATATATATATATATATATATATATATATATATATATATATAACGACACATACATATTTAAGGGAAATTGATGTTCTCCAACACACACACACACACACACACATCTATATATATATATATATATATATATATATATATATATATATATATATATATATATATATATATATATATATATATATATATATATCTAACGACACATACAATCAATTTGGAAAATGTCTAAGCATCTTATCTTTCTTTTGTAATGATATGCACACTAAGAATGTCTAAGAATCTTATATTATCATTCTTTTTTATTTGACATCTTATATATATATATATATATATATATATATATATATATATATATATATATATATATATATATATATATATGTAAACCGAAACCAATTAACCAAATCGAATAAACTAAAACCGATTAACCAAACCGAATAAAACGAAACCGATTAACCAAACCGAATAAACCTAAACCGATTAACCAAATCGAATAAACCGAAACCGATTTAACCGAATCTTATTTGGTTTGGTTACGATTAATTTGGAAAATTTAAAAAAACCGACTTAAACCGAAACCATATATATATATATATATATATATTAAAACTAATATAAAAAGAAACTCTAACTGATGGGACATCATATTTCATTATGAGGGGTTTTTTTTACCAATACCCTTTCAGAATTCACATGCCTCTTTATGTCTCATTCACTTCTTTTATCTCCTATTAACCTTTTACCCATAAAAGAGAGAAAGAGAGGGAGGGATGTAAGCACAGCCAAGAGAAAAATGAGATATGCACGGAGGTGGTCAGTCGGAGATAGGAAGTAGTTCAGCAAAGGGCGGAGCACATACTTAGAGAGTGCAGAGAAGTGAGCAGCAATGGTGGATTGCAGAGAGTGTGTGCATGACGGTCCATAGTTCAGTGAACATCGGAGGTGAGCACTTCTTCTTAGAAAATACCGGTGAGATTTGATTGTTTTTCCAGTGGGAGAGATAAACTTTCAGAGTTTTTATTTTTACAAATATTAAGTGAATAAATATAGATTCGTTTGTTTATAGAACACAATATCCTATTTTTACTAGTTCTTGATTCTTCCCGTGATTTTCTGGGTTTTGTTAGCTATTGATTTAGTTCCTAATTTATTTTGGTTACCTTGGTTTCATACATATATTTCAAACGCCTAAGGGGCCATGAGATTGAATTTTATTTTCGGGATTTAGTTACATATATGCAAAGGTATAAGTAAAGCAAAAAAGCAGGGGGGCCATGGCCCTATAGAGGTTCCGCCACTGATACTATACCTTATTTATAAAAATCTGGATATGATCTTTATTTTTTATTTAATGATAATGGTAGATTTTTGACATGAAGCTATTGTTGAGATTCTCACTTTTAAACATGTTGGTTTGTCAATATGGACAAAGTTTTTTATGTCCATATTTAGATGCGGGATCTGATGATTAATATATTAAAAACTTGTATCTCTACTTTAGGATGCTTTCATTTATATATGGATATTGAAAGAAAGAAAAAGTGACAAAAATCACATTTCTTCTTTCCAATAATTTTCTTGATCTATATCTACATGTATGTTATCTATTATATTATAAATGTGTTCATTCAAATAATGTGATCATAATTGTTTTTATCACATTCATACAAATAATATGGTAAGATTATTTAACATGCCATTAAGAGAAACAAAATAAAATTGTATAACCAAAGTGTTAGTTTTTATATTTATTTAATAATACTATAACATCAATGAGATGACATTGGAGATAAGTTGTTAGTCAACATTAATCTCTAATTTTAAAAAGGACTTGCAGTGTTGGCCTATGGTGCATATGTAATAGTGGTTGTCAGCGTTGTTTATGGTAAATCTAGCAGGGGTGGTGGTTTGGATTGAAATTGGGTTGTGGGTGTCACAGCTATCGTACGCCTCTCGCGTTACTTCTGCAACGGTATGAGATCTATTGTCAAAGTTAAAGACGAGCACGTCGTTGATTTTAAAGATATGGTTTAGTGGCCACAGGTCGTAGAAACTATCATCTTGGGGCAAAGCCCAACCAAAGGAATCGCCGACGACATGTTCTGTTGCCACCGAGTGATGAATATCCATGAATACAACCACCATGGCTATAAGAAGAAGCAGACTCGATTTTAGGTTTCCCATTCTTGACCGATTATGTGGTGTTATTCTTTGGATGAATCTTAAGTTGTACCAGAATATGATATGGTGTAGATTAATATTTTTGTGATGCCATTAGAAACTAACTTCTAGGTATATTTATAGGAAAGTTACATGTGCAATGTTTATTGCAGAAATTAATGGTTGTTACATTTAAGCATGTACGTTTTGATTTTGAAATTAATGACATATTTATTACTTAAGAACTCGATTGATTATATGTATAAAATATAACATTTATATATGGGTGTTACAAATATACCCAATAAACGTTTTCATATTATGAAATGATATATTTTTAAAAAACTATCACAAATTAATCACATATTTTGACAAATACTACCACCCACCAAGTGTTTGTTAAAAGTCCTCAGTTTGTAAGTGAAACAAGTTCCTATTTTCTCATCTTAAATTTCACTTTTCTTAATAACTTTGTGTTATGCTCGATTTCCATGGGTTTTATGCAGCTTTTATCTAAACTGCGAGTTTCGTTTGTTTCCGTTTACCATTTTTGTTATTTTCCTTTCGACACTGCTTTGCAAGAGGTGCTCAAGTAAATTATGTGTATATTGTGTATATCATGTTATATGATACAACCATTGGGAAATGGTATGACTTGGTCATTTTACTCAAAAGAAACATACCATTTTTGCAAGTTTTTCGCATGATAAACCCGTAAATATTCATATATTATTATAGGTACTAAAACCTAAAAAACAACAATACATTAATATTAAAGGGCGTTAATGGGTTTTAATATCTAACATGTGATGATAGTTTTAATGTTCGTGAAAATTGTCTGAATTATGTTTTATTGAACTTCCAAAAATTAGTCTAAAAGAAGAAGTCTCAAACTTGCTTCAAAAGCAACATGAACACCAAAGTCTCACAGTTGATTCTATTATACTCATCAAAAGTCCTCTATTATTTATCTTTGTTCAATCAAGTTCTTATGTTTGAAAATGTAATGATCTTGTTATTAGTTTTTATTCCAATTCATGTAGAACCACATATGCTTTATTCTTTGATTGGCTATAAGAACTTTATAGGGCTTGTGTATGTGTTAAAAAAATTAATCCCCCCCCCCCCCCCGGCGGAACGTAAGGGCTTGGTTCTAGGGGTTGCATTATTATTTAAAGTTAATTTGGTATTTTATTTGATATGTTAGTTGAGGGTTTCATCATCATTTTTTACCCATGGCAGAATGTATGATGTTTTGTTTCCAAAAATTGCAATACATACAGTCATTCGTTAATTATATCGTCTTACTTTCATATCTTTTTATTACATTTATTTGTTAATTATATAAACAAACCACATTGTTTATGATTGTTATGTGCCTTGATTGATTGGAAAGGAACTATGCTTCTTAAATTTTGCATAGGAACAGGGTAAACTTATTGAAGGTTATATGATTTATTAATTAGGAATTTTAACTATTATGCATATGATTCGCTTGCATCAAACATCGTAAAGCATGCTTGGGATTGTTATTGCTACAAGAGAGTGATGGTTAAGATCTTGTATTATTTTTTCATCAAATTAACTGGTACGTATACTTTCTTATCGGTTTGTTATTGTTGACATTTATAATTTATCAAATTTTAGTTATTTTTTGCTAGCTTTCCTCTTTATTTATTGTAGATACATGAAACAATTTTTTAGAGATGCTGGTGATAAAACATATTGATGATGATTTTTGCTATTTCACTTAGGGTAAGATGACGGTTGTTTCTTAATAAATCAAGTGGTAAAGAAATAAAATAAAATAATGGCATCCTATTTATTGAGAAAAGTGAGAATCTAATTGGGCGTCTGAGTATGTGAGATGTGCATGTGTTGCGTGCGTAAGTCTATGTATGTGTTGTGCAGTGAGTTTGTATTGTGTGTGTAAGTATGCGATATGTGTTGTGTGTGTATGTGTGATATGTATGCTTCGTGTGTTGTGTATGGGGTGTGTGTGTATGTTGTTTGTGTGAGTCTGTTTGTATGTGTTGTGTGTGTGTGTGTTTGCTCAATGATTTGTTAATGGGTTGACAATTTAAGGAAGTCAAGACTAGCTCACTTGAAAATAAAGTTTTAACTTTTTTATTACCTGTTCCCTAAGATATATTATTTATAATATAAAATATTTTTAATGGTATAATATACAAATGGTTGGTAGGCAGGATGTGAAGTTACAAGAAAAATTGAAGTGTTAAACAGTTAAATCAAGAACAAATAAGCCTAGAATAGTCTTTGAGGAATAAGTTGAAGGTAGGATCAGTGTTTATATGTATTCAAAATTTTCCCAAATATCCATTAAACTTGTTTTCAACAGGTAAGCTTGGTGCTACATTGGGAGAACCACCTTAGAGTCTTGAATAGGATGTAGAGACCGATAATAGATTATTTGTTTGTTTGAACATTTGTATAATGAAACGTGCTGATCATGATTCTCTGTTCGCTTCAGTGTAAACAAATGCTTTAATTAGTTTTTGTTTATTTTGTGTTCTAGAGGCTGAAAATGTACCAAAATGTGATGATGCTTATAAATGTAATCTAAAATAAAATCATGGAAATAACGTTTAACAAATGAGCATAAACCCCAAACTATACCAAAAAGTAAGTATTCTTCTTCTATAACTTATATTAATCTATATTTGACATTATAAAAATATCTTATTAGCATTAACTAGAATATTTTACAATTCAGGAGAACAAATGCATTGCTATTTTAAGAATACCCTCATAAGTATGTTGCTATTGTTGGCATGCTCATCCCTATTTTTAGTTTCTATTTATTGATAGGTATATCCCTTTGGTCATTTTAGTTTGTTATGAAAACCTTGTGCTAAAGCAAGTACATTTTAGTTTAACCAATTAAATTTTTTACTTTCCATGCAAATTTGACATTTTACTTTCATTTTTGTATTATTTAGGACATTATACTTTGACAACTCGATATATGTATTATTAAGAATAATTCAGAAGGTTTTGTGAGATTGTGGTCACTATTGCTTTAATTTTTTTTAATGTATTTAGTTTTTTATAATTTCAATCATATCTTTTTTTGGGAATATTATTTTGTATTTCGTTAATATTAATCAGTAATTTTTTTATTTTTTAAGTCAACCCGTATAATACACGGGTTATTAACCTAGTTTTTAATACTTGAACCATAAATACTGTTATTGCAATAGTTAAATTTAGGGAAAATGACTTATTAGGGTAATCAACTATTTGATTTGTTCACGTTTAGTCACTTTCCATTTTTTTGTGCTTTATTTGCCATTAAATCATTTATTTTGTTCATGATACATCCTTATGACCTGAAACAGCAGGTTATAGCCTAATTGACATCTACGTGACAAATACGTAACATCTACGTGGCAAATACGTAACATCTACGTGGCTTTTGAGGGTAGGGAAAATAACTTATAAGAGTAACCAACTATTTGATTTGTTCACATTTGACCACTTTCCTTTTTTATTTATGTTTTATTTGCCATTAAACTATTTATATCGTTCAAACTAAATCCTTATGACCGACAATAACAAATATTGTCGGTTTAATCATTCAATGTCGTAATACAAGTATTACGTGTATCATTACCCTTATAACTCATTTTCCCTTAAAAAACACTTGGGGTTTTTTAATTTTGGACTCGGTCACGCAACATGCTTAATGGCTCGTTTGATGATCAATTGGTCATTCATATTTTATAGATTCATCGGTATTTTGTAACTTGTTATAAGGTGATTAAGTGACAATTTTCAATGAGAAGATATGTATTGTAGGCATTATATACTTCTTGATTGTGTGTCTACAAAATGTGGTAGGATACGAATTTCAGGGGTGAGGACATTGCTACACGTAATGATACGCGTAATCAACCCACGTGATACTTATATTACGACATTGAGTGATTAAATCGACACTACTTGTTATTGTCAGTTATAAAGATTTAGATTGAACAATATAAATAGTTTAATGACAAATAAAGCATGAATAAAAAAGGAAAGTGACCAAACGTGAACAAAACAAAAAGTTGGTTACCAATATAAGTCATTTTCCCTACCCTCAAAAGCCACGTAGATGCCACCTATTTGCCACGTAGATGTCAATTAGACTGTAACATGCTATTTCAATTTCAGATCATAAGAATGTGTCATGAACAAAATAGATAGTTTAATGGACAAATAACGCACGAAAAAAAAAATGACTAATCTTGAACAAATCAAATAGTTGGTTACCCTAAGAATACATTTTCTCTTAAATTTTATAAAACAAAAGTACAAAATCGATTTTATTTTTCTCTATTTTTTTCATCACTATCTAAAACAAGAAAAAAAAAAAAAAAAAAAAGAAGAAACCAGTATGAGGGTTTTGAAATGGAGATGCTATGAGAAAACCAGTCCCGCTGTAACCTTTTAGGGTAAACAGGAATAACAAAGGAGGAAGAAGAAGCTGCAAACACATCTGGTAACCATTAACCAAACCACTATTAGCCGTCAGTAATGATTCCCATCTCCAAGCTACATAAACCCTAGATTTTGACGCATAAACACTCACCAATGGGCTATCTCAATAGAGCGTCCAAAGCAATCCAAGTAGCCAATCGCATATACAGCCTTGGCCCCAGTCACCACCATCATTGTTATAGGTTAGGGCTACCTTATTTTGGATCGAACGAACACGGATTTTGCTCTAATTCACGGAATAGCAACCGCAAAGATGACAGCAATGCTATAGATTTGAGCCAATACCCTACGGATAAAATTAGAAATTTCTCCATTATCGCTCATGTTGATCATGGAAAATCTACACTCGCTGATCGGCTTCTTGAGCTTACTGGTACTATTAAGAGAGGCCATGGGGCTCAATACCTTGATAAATTACAGGTACACGTTGCCATTATCATTGCTTTCTTTTCACGATTTTGTTTGTATTACTTCAATTTGTGAATCGTAATAGGTTGAAAGAGAAAGGGGAATCACTGTCAAGGCACAAACAGCCACCATGTTCTATGATTACAAATCAAACGAAACCACCAAAAGCTATCTACTAAACTTAGTTGACACACCTGGCCACGTTGATTTCAGCTATGAAGTATCAAGATCTTTAGCTGCTTGCCAGGGTGCTCTTTTGGTAGTTGATGCAGCCCAAGGTGTACAAGCTCAAACAGTTGCAAATTTTTACCTCGCATTTGAATCCAATCTTTCAATCATACCAATCATAAACAAAATCGATCAACCAACAGCTGACCCTGATCGAGTTAAATCCCAGTTAAAGTCCATGTTTGATCTTGACCCAAATGACGTACTTTTAACCTCTGCTAAAACCGGTCAAGGTCTGGAACACGTGATTCCGGCTGTGATAGAGCGGATTCCGCCTCCCCCCGGAAAGTGTGATTCCAATCTTCGTATGTTTTTGTTGGATTCTTATTATGATGAGTACAAGGGTGTGATATGTCACGTGGCGATTGTTGATGGGTCTTTAAGAAAAGGTGAGAAAATTACTTCAGCTGCCACTGGTCAGTCTTACGATGTTTTGGATGTTGGAATCATGCATCCGGAACTTCGGAGTACCGGATTCCTTTTGACCGGTCAAGTCGGGTATATGGTCAGTGGTATGCGGTCAACTAAAGAGGCGCGTGTTGGAGATACATTGTTTCATAACAAAACTATTGTAGAGCCTCTACCAGGTAAACTTTATAATGCTATTTTATATGTAACAATAATACTAAAATAGAAAAACAAGAAAAATAAATAAACACAAGATTCAAATACCTAATTATCTTTTGTTGATGTATAATTATTAGGATTCAAGCCTGCAAAACATATGGTTTTTTCTGGTCTTTATCCTGCTGATGGTTCAGATTTTGAAGCATTGAATAATGCAATTGAGAGATTAACATGTAATGATGCAAGTGTTTCTGTTGCTAGAGAAAGCAGTACAGCTCTTGGTCTTGGTTTCAGGCACGTAATTTATTTTTATTTTTTATTTTAATAATTAAATGGAAATTTATTCAAAACATAGTTTCATCTTTTTCTCGATATATGCAACAAACCCTTTTTTTACTTATTTATACGAACTATGCAAAGACTTCTCATTTTTGAGTAAATTACATTTTTGGTCCTTGTGGTTTACATCAAATTACAGGTAGATCCTAGTTTTGAAAATTTTGCATCGGTGAACCCTGTGGTTTCCAAATCTTTCACTTTTGGTCCCTGTGTTTTACACTAACGGTAACACAGGAGGGACCAAAACTGTAAGTTTTGGAAACCACAGGGATCAAAGGTGAAAGATTTGGAAACCAAAGGGACCAAAAGTGAAATATTTTCAAAACTAGGACCAAAACTGTAATTTGGTGTAAACCATGGGGACCAAAACTGTAATTTACTCATTTTATCTTAGCGGTAACATGTTTGCATAATGCATAGATTGGTGAAAGAAGTGAATCATTGTTGTATTGATTGTAAAAAAAAAGTAGAACGTTTTTACATAAATTGGTCAAAAAGTGAAATGTTTGTTGTATAAAAAATAAATAAGTATTATTATTTCTTACAGGTGTGGCTTCTTAGGATTACTTCACATGGATGTTTTTCATCAGCGGCTTGAGCAGGTTTTTTTTTTTTTTTCTTTTTCTTTTTTGGGATTAAAAAAAAAAATGAAATTAAAATTTAAATACACATCAAATGCTTGGTGGAGATTTAACTTGTATTAATTATTATTTGTAAATTACAGGAATATGGAACTCATATCATTTCCACAGTTCCAACTGTACCATATATATTTGAGTATTCAGATGGAAGGTATGTGGTTTTTTTTTTTCCTTCAAATATTGCTTCAATATTTACCAAATGTTTTTTTTTTTTTAATTTCTTTTTTTTTTTCAGCAAAGTAGAGGTTCAAAATCCAGGTGCCTTCACTGCAAACCCTAAAATCAGAGTGGTAGCTTCTTGGGAACCTACAGTTTTAGCAACAATTATTATCCCCAGTGAGTAAGCTCTCAAAATCCCTAAATTTTATCCCCAAATTGGATTCCTTACGAATTGGCCGGAATCGGAATTCAATTCCATTCCGACGTTTGCTAAATACGGAACTGACTTCCATTGGAATTTACAAAATCCCTCCATTGACGGAATTCAGCTTTCCTTCTATAAACTCATTGAATTTAATCCCAAATTTCCAATCCTCTCACATTTGTATTAATGACTGAAATACCCTTTTGAAGGTATGTGGGAGCTGTTATTACTCTTTGCTCTGAAAGAAGAGGGGAACAACTAGAGTATTCATTTATCGATAGGTAAGTTGAAGGGTACATTGTACTTCTTATCTTCTTGATTTAGTTTTTCAATATTACCATCTTGCCCTTTTCTGGTATTAAAACTTTTTTGTTGCTTATATATACAGTCAAAGGGCGTTTATGAAGTACAGGTTACCTCTAAGGGAAATTGTTGTTGACTTTTACAATGAACTAAAAAGCATTACATCTGGTTATGCATCATTCGATTATGAAGATTCAGAGTAAGACCTTAATTTACAGTTTTAGTCCCTGTCTTATATCATTTTTTCTGGATATGATCCTATAATTTTTATTTTTATTTTTGTCCCTGAGGGGTCTAACTTAAAAGCGTTAAATCCATGACAATGACCAACAATGACGATTTTACCCTTTTACGTTGACAGGTATGTTGCTTCTGATGTAGTGAAACTTGATATCCTTTTTAATGGACAACCGGTTGATGCAATGGCAAGTATTGTTCATAATTTGAAAGCACAACGTGTTGGCCGTGAACTTGTAGACAAACTCAAGAAATTTATTGATAGGTTACTCAACCACTTTTTATTAATATTAATAATAATAATAATAATAATATTATTATTATTATTAAATAATAAATCTTCTAACACATCCCGTATTTAAAACAGACAAATGTTTGAGATCACAATACAAGCCGCAATTGGATCAAAGGTCATTGCTAGGGAAACGTAAGTCACATTGTACATGTTGAGAATATTTGGCATCTTGGAAAATTGTTGTTGGTTTTTGATGTGAATTGACGGTTTTGCCCTTGTTATAGTATTTCGGCAATGAGGAAAAACGTTCTTGCAAAATGTTACGGTGGAGATGTTACAAGGAAGAAGAAATTGTTGGAGAAACAAAAAGAAGGAAAGAAGAGAATGAAGCGCGTTGGGTCAGTCGATATACCTCAAGAGGCTTTTCACGCCATACTCAAAGTAGGCTAAATTTTACAACAAAAAAAAAATAAAAAAATAAAAATAAATCTCGAAAAAATATTCCTGAGGCCGGAAATTATAAGAGAATAGCGCTTGTGCTAGTTTTTTTTGGCACACTTCGGAAAGTGTATTTTTGGTACATTATAAAAAGACATTTTTGCCCTTCATTAGTAGAGGGATGACTGTGTTTGCTAGCCAATTGACTCGACACCGAAGAAGGGTATTTTTGGTAGTGTAGTGGTAGTCAATCATGGAGATCTATAGTGAAGAGACATTTTTGGCCCTTCGTCATTCGTTTTGAAAAGAAAGACCTCAAGTGTACAAGTATTAGCTTCTTCTTTTGTTATTGTCACCTTGTACACTACATTACAGTTGTTTTAGAATTGTGGTGTGTTTTTAGGATTTGAACATTATTCGCTTTATAATACTTACAAGAGACTGGAGACATACGAATATCAACGTCTTTTGTTAATAGTTATTGGCATAGAATCCGTTGAATTCGTACATATGTGACTTTATAGTAAACTCATACCTCCTCTTCTCACTTCTTGATACATATCAAATAACCTTTGATTGGTTTGTTTGTTTTTTTTTTTTTCTAATAGAATTTATTTATAAATAATGATTTTATTTTTATCCAAAAAAAAAAAAAAAGTCAAAATTCGTATTTTTTTTCTCTTTTAAAAATGTAGACCAACGTTTGGATTTTTTATTTACAATCTCAGTTTCGTAAATCGAATGAATCTTTTAGTTCGTTTAAGAATGAAACAATCTTTTTTAAATTTTTACAATTGATGTTGCTTCTTGCGGTGAAACCAACCCTGATTAGAGGTGCATATACATCGGTTAAAATTGAAATCGGTTTTAGGAAGGGGTCGGTTTCAGGCTAAAACTGGACTGATTTGAGGCAGTTTTTTTCATTAGGAATGCTTAACTAGTCCATCCGGTATATATATATATATATATATATATATATATATATATATATATATATATATATATATATATATATATATATATATATATATATATATATATATATAAACCGGCTCGCGTTAAACAAGTTGAAAAATCTATTTTTTTTTTTAAATTCAAAATTTTACATAAATACTTGTATTATATTTGGTTTTAAAATACAAACTACGAAGCAAACATAGTCTTGAACTTCGAATTTATTATTTATATGGATTTCAATTCTATTTCCTGCCAACCAAACAAGATATGAAGTTGAATTCCAATTCTATTTTCTGCCAATAAAACATAACATTGAATTGAATTTCAATTTTTTCAAAAACTTTACCTAAGATATAGATGCTCTTTTACTATTTTTAAAGTAAATTACAAGAATGGTCCATGTTATTGACATAAAATAGCAAGTTTGGTCCATTCTTAGAAAATTTCCCAAAGATGTCCATAAGTTACGGTTCTGTTTCAGAAATCGTCCCTCTCCCTAAACAACATTGCAGCCATCCTTACAACCCTTAACCCTCCCATGTGCTAATCACATGAGAGTATTTTGATGTTTTTCCTTCTGTCTCAGATTTAATATCTATAATCGTTTTTAACTCTACTTATAGAGTTTATCTTCCAATTCCTATTTTTCTGCTATTTAACCCCGCACAATACGCCTTTCATCCCTGCCTCGTTCATCAATATTTCATTCAAATATTCAGTTTAAAAAAAAAACAGCTAAAATGAAAAATCGACGGTATTCAACAATGGTGTCGAGGAGGTGGCAATTAGGATCAGATGATACTCAATAGTCATACATATGTTTCTTTAAAAAGACGTAAAATGTACAAATTTTAACTTCTTTTATTATTATCACCGAATACACCACATTACAAACTGTAGTATCCTTTTAGGATTAAGACACTTTAGCCGTTCATTATATGCTTCAAAGATGCTCATACATATGTCTTTAAAAAGACCTGAAACGTACAAATATTAGCTTATTTTGTTATTGTTATCGAATAAACCACACTTTCAGACTTTAGCCAATTTCTAGGATTTAGGACGAGGTAGTCGGGATCCATTAAGGAAACTACGGAACAAAGTAAGAGCTTGTGACGGTGACGTAAACGGAACTTCATGGGCTGCTCCTCGTACTGTTGCATATGTCAAATACGTAACGTTTTTTCCGTCTTTTAATCCCCCAAAGTACTGCGACCAACCTCCCACCTACAACATCATACATATCATCGTTACAAAATATTTTCAATACCATCAACCGTACAAAATAATTTGTTAAAATTAATATCGTTTATGGTATTTTATGCTTACTTGTTTCTCACTGTACCACGTCCTGTATTTTGAGAGGGTCGTGAGCTTAAGTCCTTTTGCGATATTATTCGCGATGATCCTCGTTTGTGTAAGTGGAATTTTTGAATCTTGATCACCACTGCACAAGTTAATATTTTAATGTCAAAGATTCGAGTCCTAATCATAAAACAATTCTTTTTTCCTATATGTAATATTTTAATGAAAGATGTAGTGTACCTGTAAAGAAAGATTGGAAGACCGGCCTTTATGAGGTCAGATACCAGTGGAATTATGTTTATTTCAAAATTCTCTTCTTGATATACCAGCGGCCTGCAAGATTTTATATGTCATGTAAACTCGTGACACATGTATCCATCATAATGATAAACATATATAGTGACACATGTATCCATCACAATGATAAACATATATAGTGAGTTAGTGACACATGTATCCATCACAATGATAAACATATATAGTGACACATGTATCCCTCTACATTTTTCCATTTTCAAAAAGAAAAGTAAGAGAAAGTAGCAAACCCTAGACAAAAGTCCCAATGCCCGGGAAGATCGGTTGTGTTAGCATAAAGTGCCTTTTGCACGTCACGTCTGTTCAAATACGTTAAAATTCTTGATTGCAGACACGGGTCACTTGTACTTCTGGTTCTATCAATCTGTCAGAAACAAAATTTAAAAAACAATAGAATAGAAAGAAGGATTTGAATACAAATGGGTTCAAATGAGGTAAAGTTGCACATTTTGACTGAATTTTTCTAGACCGGACCAGCTAGTGAACTGGCTGGTCCAGTCTGTGTGCAACCACCCTAGTATGAGGTGTGTTTGTACCGATGAATGCGCCTTTGCGTGTAACCCTCGGGGTTTAAATTGTTGAGCTGACGGTGTCGATAAGCATTTTGGCAAAAGCAGATCATCAAAGGCAACATCTTCACTGACTTCATCATCGACACGATTGAAAACGTCGTTACAACCTTGCGACCATCCTGAATGGATGTATTCTCGAAGGTACTTTGAATCGTTGCATACGGTTTTTTCTAGCATTAACGTTTTGTCTGATATCGCGCCATGTGACCATAGATACTCGCCCGCAAGAACACTAATGTCTATATCTAATAGCGGATTTCCAATCTACCAAAAAGCATAATAAAATGTTACAAAAGCTTATGATGGAAAGAAAAACGATCAATCTTGAATTATATTTACAGCAATTGCTTTGAGGTTGATTGGAGCAACGCCTGGGATCTTGTTATAGTTCAAGATTAAGTCTGCTAGTTGTGGAATATAATGGCCTGAAATAAAAAATAAAATTTTGAATAAACAAAATGATAGAAATATAGATTTTAGGGAATTAAATTTGGAATGTTTTAGTTTTTATATATATACACCAAATAATAAGATAATTTTCTTTGTAGCTTTCGATTAAATAATTACCTGCATAGCTTTCTCCGACCAAAAAAAACTGCGAGTCTTTGTACGATGGGAACTTTTCGAGCCATTTTGTGATAAATGCAAGATTATCCGAAGCTGCCATAATTTAAAGAAAAAATAGGCCATTAAAGTGTGATAACTTTTCCTTGTTAAACATATAAAATGATACGAATTTCTAAAAGTAATGTAGAAACCATAAGAAGGGTTTTTTCGTTTGAATCTATTTAAAAATTATTTTAAATGAAAAAGAAAGGAAATACCTGTATTTGTGTCATTCCAATTGATGTAGTCTTCTTCTGTCTCCGAATAAGAAAAGCCAACCCCGATAGGCGATTCAACGTATAACATGTTGGATTCTGTTACGTAAAATTTATAAGAATTTAAATTCTTATTTTACTTAGAAAAAAAGCAAAACATTTCTTTTTGTGTGTGTATAAATATTTACCTAAATTCCAAGAGTATTCATTCTTGACAAGTTCGCCATTTTCACCAACTTGAAATGGTCCATTTTCCATGAATGCTCCAAAACCAACGGAAGAACATCCAGGCCCTATATATTATAATAAATTAATATAAATAAAACTTTAAAAACAAATAGAAAGTCATTTATATAATATGTGTATATATTATATGTAGACAAACAAGACGAGCCAACGCATCAAATGACAATCCCAAGCTCAATCGAGTCGGATTTTACTTGACTCACTCTAGCATAGCCAAAGCCCAGTTGAGTTTATGCAAATCATATAACAGAACTAATAAGTAACCTTTTGGAGTTCGAAATTTTATTTGTAATTTTGTATAAGTAACATTGTTCTTATTCTTAGAACGATTTATTTTAATTTGTACTAACTAGTAACCTATATAAGACAAGTAAAGACAAACTTATACGCCATAGATGAGAGTTTCGATATTATTTCATGAGCTGAGTGAACTCAGACTTCGTGTAGCTCAAATATAACATATAAGAAAATGAATCTACTATATTTATGTATATAGTTATTGTGTTAGATTGAAGTTTTAAAGTAAAAAACGAGTCTGTATCATATTCGTCCAGAATAACTATTTAAATTGCCTTTCAAGTAGAGCGTTAAAATACGGTATAAAAAAAGTTAAAGAGCTTATTTTAATAAGAAAAAAGAGAAGTGAAACCTCCATTGAGCCATAGGGTTAAGGGAAGCGAAGAATGGTTAACTGAATCAGCCTCAACAAAGTAATAGAAAAGTGAACGCCCGTGTCCTTCATTTGTGACAATATAACCAGAATGTTGCTGAAAAGAAACATTTGTGGGTTGCCCGGGCAACGCTTTTATAAGCTCACCATTGCAACATTGCAATAGACAGATGAAAAACAACCAAAATACCAATATCGTTCCAAGAAACTGAAAACCCATGACAAAGAACTTGATGTTGGTTTTGAGTATGTGTATTTTTCATGCAAATCGTTTGCTATATATAGAATTGGACGCTATTGAAGATAACGAGTGGATGGATTTTCTTATGAGTTCGATATTTGTTTTGTAGTATTTAAAGGGAGAAAAAGATTTGTATTTTTGTTGTTTAGGGAAACTTATCCGGCTAAAGATTCTTGGAAGGTTCAAAATGAATTCAAGTGTATCTATGCTGTTCGATTTCGGAACTAGTTTTTAGATTTAGGGAAAATGTTTGCTATTTATATAGTTTTTTATCAGGCGTCATAATGTGGATATATTAAAAGTGAGCATTAACCTATGTTATCGTTCTTATACGAAATCCTGCCAAAATCACTAAAAATGACAAAAACATCATTGTCTTCTATTAAATTAAAAAAAATTATAATTTCCTAAAATCTAGGATTCTAATTGTTAGTTACCAAAAAAACTAACAAATTAATTTTTATTTTTTAATAATTTCAAATTATATAACGTCAAATTTTTTACTTATTTTTTATTTTTTCTATCTAAATATCATTTTTTCCGTCAAAATATTTTTTCATTGGATCATTTGATTTATACGATTTCATTCATAAATGGTTATAAAACAAAATGTAGTTTTATATTTATATTGAATTAGTTTTTAATATATTTGTAGACCTAAAAAACTTCAAATACAATTGTAATCATCTATGAATATAGTTGTAAATATAAAATGAACAGAATACAACGCAAAGATAAGTGCAATATATTTGTAGAATAAAATACAGTTTTAATCATAAATGATTACAACACAATGTAGAGAAAAAACACAATGAGGTTTTAATCATAAATGATTACATCGCAATATACTATGTCATTCTTATTTATTCTTGCGCTGAATCTTTTAACTTGAAATGTACAACTTTGACACATGAACTTGTGCTCTTTTTTCTGTTGAAATCTGCATGATTAGAAGGTGAATCATAGGTGATTAGCAATGATGTAAGTCATGAATGTTCAATAATCATGCATGATTCGCAACCATCAATACCAAACTAAAATCAGCAATGAATATGAAAAATAAAAAATAATGTTTTTTGAAAACAATGAAGTGGTACGTGTTAATCATCAATGATTGCAGAAATAACTATGTTACATATAAATGATTGCAGAAATCGTTACTTGATGATTGTGAACCGATTACAAGGTTAATCATAAGTGATTAGCAGTGATGTAAGTCATGAATGTTTAATAATCATGCATGATTCGCAACAATCAATACCAAACTAAAATTAGCAATGAATATGAAAAATAAAAAATGATGTTTTTTGAAACAATTATAATCATAAATAGTTTTGAACATATTAAATCTAACCAAATTTATAATCAGAAATGATTATAGCTGATGCTTTTATCATTTACACAATTCTAGTTATAATCATAGATGATTATATTTAAATAGATGATTATAGTTATAATCATAGATGATTATAACTGGTGTTCACGGTTTTATTACACTTTTTATTCATATCTGAATAAAGTTATAGGCAAACAAATCCAGTTCAAAACTAAATATGGTTAATAGTTTTTTCTTAACTATAAAACTTTATATATTTAATTGTTTAGAAAACCTTTGAAGTCTAATTGACAAATTAAGCAATAGATATTTACTTCGCAAAAACACATATATTAAAATTTCAAAACATAAAATGTGTATGGGAAAATATAATAACCACTAGTTGTTTAAACTTTTATATTAGCCTAAAGTATAACTTATCCAATGTTATATTATGAACTGTAACTCAAAAACTAGAACTTGAATGTGGTAGCAGGGAGACAATGGGTCCCAAAATTTTCAATTTGTTTTTTCACACAAAATAATAAAAAATGATTGTTTAGAAATCATTCGTATATCAAAAATTACTCTATTAATCAATTACCGTAATTTTCCCAAACTGTTACATCCGACTTTTTTTTTCCGCATGTCACGCCTATTTTTGGTTTGTTGTTTAAATGGGTTTGGTTCACTGCTTCATTTCATGGATAGGACACGTGTTCCCTACCTCTTACTTCGCCGTTTGCAATCCTTTTTTACCGTATTCCATAGATGACATCCAACTTTTCTCCTGGTTTCCTCTCGCTTTCCATGTCGGCGGTATTAACTTATCTCCGATCGGGGTACGGTTATTGTTTATCTCGCAGGTATTATTTCCTATTTTGTTGCGTCGATTTTCGTAGTTGCGACTATCAGAGTTTGCGTCGTTTGTGGTTTTTTTTACTTCTCTCTGTACGTCTCTGATTCTTTTCAAGCATCGAATTGATTTGGGTTTGAAACAATCTTTGTCCTTATGGTTTTATGTATTGCATGCCTTTGTGGATCTTAATAAATGCTTTGCATCCATTCACTCGCCTCCTCTCTTTTGCGTTGCAGGTTTTGGTTGCTTCGTAAGGTGCTTTTTCTCTTTTTTTTTTTTTTTGGATTTGCTGCTAATCCGGCGATGACGCCTTCGTCCGATTGGGCTTGCGGAACCGGTGGAGCCGATTGTACGCCTATTCAGCAAGGTGGCCCCTGCTCCCATCCCGCAGATTCCAATCAAGGTATAAATCTTCTTTGGGCTTGCGAAACCCTTGATTTTCTTCTACTTCTTCAGCTTAACTTAAAATTAATGAAATTAATATGATTTTCAGGTCATAGCAATCGCAAATTCCAATCCAGGTATAAATCTTCTTACTAATTCTGAATCACGAATCGAATCCCTTAACTTCTTGGAACGAAATTTGAAAAATGAAGCTTTGTAATCCGCAAGAATGCCCAAAAATAGCTATTGTAATCCATAAGAATAGATAGATCTTAATTTTAATTCAAAGTTTGGATGTGATCGAAATTAGTGTTTGTGTTTGTTGCAGGTTAGTCTTGGCAAAAACCTAATCAAGTGTATGGTTTTGGTAATCATTTTTATTAGTTTCATTTAAGATATGGCATTTTATTTAGGATGTATCCTTTTATTTTATTAAAAAAGATGCTAAAAACTGTGAATCCTTACATTAACTGACAAAAAATGCTTTACATGCAATGCTGTAATTTTTAAATGAACTTAAATTTTTTTCCTCTGTAAATAAATTTCTGAGTATTCTATAAGTTTTTGTTGGGTTTTTATATGCATATTCATATTTGACCTGTGAATATGGGTTGTTTATCTGTCTTTGCAGACATTTGATTATTTGCCTTTGGAATGCAAACATGGATATGCAGTTAGATTCCACGACTTCAAGTGCTAATCAAAAGGTTATATACATGATCATTATATTTCATTATGGTAAATAAACGATCTTCATGATTTATTTTTATTTTTGGTTTTTGGTTTTTAGATATTTTTATTCCGACCTTGATTTCTTGTCATTAGTAAATAACAAGCGTTTTATGAAGTCGAAATACCAACCGATTTTGCTTTCTAACATTATTTAACATTGATGATTCTGGGTAACAAGGGTGGGGGTTACGGATGCCAGTGGTGGCTACTCTCTTTGTGAATTGTGAAAATTAAATATGGTCAACATGAAATCTGTGAACTACATGGAGAATGCCCTTTTAAAAATCTTTTAAATTAGTTCTTCAAATTAGTTCTTCAAATGGCACTCGATCTTGCAAGAGGGTATGCATGCCCTTTTAAAATCTTTATGTTCCATAATTGTCTTTTAGCTTTAGGTCAAATAAATCACTTTCCAAAATCAAAACTTTTACTAAATTTCAATACCAAAACTTCCGGTATTAATGTGGGTTGAAGTCCATTTGAGCTAAAAAGTGTTTTTTTATTTATGTGTTCTTGAATCATAAAAGATTGCGTCTCTTCTGAATGTTTACTAGGTTAAGTTACTTGCACTCTCAAAAGGTCGTACATACAGATGTGAACTGAAAATATGCTTTTGGACAGATCAAGAACCGTTAAAATTGCTGATTTTGGGGTTGTGTGTGTTGAATCTTCAAACCCTAATAACATCACTGGTGAAACGGGGACACTTGGTCATATGGCACTTGAGGTACATTGTCTTTTTCTTTCACGAACACAAAACCGTATCATTTTTTTCTGTTTTTTGTAACGTTAATTTAATGTTGTGTTATGATTTAATGGTTTTTTACAAACTACAGGTACTTAATGCCAACCCATATAATAGGAAATGCAACGCGTATAGCTTTGGTATCTTAGGGTTGTCATAGTGTTCGTAGTTTTTATTTTGTAAATTGATTCCAATGTTTTTTGAAAATAAAAGGTTTGTTAGCTTTGCCTTAGTTGGATTTTAAATGATGTTTTAGGTAATGTACTTTGAGAATCTTGATGATGGTAATGTACTTTGAAAATGTTTATTTTTTGGTAATATGAAAATGTAGTACAATATGTAAAGATTCAGAAAATAGCATATTTTTAAAACATTTAGTTTAGATTTATACAAGGAATAGTTACAAAAGGGAGCAGCTTCTGATATGGCCATAACACATGCTTCGTGGTATCTCAAGTATGAAAAAAATTTCATATTGATTAATGAAAAACCTATACTTCTCTGTCCTTTCAATTTCAGGGTTTTCCTGTTTGGTTGAAATATGTCCCAGCAATTAGTTTCAAAACAGATAATGGTCCTTTGAAGGTCAGTTTCAAAAATCCAGAAATTTCTTCTAATTATTTCTATATATTATTCAACGACAAATAAGTTAACAATATGTATATTTACCTACTATAGTATGCTATGGAAAAATTCACAAGGCACCTAGTGAATATGATGAAAGCAGAAAGACTGTACAAGACTCAAGGTGGTCTAATTATCTTATTGCAGGTAGTCAAAGTTGTTAAAATAAATAGTTTAAAGTGTGTGGGGTCAGTTTCCATCATTCCCCTCCACTGTGGTCCAACATATTATTCTCTGTGTTTCCCACTATGATTTCAACAGCTCTTTTTCAGTATTTACTTTATCTCTGTAAAGGGTCTTTATTTCTGTAAAGGGTCAAGCATCCTGTATTTAAATGTAAGGCTTCCATATGAATGAAATAATGAAGTATTCAGTTATCAGCTTCTATATCCTTTAACATGGTATCAGAGAAGTGTTGAGATCCTCAACTAGCTCATCACCTACCGGAAAATGTCTGAAGGTGATATTCCAAATACAGATTTGGCTATACAACTAGCAAATCTGATCAGAAACTCACAACCACAAAATCCCAAATTATCCGACAGCCTACAAATCAATCTCAAACTCAATAGCCAAAACTATGCTCTATGGACCCGAATGATTCGGGTTGTCATAGGCGGAAAATCAAAGGCCCTGTTATCTCACTTAACCTCAAATCCTCCAGATCAAGATGATGGAAAATTCGAGCAGTGGGAACAAGATGACCTGGTTGTTTTTTCATGGCTAATACAAAATATAGAACCACTACTTGCAAGCAACCTGACCGAGTATCCCACAGCAAAATCACTCTGGGATGCCTTGGTGGTCACTTACAGCAGCGGGAAAGATAAGTTACAAACTTTCAATCTCCATGTCAAAGCAAATGAAATTAAACAAAATAGTGCTTCACTTGAAGACTTCTGGATCAATTTACAAGGAATATGGGGAGAAATCGAAAGAATCGATCCAAATCCCATGAAATGTCCAGAAGATATTCAAACATACACCCGAATCAGGTCTGACCAAAAACTTTTTCAATTTTTAAATGTCATTGATCGGAAATATGATTCTGTAAAAAGAGATATACTCCGATGGGATCCGTTACCAACCGCTGAAGCGGCTTATGCTGCTGTCCGAAAAGAAGCGGCTCACCAAAATATTTTGGGAACCGTTTCAAATGAACCGCAAGGTTTGGCAATGGGATTATTTACCTCCGACTCATATAGAGTTGGATTTATCTCAAAAGGTAACCGACGACCGTAATATCTTTCGAAAGATAACAAATTTCCCAAAGAAGATAAAACACACTTAAAGTGTGAGCACTGTGGAATGATAAAACATACCAAAGAGCAATGTTTCAAACTCGTCGGGTACCCCGAGTGGTGGATCGACGGGCACAAAAAGGGCAAAACTCCCACGGGTCAAGATAGAGGGGGAAGAGGTAAAGCTTCCATCGCAGTGGCCAACAACAGCACCACCATTGACGGTGACGGTGACATCGGCTATGTTGGTTTTGCCGGTATAACATCCGGAAGCCGACCCACATCCCGAATCATCGGTTCCGATCCACTTCATCAACCTCGGGATATCTCCGACCCACTTCATCGACTCCGATCCTCATCTCTGCCATCACGATCGAACGATTCCAACCAAACAAATCGCTCCGCCACCGTGAACAACAGAAGTGCCGCTCCGAACGGCGACGATAGCTTCAGATCCGGCCTAGGTGGAAATCGATTCAAATCCGGCATAGATGGGAACAGATCCGGCGCAGGTGGTACGATTCCAACAAAACAAATGGCCAAGCCGGCCGGACAAACAGCCGAAACCAGCACCGGCGACAGGATCGGCGACAAGATCGTAAGATCCGATGGGGTTGGAAGCGTAAAAACGGGATCAGGAGAGGAGGCGGGATCAAGCCATGATTTTGTCACATCTGCAGGTAACGGGAATGAGAAGTTCCCGTATTTTAACCCTAATCCTTTAAAGTTTGACTTTGACCCTAAAAAAAAGGAAATGGCAGAAATGATCCCTGAAGCTTATTCTTTAATTCCATATATAAAGAAAAGTTTAAAAAATTGCAGAAATAACCCACAAAATGGAGGGAATGCAAATATAATTTTTTCTTGTGATAATTTAAGAGATAAAACTTGGATACTCGACAGCGGAGCAACCGACACCATGACTTATGAAATATCAGATCTTATTTCGCTATCCAAACCTCGAAAAGCACAGATACAAACTGCAAATGGTGGAAAAATGGAAGTCAAACAAGGAGGAACAATTGAGTTTTCTCCTATGTTAAAACTCTCTAATTGTCTCTATGTCCCATCTCTTTCTCAAAACCTGTTATCAATAAGTCATGTTACAAAAGAACTGAATTGCTCAGTTCTAATGCATCCAACTTTTTGTATCTTACAGGATATCAGGACGGGGACGATCATTGGGCGTGGCACTGAGAAACAAGGATTGTATTATGTGGACGAGATGACTCAAAATGGTACTGTGATGATGGCTCATGGAACCACAGAAAGAGAAGCCTGGTTATGGCACAGAAGATTGGGTCATCCCTCTACGGGTTATTTACATACTCTTTTTCCTAAGTTATTTCCTTCAAAAAAACTATCGTTGTGTGAAACATGTGTCTTAGCCAAAAGTCATAGACAAACATTCAAACCAAATAATACCAGGGTTGATGTTCCTTTCTCATTAATTCATTCAGATGTATGGGGACCATCACCAATCATTGGAGGACAAAACCTTCGGTTTTTTGTACTGTTTGTAGATGATTGCACTCGTATGACGTGGATTTATTTCTTAAAAAATAAATCTGAAGTTCTTGACAAATTCGTTATGTTTCATACCATGATTCAAACCCAATTTCAAAAGAATATCCAGATTTTTCGATCTGACAATGGAGGAGAATTTGTTAACACTTTTATGAAACAATTTTTTCAATCAAAAGGAATAATTCATCAAACTACTTGTCCACATACTCCAGAGCAAAACGGTGTTGCTGAGAGAAAAAATCGTTTTTTGTTAGAAATAACTAGAGCTCTTTTAATTGAATCAAAAGTTCCAAAATCCTTTTGGCCTGAAGCTCTCGCCACAGCTACATATCTTATAAACCGACTTCCAACCAACACTCTCAAATTTAAAACTCCACTACAAACCCTATCAGAATTTGTCAAAATTCCTTCACTTCTTATGCTAGAACCAAAGATCTTTGGGTGTACAGCCTTTGTTCATATACCAAAGTCTAATCGCAATAAGCTCGACCCATGTGCTGAAAAATGTGTATTCGTAGGATATGGGGTAAATCAAAAAGGATACAGATGTTATAATCCAAAGACTCATCACATGTTCACCACTATGAACTGTGATTTTCTTGAAACAGAGTACTACTATGTCTCCCAACATAGTGGTCAGGAGGAGATAGAGTGTTCAGACGCACTAAGTTGGTTAGAATATGTTCAGGCGACTACAACAGAAGAATCATCCACACCATATACAAATCCTAATTCTAGTGCCATTCCAGATCAGTCTCCCAACCTGACATCCGAGGTAAGTAACACTCAGTCTCCTCACACTCCTGAATCTTCTCAAAATGATGAACTTGTTACCCCTGATCATGAAACTACCACAGAACATGAAGAACTAATACAGGAACAACCAACAGAAAGATACACATTACCTCTAAGAACTAACAGAGGAATTCCTCCAAAAAGATATTCTCCAGAAAGAGAATCTCGAGGTTCTAGATATCCTATGGCAAATATGGCTAAAGGAAACTTGACTCAAGAAGCTAGAACCTTCAATGTTGCACTATACTTTGACAAAATTCCAACCACAGTGGAGCAAGCCTTGAAGACGAAGAACTGGAAAAATGCAATGGAAACTGAAATAGAAGCCTTATTAAAAAATGACACATGGAAAAAATGCATTATTCCAAACGAGAAAAAACCAGTAGGATGTCGATGGGTCTTTACAATAAAACATAAACCTGATGGTACTATTGAAAGATACAAAGCAAGGTTGGTAGCCAAGGGCTATACCCAAACCTATGGAATTGACTATGCTGAGACTTTTTCCCCAGTTGCAAAGATTGATACTATTCGAGTTCTTTTTTCAATAGCCGCAAATGAAGGATGGCCGCTACATCAATTTGATGTTAAAAATGCATTCCTACATGGAGAGCTAAAAGAAGAAGTTTACATGGAAGCACCTCCTGGTTTCACGAAGAATTTTAAACCAGGTGAAGTTTGTCGCCTTAAGAAATCTCTTTATGGATTAAAGCAATCTCCTCGAGCTTGGTTCGGCAGATTTACCCTAGCAATGAAAAGATACGGTTTCAAGCAAAGCAATTATGATCATACTTTGTTTCTTAAAAGGAGAAACGAACTTATAACATGTTTAATTATCTATGTCGATGATATGATAATTACAGGAAATGATAAAGAAGAAATGGCGAAACTAAGAAAAAACTTATTCCAAGAATTCGAGATGAAAGATCTAGGCCGGCTTAAGTACTTTCTTGGAATTGAAGTTTTAAGGTCAACACAAGGGATTTTTATCTGTCAGAAGAAATATGTCCTAGATTTATTAGCAGAAACTGGAATGATTGATTGCAAACCCGCAGAAACTCCCATGGTAACAAACCAAAAGTTATATATCGACAACAATGCAAAATCAACAGATAAGGAAAGATATCAACAAATTGTGGGGAAATTGATATATCTCTCACATACCCGCCCAGATATTTCATATGCAGTAGGGGTTGTCAGTCAATTTATGCACCAACCCCAAATCTCTCATATGGAGGCAGTATGGAGAATTATCAGATATCTCAAAGGAACAGTAGGACATGGAGTACTGTTTAAAGCAAATGGACATCTAAAAACTCAGATATATACCGATGCAGATTGGGCAGGAGACAAAGGAAATCGAAGATCAACCTCGGGATACTTCACCTTAGTTGGTGGAAATCTAGTCACATGGAGAAGTAAGAAACAAAAGGTGGTATCCCTTTCAAGTGCGGAAGCAGAGTTCAGAGGAATAGCACGAGGAGTCGCAGAAGCCCTTTGGATACGAAAACTTCTCACTGAAGTTGGTCTCTTCCATAAAGAAACAAGTAAAATTATGTGTGATAATAAAGCTGTTATTCAAATATCAGAAAATCCTGTCCAACATGACCAAACAAAACATGTGGAAGTTGACAGACACTTCATCAAAGAAAAACTCGAAGCTCAAATCATTGAACTACTGTTCGTTCGATCAGAAGACCAGATAGCTGACATTCTGACAAAAGCTGTAAATGGAAAGATTCTTAACAATTGTCTGGCCAAGTTGAATTTTGGGAATCCCACTATTCAACGTGAGGGGGAGTGTTAAAATAAATAGTTTAAAGTGTGTGGGGTCAGTTTCCATCATTCCCCTCCACTGTGGTCCAACATATTATTCTCTGTGTTTCCCACTATGATTTCAACAGCTCTTTTTCAGTATTTACTTTATCTCTGTAAAGGGTCTTTATTTCTGTAAAGGGTCAAGCATCCTGTATTTAAATGTAAGGCTTCCATATGAATGAAATAATGAAGTATTCAGTTATCAGCTTCTATATCCTTTAACAAAAGTTACTCAATTTTCTTTTCGTTTACTAAAGTTTGACCTAATTTCCACAAATTTCTGAAACACTCTTTGTGTCTTCGGGAAAATTGACGTGACAGATTGAGAATGAATATGGATCGTTGGAATATGAACTTGGAGCACCTGCTCGAGCTTATACAAAATAGGCGGTAGGCCTAGGAACCGGAGTTCCATGGGTCATGTGCAAGCAAGATGATGCCCCTGACCCGATTGTATCTTTAATGGGAAAAAAAGTTATATGCAACAAACTTGTACACCTTCTTACCAATTTATGCAAATCTATTTCTGTTATATTTACTTCCTTTCTTTTTGGCTTTATAAGTTAATAACAATTACTCAATTAGATTGTTTTTGCTATTAACAGATAAATACTTGTAACGGTTTTTACTGCGACTATTTCTCTCCCAACAAAAATTTCAAACCCAAAATGTGGACAGAATCCTAGACAGGATGGTAATTTCACAAAACTCATCATCAATATGATGTTCCTTTGTTTTTTTTTTCTTTTTTGTAAATTTATTGTTTGATTAATTTAAATAAAATGTAGGTTTACCGAGTGCGGAGGTGCAGTGCCTTATACACCTGCTCAAGACTTGGCATATTCAGTTGGTAAATTTATTCAAATCAAATCAGGCAAGAAATGGGGGATATCACCGCCGTTAGAAAACGGTGTTGTCCAAGTAGTAAAACTGGTTATGCATGAAGTACAACTGATGAAGCTCAGAGGTAATTTATTAACTTTTTAAAATAATTTACGTACAAAAGAGGAAGTACATGAATTTTTTTTCAGGAAGTAATGAGTAATGCCATTGCATCTTCTCATGTTTCAAACAGTATACCAAAACAACATTATTGTGAAAAATACCTCAACAATTTTAAGAGCACGTTCAGTGGGGTTATTGTAAAACTCTTTATACCAAGTTTTGTGAACCAAGCCAATGATTTGAGGTATAAAGCAACTAAGATATGTAATTTATAAATTATCCTACATCCGCACTAATTCCCTTTTACTATTGATTTTTTTTCTTTTCGGTTTTCAGTATGTCATACAACTGTGTGGCTAACCTTTGTCTTTTGCTTTGTTGTATTTTTCAAAAAGTCTATGAAGACAATTCACATGTTGTTTATATTTTTTTTCAATCTTCCACTTAATATGTTCGTGGAACTGGTGTCTTTTTAGAAATGGGTCTGATATAATTCTATGTGTTGTAGATTTGGATGCTTATTGACTAAAGACTATCAAGCCCTATCTCTTTGCTACTTGCTATACACTGTTGATGGCTATACGGCAGTCTAATCTCTCCATTGAAGATTAGGCATCAGGATTCACATATATATCAAGGTAAGATGAAACTATTGTGTTTTTTTACTCATGCCTGAAATTATTTGCATCTCCTACTGCTTTTGTGCATCAGTTTGTTGATTTGTACATGGTTTGATAATCACATGTCTGAATTTGATAGGTTGAAAGATTGCATGCTTTAAACTATCCACAAAGGATGTGGTTGGGTATGCGGTGTGATGTCGACAATGTTGTTATATGAGTTGTAAGTTAATAAGTAACAATAGGAGAAGGAGCAACCACTCTGTAGAATGCAATAAAAATGGATTTGTTTGTTGACTCATTTGTTTTTAAATTACAAAATTTGATCATGAGGAGTTTTCAGGTTAGTAGTCAATTATTTGTATCTTAAAACCTTGAAAATGTTTAAACTTATGCCCTATTTATAAACTGGTGCAAGTATAATCATTACAAAACTAAAAGAGTTTCTAGATGTGTGGAGCATACTGAGCAATTTGCACCCAACAATCATTAGTTTATCCAGGTTTAAAGAACCCATACAAATTAATTTGTTTACCACTTTTCATTTTCTATAGAATCTTTTTAGATTTTAAATAAAATTTTAATCATTACAGGTCATGGAAAAAGTGTTCCAGCATGCTGGGGATTTGGTTCGATGAACCGTAAGGTGGCTCATAACTTGATGATATTGATTGCACAAGGGTTTGGACTTTGGAGAAGATGAGGAGTTAGCAGATGGTATGTATATTTTAGCATCCCTCCAATGATATAGTTATCTTTACAAAGTTTTTTCTTCAAACTTGAATGGTTTTTTAACTTCAAATGGTTTTTATACCTGAAGGTGATTGTTCTGTGGTATAAATACCTATCTACATTTCTTCCCCCTTAAACCGACTTACTTAAGGCAACAATTGTAATTATGCTTTCCTCAAGATAGGCAGTTAAATTAGCAAAAATCGAAAAAGGGTAAATTTGTCACAATAGGGCACTTTTTTGTTACTTCTCTGAATTCTACACTCTCTTGTCTAATTAGCCACTGGAAAACATCAAACTTTTTTCTTTTAGTTAAACGCTGAAAATAGAAACTTTCTTTGCTTCATTCGATTATTATAGGATCATAATTGTTTTGTTAGCCACTACAAAATATCATACCTTTTTGTTTTGGTTAAACGCTAAAAATAGGAACATTCTTTACTTTAGTTGATCATTATAGTATCATACTTTGCTTGGTTAGCCGTTGGATTTTGAACAAATCTTTTGGTTAACATGGAAATGTATAGCTTACCTTAGCTGCATTTGTAAATCGGTCCTTGTTGTTTAATATATGTATAAAACATATAAATCCTTTTTGGTGTGTTTTGACACTTTTGCTGTGTTGTTTTATTATTTACTTATGTACTCCTCCGACTTAGTTTTGCATATTCAAGACTTGATATTATATTTGTTAACATAAAATCTGTGTCTAGCTTTCCATGACAGGGTCTAAAGCTGCCACAAAGAAGCATAAGTATCACAAAGTATCTAAGAAGAAATCATTAACTCCAATTGAGCTGCAGATATCATGTATTTTTATTTAATTTGTTTTGGATAACGAGTTGGGCCACCCACCAAGTACGCTGTTGTTTTTATCATTTATCCGGACCCGTGCTCCAGTAGTGCCGAACTCGTGCGGAGCACGGGGTCCCACTAGTTAGGATATTAAAACATGTAAAAAATTGGCCGACAATCATATATGTAAATTACCAATAGATAATTATCAATAAATGTCAAACAAAAAATAATGAATATCAGTGTTGAAGATTTAGAGATTGAGATGCAACATAGCAAATCAATAGACTACCAACAAACTAACGGAAGAAGAGAATGATTAAATTTCAATTTTATTAGATACGAAGATGAAGAAAATTAGAACATAAGATGTTTTGAGATTGATATAAAGCTTACAAAGATGAAACCGAAGGTATCTACACTGAGATCTGGTGTTCCTTCCATGCGTAAACTAAGGATAACAATCTCGTGTTACAATCGTTAGCGTACGAATCGGATCTGAATCCTTTAAAGTAGCATCATCCGATAGCCATTGAACCATTTCTTTCCGGGGAAAACCTCAACGGTGGTGCACTGCTTGTTTAAATCGATCCTTCAAACACTGAAAAGAGGGGTGAAGGAAGCCGGCGACCTTGAAACTGGAGGCGGGAGACACAGAAAGAAACCGAATTAGGGTAATGAGATACGTGAGATGGGGAGAGAGATAGAGTAATTATAGGACTTGATAAAATTAGGGTAATTCTTAATTACCTTAATACCCCTAATGTTATCTTTAATTTAAAATTTAAAATTTAAATGAATTAATAATTTTAGAATTGATGATTAATTATATCCGTAGATCAATAAAAATAAATGGCTCAGATCTGGTCTCGCGATCTCAACCTTTTTTTGGTCCTCAAATGATCCTTGTTCTATATATATATATATATATATATATATATATATATATATATATATATATATATATATATATATATATATATATATATATATATATATATATATATATATATATATATATATATATATATATATATATATATATACTAGGTTAGAAACCCGTGTAATACACGGGATAATTAAAAAATGTATAAAATTGTATGAAAAATATCAATATTGCAGATGATAAAATTGTCATTTGTGAATTTTGTTTATTTTGATATTTTATATGATATGATAAATTTTGCTGGTTTTAGATAGGAATTACGAACGCTATGTTCAAATAAAATATGATTAAAATGAAGAATAAGTATCAAAAGTAATAAAAGAATAATACTGAAAATAAAGGTAGTAAGAGTCACAAAGTTGTTGTTCCTTGCAATTTGCCTATTTTGAATTGAATTATTAATTGCAATACTTTCTTTCATTTGCTTGGTGTTTTGCCCTATTGCTTCTTGACTTAAAAAAGAATCACGTAGTTTTAGCTTTAAGAAATCCAGCATGTATGCTTGAGTCATAGACACTGGTGGAATACGTTCTCATTTGTGTTCAAGAACTGTCGTCCCAGGTCCATGAATCCAATCCAATGTGACTGCACAAAAAGAGAAATGCTCATTTTCAATTTCAATGAGAATAAAAATAGAATTCAGAAAATCATTTGTACCTTAAGAACATGAGAAACATAATTGGTATACCGAATTACGTGCAATCTCACAAAAATCACATGTGTAATCTCATGAAATTCAGAAAGTCAATTTGTACATTCCCAATGTTTTTCCTATGTGGCCTTAATGTAACCTAAAAAGACATAAATGCCCTGATTTTCTTACGTAGCCTTAATGTAGCCTCACAATGATTTATCCCAACATTCATGCAATTTCTAAGTTAAAATAATTTGAAGAAATAACATCTTTAAACGAACTAAACGTCACCAAAACAATAAAGAGCCAATATAGGCTTCTATCAAACTGAAATCACCAACATTTCACATTAAAAAGTTATTGAAAACATAGATCGTAATTCTACTACAAGTTTCATGTAAAGTAACCCAATGATCTTTCTCCTCATTGCCAGGCTTCATCAAGTTTTTCCAATCAGGGAAGACTTTTTTCTTTTCAGCTGGTTGTCCAAAGATTGTTACTCCACCCATCTCCTTGAACTATATCAATATAACTATATAAGCACCATGAAATATGCATATTTTTATGAATTATATAAAATATGAAAGCATAATACTCTAGAACCTGAATATTTGCAGCAACTACCATGTCAAGAATATTGGCTGTGGTTTAACTGTTGGACTTTAGTCTCACATTTATTGAATCAACATCAATGGAGCTTTTTGTCCAGAAAGCAAATATATTTGAATCCAAGACCTGGTATTTCAAAAGACAACTATATATGTTTCTTAAAACCACACTTCCATGGAATGAATATAAAAAAAAGAAAAAAAACGAAAATAACTAATTTCTATTCCAATTTTGGCATAGTAAATATGATAAATTCATAAATTTCACACCTTAGCATTACATCGAGCACTTGGTGGACAGAATTGCAAGGCAGATTTATTAGACTCCAATCATTGTAAGAAAATTTTACCTTCATGGATGAATTTTTGGAAACATCGTGAGACTTTAGGAGAAAAAGTTTCTCACAGCAAACATTGCACATGATAGTACGATGTAGTTGCTATAAAAGATTGAAACAAATATGGTAATATAGTAGAGTTAATATATGCACGAACAAAAAATATTACTAACCAAACATTCCAACATATCAACCAAATGTATTATATATTCAAAGTCTTTTGAATTCTATTTATCTCATGTTGCAATTTAGCAAAAACATTCCAATTTTTTTAAACATTATATGAGCCAAATACACCCTAAACTTTAGGCACAAATATTTTATAGTTTACTAAAGTTGTAATAAAATACATAACTTATTTCTAAAATCTTAAACGATTCAATTTACCTTCTAATAAAGAAAACTAAACTTTAGTTTCAAATAGTTTTCTTACAATTATTAATTTTCTTTCGACAGAAGATGAATGACTTCCACTCGGTGAATCGTATTTTTTCGACAAAAAGTTTTTTTTGACGAGCAAATAGTTTCCTTTCAAGAATTATTTTTCTTTTGAAAAAATGACATATACCGCAAAGAACATGGCATATAGTTCTATAACTAATAAAATATTTTATTTCATTCTAAATGTTTTTTAGCTCTTGTCTAGCATTTCAATCCTCTCAAGCTAGATATATGAATACTTCTAAGTCAATTTTGAATTAAGTTCGACTTTAGTTCAAATATGGAAAGTGCTAAGTCTTTGATATTGTGTAGATATGATTAAATATATATAAATATTATTAAAACACCAAAAACTTGTCAAATGAAGATAATTATAACTATTTGTAATTGACGGTTACTCATTAGGACAAAAAACATAAGACAGTTTCAAGTTAAGTTTTAATCGATTGTCAAATGGCAAAGTATTAATTATGTATATAAAGAATTTTATTACAAATATATAGTAGAACTTATTTGTTATTTTGAATAGATTATGTAACTAAAATAAGCTTATTTTTATAATTTAAATGTTTTTGGTTTACGTAAATAGAAGTATTAGAATTTTCAGTTTATAATATATTTATAAATAAAAATAAAAGTTTGGTAGTATCTATGTGCAGTCACAAAATAAGGTTGACGCTCCTAACTTTTCATTTAGGTCACAATGATTATTTTTAGAAAACAATGTCTATATTTTGCAATATTGCACGATGAACTAAATAACCTTATAAGTAGCAAAGTATATTGCCGTGGAAGAAATTAAAGGATACTAAATGGCTGGAGAAACGCGACAAGCGGAAGGAATTACATTTAGATCTCCTAAACCGGCTACGCTTTAGCAGTAGTTAGTTCACATTCTTTTCTACAACATAATCTACTCCATGTGAAGTGTAACCTCCTAGAAATTCGTTTGGCTAGTTAAAATCCATCCAAGTTTCTTGTATATATTACAGCGATAACAAACTAACATTATATTACAAATTAATGAATAATGTCCCAATAAGACAAAATCTTAATGTATAGAGTAGATTTCCAAAGTATAGTTACCATAATAGAGAAAATTTTGAAATACATTGCTCTTATAAAAGATAGAAATTTTGGACTCAAGGATGCATGTATGTGGATCAGTCGGTTCAATAAGTCTAGAGTTAAATTTACTCTTTTACCCTTAGCATGAAGACTGAATAAATATGATGCCTGAACCTGAGAGGAATTTCCCAATCTTTGTAATCTACAAATATACTACATTTAGAAGCCTAATTTATTAACTAATTGTCATCACCTAAATGCCCTTGCAAAGAACGATGAAGATCAATTAAATATGAAGCATTTAAACAAACACATAGTAGGCGACATTTAGAATAAAACTTATGAAAAATTTACTTGAAAACAACCTTGACATCATCAAGTTTCCATCCACCCAAGTTGAAGTTGGTATCCGAAGTTTGCCATCATCCTCTCATTCTTTAAATCACTGGTGATAATGCTTGTGACGTCAGCAGCCACAACAAACTCCTAAATTCTTATAACAATTAAAATTAAGATTTTTGTCAATCTTAATCTTTTAACAAAAATTGACATATTACTCACTGAATCAAGTTTATTTGTGAGGTTTACAATTTCTTGGTTTTGGTTTGCAACCTCATCAGTCATCACGAATCCTCTTGCATTCATTCATCAGTTATTGCATACCATTAAGCTTAAAAAAATATGCAAAAATAATTATATTTAGCAAAAAAAAGTATGCTTCTTGAAAATCATTACGTCCTTTCAAGGTTCAAATCCAGGTTCCAGAAGCTTCCCAATAGTGAATTTGTAACATGTAGTAATTTGTCACATTCAAAATCCTTAATTTCAAATTGAATACAGTGAAACCTTTGCAATTTCTAAACCATGTTTGATAGGATATGAATGAAAAGGTAAAATTCCATACAAATAAGGCTAAATCGGAAACCCTAAACACACACTCCTAAAACTCAGATGCGGATTTGGACTCTATAGTTACCTTGATAGAGACAGAGAGGGTGTCGATTAGTTGCTGGGAATGAGAGACGAAGAGGAACGTTGATTAGTTGTTCGGAATGAGAGACAAATAGAGCACCGTAGAAGAATATAAACTTACCAACATTCATAATTTCTTAACCAAGTTGTGCAGGACCATACTTTGAACCAGATTCAAAATGATACTGCAAATCAAAATAAAAGCATTTTAGGTTTTTTATAAACCGAACTTCTAAATCGTTGGCTGGTATTCGAAGAAATAATGATGAGAAAAAGCTGCGATCAAGTCGTTGGCTGATTTTTAGCTTTTTATTATTAGCATTATTTGTTTTCTGATTATAGGCACGTATCTGCTCGATGATACTCATTATAAAAAAGACACGTGGCAAAATTTATTTTTATTTATTAGGTATAGTATATATATATATATATATATATATATATATATATATATATATATATATATAGGGTCCTGTTCCGGTGAGGACTCTTTTTTCGGTGAGGACTCGTAAGGACACCTTAAAAAAATTTTAAAAAAATTTAAAAAAAATACAAATCATAAAATCAAGAATAGTACTATATCATGATCCAAAAAAAATTAGAAAAAAAAATTTGGATCATGGAGAAACAGTAATGATACACAAAAAAATTTATTTTGTGGATCATTGTTTCATTATAAAAAAAAATAATGATCCACAAGTTTTTTTTCGAATTTTTTTTTTCTCCAACATAGTACTATGATCCATTTTATTACTTATATTTTTGTTTTATTTTTTTTCAATTTTTTTAAGGTGTCCTCACGAGTCCTCACTTTAAGAAGTGTCCTCACCGGATCGCTTATCTATATATATATATATATATATATATATATATATATATATATATATATATATATATATATATATATATATATATAGAGTTGAGATTTTTTGAGAACCAAGGAGAGCTCGAGAACCCGAGAACTCGAGGAGGAGCGTCGGATGAGAAATTTTAATGGTCAAGATTCATTAATGGCAAGATTGTAAATAACACAAAACAATTGGACATCAATTAAACAAATTAAACATTCCAGGGGCAATTGTGACACATCACAAACAAAATAACTGAAAAGGAAAATGAATCAAATAAAATAATTAACCCAAAATTCAAGGGAATCACGTTCAAATCTTCATACAATCTTCGAATCTTCATAACTCTGAAGAACACGTCCATGGCGGCAACTCTCAATTCCTGATCGATTCTCGCAAGTTTCAATTGATTTCTTCTCAATAAATGCACAGGTTTATTCATACATTCTTCGAATCTTCTCAATTTTCCTTTTTACTCGAAATTTTCAGTCACAAATCATCATCAATGAGCAAAATGAAGCTCCAATGAAGTTGAAGAACACTAATTACTACATATCCGACGTTGTTTTACAAAAAAACAGTACAAAAATCACCAAAAACCGACCTAGGTCGTAGGATTTCAAATTTGAAGAAATTTTTTCATGAAAAACAACTTTCTCACAATTTAAAACATGTAGATCTATCAAACTTGCTTTGATTCGATCGTTTTACTTCTCAACTGTGTTTCTGTACAAATTAGAACAATACACTCATTGTTTGTTGATTTTGGAAAATTATACAACGATCCTAATAATTTTATGTTATTATCCTGTGATTTGTTCAACAAAAAGTAGTCTACTATGATAATGATAGTTGTTTGAGGACAACATTCACATATTTTCATGCTAAAATGTTTGCTAGACGTAAAACCTAATACATTGAGATTGTTTCACTGTGAATATGTAGTTTTTTGTACATGTACAACTTTGTATATCATAAAAATAGTCTATGAAATGATGAAATATTTGCATATTGACAAACTTTCTAAACCTGAATAATCCACATTGTTTGACTATATGTGTATGTAGTTTGTTGCACGTGTACAAAAAAATTGTCTGTGAATGTTCAAATATTGGCATATTGACAAGTTTACACATGTACAACCCTGAATAATTAACCATGTTTGCGGATATGTGTATGGATTTTGCTGCACATGTACACATTTTTTTGTGAAATGTTGAAATATTTGCATATTGACAAACTATGTACATGTACAACCCTGAATCATCCACATTGTTTGACTATATGTGTATATAGTTTGTTGCACATGTACAAGTTTGTACATCACAGCAACTGCCTGTGAATAGTCATTAACAAATTAACTGAAATGTTAATTTATTACATGTACGGGACAAAGGTTAAAAAGGAAAAAAATATGAGGAAAAGTCAAAGACAGTTGAGTGACAGTGAAGAAGATTACAACACCGAAGATGAGATAAATGAAGAGAAGTTGACAACACTTGTACAGAGCATTACAGGTACAAAAAAATTTCAAAAAGGTACAACTAAGCACATTATTATTACCTTATTCCCTATATGGATAATTTTGTACATGTGCAAAAGGTGGACATAGTCAATTTACAGATATGCAGACTTTTGTACATGTGCAAAAACGTGTATAAAAGAAAACTTATGAACATTTCTATACATTGTTTACATGGACAAACTTTGATGAATAACATGCACATGTGCAAAACTTTGGATATGTGCAAATTTGTATACATTTGTAAAGAAATATGTACATGTGCAAAGGGTGGACATAGTCAATTTACATATATGCAAACTTTTGTACATGTGCAAAAAACGTGTCCATAAGGAAACCTATGAATATTTCTATATATATTGCTTTCACAGACAAACTTTAAAGAAAAACATGCACATGTGCACAAATTTGAACATGTGCAAACTTGTGCACATGTGCAAAGATTATTCATGAATATATCTTATAATCATAACTAGATTCCCTCTTTCAACAGACACATTAGCATATGACAGTGATAACGAAACCTTAGCACAATATCAAGAAAAGACAAAGAAGCTGCAGAATTTTTCAATTTCATTTTCTAACAACCAAATAAAATATAGAATTTGATTATAATTATATTGTTAATCCTGATGCTGCAGTTGAGGGTGAAAAAGATACAGAACTGGATCAAGAAATGATAGAAATCATATGAGACTTGAAAGAATCCAACTACACAAATGAAGAAATAGCAACAAACATCGGTTTCACTATCAATCAAGTGAACCAGGTTGAACCACGCAGACGAGTCGTGGTTAATCAAGAGGTACTAAATATTGTTGTTAATTCTTTCATTATATAAAATATATGACCATAATCCTTTGTAAAAATATAGGTTGGTCCGTCTCAAGTCCATGATAATCAGTTGAATGAAGAGGTGGTTGATCCAGAAGTGCATCAAGAACGGGTTGAAGAGGTGGTTGATCCGGAACCGATTGCACCGGTACAGAGGAGAACAAGGAAAGATTCAGAAAGAATCAACATATTGAAGTTGAAAGCACCATGGAAGGATAAATATGGGAGGGGTTTGGATAAAAATAATCCTTATAATATAGATTAGGTTGTCTATATATGAAACTTCTGTTGTTAATACATCTGAAAATAGGATGCTTTGTATTTTGTTAACTTGTTTGGACTACTTTAGCTTATAATCAAAACTTCTATTATATTAATATGTCCAAAATTACTTATAAACACAAAAATCAAATGTACAGGAAAATCTGCACATAGGCAAATTATGGATAATTGGTTTTGTACATAGGCAAAATCTTAATGATGTTCCAATTCAAATCTTATTTATATAATCTCATACTTCAGAGAAAAAAAATATTTATGTTTTTGTAATATAATTAATAATGAAAAACCTGTACATGTGCAAAACAGATGAAATAATTTGCAAAAATTTGCACATGTGCAAAATTTCTTATCCACAACAAAAGCAATACAAAAAAATTTACAGATATGCAAACATTTATTTCTAGCAAAAACAATTATAAAGAGATTAGCACATACAAAAAAGAAATGCTAGTATACATCTCTCAAACATCAACAAAAATGCATAGAGACAAATTTTTAAAACTATGATTAAAACCTTATAAATTCCTAAACTTTGCATATATGCAAAAAAATAATTCTAAAAGAACAAATGAACCATTATCCAGATTATTCATACTAAATCTGAATATAAAACTCATCATCTGTGATACTAAAAAAATGAAAAAAAAATCAAATGTTCATTCTTGCTACCTATTTTTCTTTTGCTGCCTTTCTTTCAGCCTCAAGTTTATCTGGACAACATCTCCAATCATGTTTTTCTCCAGGTGCTACATTCTTCTTACAATAGCTACAAGTTCTAGGATTTTTCCCATCCAATTTCATTGATGCTTCTCTTTGCCATTGAATCCTTTTCCCACCAGTTCCAGACCCTTTAAACTTCACACTTCAGGATTACGTATGGTAACTTTATCAAGCTTCTTTATACCGAGCATGGAAGATATAGAATCATCTTTTGTATGGGTATATTTCTTCGGTGGATTCTGTTCAATTTTCAACCTAAGTTCCTTTTGCCACTTAGTAAACTTAAGGATAGAATCTGGATCATGTGCTATCATGTTTATGGAATCTTCTATCACTCTGTATGCATCTTTTACCAATGCATTACAGCATCCAACATCTTCACCAATGAAGTAGCACTTTTCCAACTCATGTGAACGTATAACACCTTTTTGCCATATTTTAAGAAAATACTTTGCAGGTATTTCAGACCTAAACTTTAATTTCATTACACATAGCACATGTCTGCAAAGAAATCCAAAATGCTCGAATACCATGCAGTTACAGTTGAAAGAGTCATCTTCTGCAGAACACTCAACCTGAAAACAGTTTGCAACTAATGACTAAAATTTGTAAAAGTGTAAAAACCTACATATGTGCAAAAGATGAAAAAAAGAGGGGGGTGGGAATATGTATGTGTGCAAAAATTTTCCCATAAGCAAAACTTTGCACATAGACAAAATTATGCTTACAAACAAACAAACTGCTCATATGCAAAAACTTTCCCATGTGCAAACATACCTCATATTGGAACTGATTTCTGATCAAACTTCTGAAGTTGCATGAATTGGGATTAAAGAACACACTTTGGTTTGGTAAAATTTTACCCATGATCTGCTTTAAAACAGTAAATGTTTCCTTGCCACCCATTGATCTACAGTTGGAGACCGAGCAAATCCACACGCAATCATGAACTTCTTTGTGGAACAAGGAAAATATATTATGCGTGTAAAACCTGGATCCCTGAACTTCAAACTCCAAACATGAATGAATTGGCGGTAGTTTGTTTACAGAGTTGTAGTCGCTTTCTGACTGAATAATCCTTTGTTTATCCATGGCAGCATCAAACTTGACCATGAACATAATCAAGTTGGTTGTATTTGACAAGAAGCTCTGAAAAAAATAATTCTCACTCTCGGATCTTGATGTCGTCCTCATAAGACCAGACAAGAGCATATCTTTGAAGTACGCCGGAATCCAGGATGAATGCAACGAATACATCTTTTTCAGCCATTTATTTTCATTAAGTCCATGTTCTGCTACCAACGAGTTCCAGTTGTGCTCAAAGACATCAGGATCAAGACATGAGTTCCAAATTAGATTGTTCATCCTTTTTCTAAAGTCAGTTTCTTTAATCACTTTTGAAGACACCTGCATTATGAAAAGTTTGCACATGTGCAAACATATGAAAAGTTTGCACATGTGCAAAATCGTTTATACCATTAAAAAAATCTCTGAAAAATAAGACCTTGCATTAGAAGGAATCATACTTCTGGAAGTTGCACATATGCCTAAATAAATTTTAAATATGGATACATGGTTCTTTTGCAAATTGTTACAAATGTAAAATATTTGCATGTACCAAGGTTTAAACATGTGTAACCATTAGCACACATGGACAAAAATTTTGCCCATGTGCATAAACAATAACAATTTGCACATGTACAAATTAGAAAAGGGAGGCTAATCTTACCTTGACTGTTAACTTTTTACCAATATGCCACATGCAAAGACGGTGCCTAGATTGGGGGAAAACATTTAGAACAACATTGCGCATAGCACAGTATTGGTCTGTAACAACAATCGAAGGTGCACTTCCAAAGACATTAAGAAACCTATGAAGGAGCCAAGTGTAGTATTCTTCTGTTTCCTGTGCGATTAAAGCTGCCCCAAAGGTAACACACCTTTGGTGGTTGTCAATTCCGGTGAAAGGAACAAAAATCATGTTGTACCTATAAAAAACACATTTTACTCTTAAAAACGTATAAACAACAAAAAAATATGTGTATATATATATATAACATATATAATACTTACTTGTTAGTTCTGTACGTAGCATTAAAGGAAACCACATCAGAAAACTCCTTATAATTTCTTTTTGCAATAGGATCAGCCCAGAAAAGACCTCTTAACTCAGTATCCTCTAAAAAATGGTAAAAAGAAAAACCTTTGACATTCTCGGCTCGTTTTTCCAACATACTGAACAACAAATTTGCATCGGTGTCTTTCGTATAACAGTTCAAGTCCCTTGAGAAGTTTTTAAAGTCAACTTTTTTCGCACCTTGTTTTTCAATACCACCTTTGAGAGCACCTACAATACCATGAGCTCTTACTGCACCTACATTAGCCTTGTAAAGCTGCCAAATAAGTAATTTATCAAAATAATCCAGCTTCCTCCTTGACCGAGACATATGAACAGTGCTTTTGGTGAACAGCTCATGGTTGTGCATTGGCTGAAACGAGTGTATAAAACATCTACCACTCTTGCCTATCATCTTGATACCAATCTTTGCTGGACACTCTCTCATTTGACTTGGATATTTCCTTTTCAGTTTTCCAGTTTCAGCTTGCAAACCATTAGTATTATACCCTTCTGCTTTACCACCCCTTGAACATATCACATACTTATGTAAAACTTCTTTTGACCCTGGCTCAACATATTTTACAGAAGACCGCCTACAATTGAAACCGGCTCTGTCACCATACCTAAAGTAGAAAATAATGGCCTTCTCAATCTGATCGAAAATCATATCTTTCCTAGGAAGATACGATTCAATACTGCTGAATGTATCGCCCAAATACCAAAAATCTATTTAGATATGTACAAGTAGTATGTTAGCATATAAGCACAAAAGCAAAACTTTGAACATATGAACAGACCCAAAGAAAAGTGTTTAGATACAAAATTAAAAAACTTTGTACATGTGCAAACTTGTGTGTGTGCAAATGTTTACATATGGACAAAACTTTGCCCATGTACAAATTTCTATATTTTCAAACCAGTGTATATAGATATGTTTGCACATTTACAAAGTTTTAAATATATGAACTTTGTACATGTGCAAACTTGAATGTAAACAAACATGTGTGTGTGCAAAAGTTTACACATGTGCAAATCTTTGATACACAATAAACTTCAGAATAATCTATGCACAGAAACAAAATACAAGTACAAAAAAGTACACAATTGGTGCATAGAAAACACATGTTGAATTGAAAAACGTTTGCACATGTCCAAATATTTTTAAAGAAAAAAGGTAGTACCTACAGGAACAGGAGGAATATCTTCTGAACCGGATGTTGAGATTGAAGCAACATTTCCAACATCAAAGTTTGTTAAAACAATAGCATCCGGTGAAACTTCTTCAACAATATAATCCGATGAAACTGTTCACTCAAAACAGGACCTGATTCATCTGAAACTTCTTCTGCCAAATCAGGAGCTACTTCCTCATCAGAATCAAAATCAGAATCTTTAAAAAACAATAAATCAATCTTCAATGAATCATCATAGCTAGACTTTTCACGAAAAAACGAATCTGAATCCTTCCTAAACAAATCATTAGCTGCATTGAAACAAATAGATAACATTAGATAGTATTAGCTGAATTGAAACAATACATAAAATTTATTGAACAAAAAAACCTTATGAACATTTGAAAAAACTTTGTGTACATGTGCACACAAATGTGTACATATGCAAAGGTTTGCACATGTACAAATTGTAGTATTTGTGTTCTGCAAACTTTGAAAAAACTCTGTGTACATCTGCACAAAAATGTGTACATATTCAGAGGTTTGCACATGAACAAATTATAGTGTTTGTGTTATGCAACCTTTGAGAAAACTGTGTACATGTGCAACAAAATGTGTACATGTGCAAAGGTTTAGACATGTACAAATTATAGTATTTTTCTTCTACAAACTTTGAAAAAACTTTGATATAGGATTGTTATTAGATACAGTAGATAAATACCTATGATAATATTCAAATGATCTTCGTTTTCAACTCTAACATTTGATTCCACAACTCTGTTAGCTACTTTATTAACTATATCTGGTATACAACAACAAATCAAAGCTAACATTTGAATTTCCATTACTTATGGATGATTTGAATATAATGACTGAGAATTTGAATACATGAAGAATTTGACTACCTGAGACGATACATCCAACATTTCCTTCTCCTCCAATATGTGAATTAGGCTCCATAAGTAGTAGAAATTCAGTTAACCTGAGAAATCATGTAACACTAACATAAAACAATTGAATTGCATGAATATTAATGTTATTTATTGAGAATAAACTGATAAACAAAGTCAAAGGTTTTAGGTAAACTAAGAAATTGAAAAAAATAGCGACATGTGTAAGTTAACATGAGGATTACACCAGAAACATAAAAAAACTAACATTACTAGTTAACAAAATCGATTCAGAACACAAATCAATTGAGGAATTTGCTGTAATCAAATCAAAAACTCACATGTAATCGATTCAGAAACATAAAAAACTAACATTACTAGTTAACAAAATCGATTCAGAACACAAATCAATTGAGGAATTCGCTGTAATCAAATCAAAAACTCACCTGTAATTGTTGCGATTTTGTTGTTGCGATTTCAAATTGGTGATACGTGAAGAACAGATAGAACGAGAAAAGAAGAAATTCAATGATATTGATAACGAGATATTGCTTTTTGATAACACGATTAGATAAGAAATCGATCTGCAAAGTTTAATTTCAGTTCCAATCGAGAAATCTAGCTATGGCGGCGGCTCAGTATCTTGATACGTGTTCTTGATTTCGTGAATCTTCATAGAAAGTCAACGTGAATCTTCAATTAGTTATCATTAAATGAGATTATGTTTTAATTAATTAGTTAAATGAGATTTTGATTAATTAAATGATTTATGATTAATTGGTAAATGGAAAAAGAAAAACAGAATGACCATCTTGCCCTTAATGAAGTTAATCTAATCCAACGCTCCTCGTTGAGTTCTCGGGTTCTCGGGGAACTTAAGGTTCTCAAAAGATCTTAAGTCTATATATATATATATATATATATATATATATATATATATATTTATATATATATATATATATATATATATATATATATATATATATATATATATATATATATATATATATATATATATATATAACTCTTATAATAGAGGCCATCCAAATGAATGTGGTTAAAGATATGTCTCTATCTTGCACCATATTCATTTGAAACTCCTAACTCTTCATCTTATCCAACTTAAATATTCATTTCTAACTTACAACTCTTCATCTTATGCTAATCAATTTTGTTTGGTCAATTAGAAAATCTTGCCTATAAAAGAACTATGTCATGCCACATTTGATTACTCAAAATTGCTTCTCTTCTACTTTTTGTTATCTAGAATATATGTATGAGAGCTCTAGCGATTCCTAGATTTATTTTTATTTTGGCTATATATAGTTATAAAGTGGTGAGAACTCTACTATGCTGTAAGTATATATTTTGTTTTGCATATATATAGTTTTAAATTTGTGAAAATTTCACAACGTTGTAGTTTTATCGATGCTTATATATGAATGTGTATATTTGTGTATGTATATGTGTTTGTGTGTCTAATGGCCGAGATTATTTCATACGCTCCTAACCAAAATTCTTCTTATTTCACCGACATATATATATATATATATATATATATATATATATATATATATATATATATATATATATATATATATATATATATATATATATATATATATATATATATATATACATATATATATGTATATATATATAGAGAGAGAGAGAGAGAAATCTATCATGTCATACGTCTGCTAAAGCATATATAAAAATATATTGTACAAATTTATGTTGAGAAAGTTGTCTACTTTTTCCAATGAATAAAAAATTGTTAAAAAAATGTGTTACACATTTTTTTCGTGCATAACAAGTTGTAGTTTAAAAAGGGTTACACGTAAGAAATAAAAAACTATTTTATTGATTTATGGATTATTGTAAGTGAACTTTTATAACTTCTATTACAATGTTGTATTTTAAAAAATCGACCAAATTATAGAAATGATTACTACTTAAATATTTATTTTTAACATACAACTCTTCATCTTATGGTAATTAATTTTGTTTTGTCAATTAAAATGTTTTACCTATATAAGAATTATTTCACACTTTATTACTAAAACTTATTTCTATTTTATTTTCTTTTTCGTGATCTAGAATATATATGCATGGGAGCTCCACCATGTCATATGTTTATTTTTATTTTGACTATATATAGTTATAAACTAATGAGAACTTCATCATGCTATTCGTTTAGTTTCAGTTTTACCTATAAATATTTTTAAAATGATGATAACTTAGTGAGAAATTCATAATGTCATACGTCTACTAAAACATATAAATATATATTGTATAAATTTATGTTGGAAGAGTTTTCTGTTTGGTTGCAATGAATGACAAGATGTTAAAAATAATGTGTTACATACCGTTTTTCTGTTTATCATTATAGATGAACTTTCATATCTCCTATTGCAATGTAGTATTTTTAAACATCATCCAAATTATAAAAATGATATTGAAATTCAAGGTAACTTAAATGTTGTAATTGTGAAAATAAGTGGGTAAATTATTAAAAGGTATTGTGGTTTCTGAAATTTTCAATTTAACGACTATAATATATTTTTTTTTCATTTAACGACAACTCTAAAAATTTATTTGAATAATTTTTCCTTTTGTTGATAGAGGCCATTATCCTTCAACTATATTCATTGGAAACTATGATAACTTTTTTAATGTATTTCGATAATGATTGCTATTTTTTATTAACTTGAGATAATTATTTAAATTTTCAACTTATGATAATGAATTTGTATTTATGGTACAATTACAACCATTTGACTTCTAAACTATTTATGTATTAACTAATAAAACTTTTAAATAATGATATATTTAAATGTCAGCAACTTTAACAATTAAACATAACATCATTAAAAACCAATGCCAACATGTTCAAAATATATCAAAAATCTACTCCAATCTAAATTTGATTCTTTAAAGAGAATATCATGGTTGGTTAACGCATGATTGATTCTATGTATTTTTCTAATTCATTAATCTATCGATGTTTTATGTTTGATGCTTTTATTTAAATAAATAAACAAATATTGGAAAGGGGAATCAAACAGGAGCTAATTATGACAATATTGGTGATTATGTTCTTTTCCTTTTCCCTTAACGTTGTACATTACTACATGTAAATATTATTTATGACGAATATGTATTTGTTGAAATAAAAGAAATTCAACAAATGAATAGTAAGAATATACGTCACAGAATGTTCTGCCTTCAATGATAGATAAATATAATAAGACAAGTGTACTGATTTTGTAAATCTTTCATTTAGCTTATGATTATCTTCTTTAATGATTAAAAAGAATCTCACATGAACAATTTTTAATTCTTATTTATATATTAATATCATATGATTGTTAGTAAATAAATCATAGATCTACTACCTTAATATTTTCATAAATCAATATAGTTTTTCAAAATGATGAACCATATGAAGAAATAGAAAGTTCTTTTTAAGAATAAGTTTATGTCATTAGGAATTTCAATATAGTTGAATCGAGTGTGAAAATAATAATTGCAATATATGACGTTGTTTGGGAATGTCGATCATCGTGACGAAACGTTGATACAATATACTCAAATAAGCATCGCCAAAATTATACATCAACATTAGAAAGCTTTTATATTAATTTTTTAAATTTCTATAACAAATATTATTTTATACTTTATGACACTTACTAATTTATCTTCAAAACTTTACATTTGTGAATGTTATTTTATTATACAATTTAATTCCTGCGCAATGCGCGGGTACACGTCTAGTATATATATATATATATATAGAGAGAGAGTTATGATCATTTATATATAACTAATTATTGTGTAACCTTGAGAATCAATATGAACCAATCAATTTCAAAATCTGGACAAGGGTATTATGGTAATTGAATAAATATATATTAATTATATTATAAACTAATCCCTTTAATTTAGGTTAGATCCACTATTTTAGGTAACCATCCCTTTCCTTCATCACGTCTTCATCATCTCCTGCATCGGTTTCTCCCATCTCGCCTCCTACGACACCACAAAACCCTAGGGCCGGCCACCATCATCCTCTCACCACCACACTCATTCGCCGGCCACCATCATCCTCTCGCCACCACACCATCCGCCTTCATCATATTGCTTCTCATCCAAAAAAAACACAGCAAAATTCTTTTTTCTGGTGCAGAAAAAACACAGCAAAGGTAGGGGAATAATGTGAAGAATGATAACCGCCGACTACCATCATCCTCTTGCCACCGCCTCAGCCGTCTTCATCATATTCCTTCTCGTTCAGGAAAAAAAACGCAGCAAACAGCAAAGGTAAGTGAAGAATCGTTGTGAATGATTACCGGCCACCATCATCCTCTTGCTACACACTCAAACGCTATCACCATCTTCCTTCTACTTCAGAAGAAACGCAACAAGCGATCTTCCTTCTGGTACAGAAAAATGCATCAAAGATGGGGGATAAATGTGAAGAATGTGAAGAACTCATTCTGTTAAGAATGTGAAGAACTCATTCTGTTAAGAATGAGTCTTATGCAAGAACACATTTTGTTAAACACTCAATCTGTTAAGAACGAGTTTTTTTGCAAGAATGTAATCTAGATAAGAATAATCCAGTTGTGATCATCATCCTTATAGCAATTATCATCTGACACAAAACACATCCTCTTAAGAATTCATTCTGTTAAGAATGACTTTTCTGTCAAGAATGTGATCTCAAGAGAATTTTATATTTGTATGTGTATTTTATGTTTATTCTTACAAGAATTTCTGTTGTATTCTCAATTTCTATATTATTTCTATCTCTGTTACATAATGAGATTTTTGTAATAATTCATCTTGTTTAAGAACTCATTCTGATAAGAATAAGTATTCTGTCAAAAATGTAATATCAAGAGAACTTATAATGAAATTGTATCTCACCATATTGAAATCATATCATAATGAAATTGTACCTTACGATAATGACATCCTATGAAAATGAAATTACATTTTACCAAAATAAAATTTTTCGGTATTTTCATTCTTACAAGATGAAAACGTATTTTGTGATTTTGATATTGATTACAGGGGTGAGAGGGAAGAAAGATGTAATTGCATCCCAAAAATTTCGGAATTTCCTTTTTGGTAGATTTATAAAATGTCAATTATGCCCTTATAACTGTTTTTTAATAATTTAATTAATTATATTCTTTTTTATTTACAATTCTAACCTATCAATCATAACCACTAATTTTTTTGATCTAACGGTCAAGATCTAGTCACAAGTTACACAATAATTGTCATTCTTAAGATAACCTAGCCTTATATATATATATATATATATATATATATATATATATATATATATATATATATATATATATATATATATATATATATATATATATATATATATATATATATATATATATATATATTAAAAATTAGATTAGGTGGGCATAATATAATATTTATTATAGGATCTTAATCATTCTTATATTTATAAATCAAAATCGATATACCTTTTGTCGTTTATAATTTATATCGTAACGAACTATATTTATTTTATCATGTGTAACTTTTTATAAGTATTATTGAAATACATTTACTTTGTAATTTGTAACGTGTATCGTAATGAACTAATTCTATTAGTTAGCTTTTGTTTCTATAGATAATATTTATTTTTGTAACGACGAAACTAAAAAAGTTGGTGTAACCGGGTACCCGGTCTCGGAACCGGAGCCGCCGGTTCCGGTTCCTAAAATTTAAGAACTGCTTAGACCAGTTCCGGTTCCGGTTCCGGTTCCAACTTTTCAGGAACCGCCGGTTCCAGTTCCAGCCAAATTAGACGGGTACCCGCCTATACTTACCCCTAAGCAAAACGAAAAGTTCCAAAAACCCATATCTTACAACAGATGAAACACCTACATTAACCAAAAAGTGCTCCCAGTTCCCAAAAAAATTCTTACATGTCTACCCAAATTTTAACATGATTTATATGTAAATTCAACTTATCCAAACTCTTATTATGGATATTTCCAATAAAATCTTAGCAACATTAAATGTAAATATCCATATGGGGCAGAGCTCTCTGATACGTAATACAATTTACAACCCAACGGGTGCTAACAATCATGAACTCTAGATACTAAATACCTTTGAACTAAACGAAACTACACTCAATACGCTTTTAGACCGGAACGTGTGGTTGTCGGCGTCAACCACACCATTTGGTGCCATGACGGAAAGAAGAGAAAGAAAAGGAAGAAGAGAAGAGAGTTGGAGGCTGACATTTCCTTGTCGATGGAGACCGATGCCAACATCACGGGGCAGTGATGTCGGCGTATTCAGCAAATCACGTAGATGTCGATGACTAATTTCTTCACCAATACCGTGTAGTCTTGTAATATTTACCTTCCATTCTTATATCTTTGGAGAAAATTACGGTCATTTGGGTAATAACTGTCGAGACGCTTAAAGCTGACTTCCAACCAAATCTATAATAACCATCGAGACGCTTAAAGCTGAAGATTGCAGCGCGAAGTAACCAGTTGATCACGATCAAAACAGGCAGATCAGGATGCGTTAACCTGAGGATCCTGACGCGATGCAATTAGACATAATCAATATAATAGATCACGACGCGATGTCTAGGTAATCGCGACGCAATGTATGAACAATTTACTGGTTTATTATAAAAACGAATTTTAACATAATTGAATGGATTAAAATGACTTTTAACGGTGCAAAACCATGATCAAGTGGCTCTGATACCATTGTTGGAATGCGATAACAATGTAATAATAAACAATGGAAGCAACATAACGAATCGTATTCCACCACGACTCACAATATCATGCGATTTTTACAACTGTAAACTAAAAGAAGTATCAAAGAATACCTCAATTTCAAATTTAAAGTATCTATGATGAACAATGCCCAATACCAGGATCCTCTATGATTAAACACACTTTTGATTGACGAATCCTCGATCGAGGTGGGTATCACTTGCGTGTATTATATTAATCAATAGAAGATTACAAAATGTTAAGCTATTTACTGTCTAAGCATGTTTGAATTATCATATGATGTACTCACTTTTTTCTGTACAATATATCCATGAGAGATGTCGTAGAATATTTAGATGAATAAAACGTATGCAGGTTATCTCAAGAGTTTATCTTATAATCAGTATGAATTTGACTTTTGGCAACAATTCAAGTTCTCTTTCATGACATTTGCATTTTGTTACAGTAAGATCTGATATAGTTTTGCTCGAAGAAATTGAAATCTTTACAATAAAATTCACGCATGAATGGAGCATACACCAGTTCGTGTTCTCTAGATAAGCTTTAAACAATGTGATGGGTTAACTTGAATAGCACCTCCGGTAACATGAGAGCACTTCCATGGAACATTTCTCGGTCCATTGAGATTTATGTTCGAGAGGAAAATATCTGTAAATAGTAAGTTCTTCAAACCATCTATTAAACCAGCCTGTTGGACCTTTTTACCCCTCACATTTTTATATACTCACATGCTTCACAGCTGGTAAGGCATTTGGGTTGTACTTTTCATCTGGCATGTAAGAGGAAATCTTACATTCACCATGCAAACATATGAAACAATGATGTTTCTTATGATTCCATCTCTACCAATGTTTGTCTTTAAATGGATTCCAACCCCGATGTTTCTAAGTGTTATATGCTCTGTCAATACATTTTACACCCTACCAGATGTTTCACTTCCAACTGCAATTCCAGTGAATCGAGATGATCCGGTGAGTCGACGGATCGTGATATCGTTGGTAGGACAACCATATTCATCCCACCTATTCTTTACAGCCACTAGATCATCTCCCATGGAGATGTAGGAATCCTCAATGCCAACATGGGAGCTTGAATCTAGATCAATTCCATCAGTGTTTGGAGAGTCATGTGGAGCTAATATAGTGACATGGTGGATAACAACATTGCTGTTTAGATTTTTTTATAAGATTATAAATTTTTCATAACAAATGGGGGTGAAGTTACCTGCAATATACACTTATACAGGGTGGATATTCCAGAAGGGGGAGTTTTTGAAGATGACATTGGAGATGATGATGCTTCTAGAGACTAGAGTCCTTGAACTCGATGATATTTGGTCTGGTGAAATGCAAGGTTCTTTGTCTCATTCCACCTTGGCCATCAATTGTCCATTCTCTCCTTAACAAAATGTTTCATTTGATTAACAAATGTGTAAATGAAAGTCGGCATTTGAAATAGCATACCGGTGATGATTACATCATGGAGACCTTCGCCATGGATGAAACTTATGTGTCTTACTCCAATTTGCTCTCTCCCTCTTCTAAGTAAAATGATTATGTTTCTTTTAATTGAGCTTCACAGATTCTAAGAAAACAACTACAACAATGATAACGGACTTGAACCCAGTTGATGGATACAAACCAAAAGGAATCATAACCAATGGTTATTAAAATGGAACTTGAAATTAACAAAATAGTGTATATCACAACCTTTTTTATAAGTTTCGCCGCAACGCGCGGTCCCCAAACCTCGTTGTACACAATAAGAAGATTCAACACCCGTTGGAGTAGAATAATCGAGGAACCTCTATGATGAAATCGTACCCAATAAGAAGATTCAACACCTATTGGAGTAGAATAATCCAGGAACCTCTATGATGAAATCGTATCCAGTAAGAAGATTCAACACCCGTTGGAGTAGAATAATATTTTGCTTGAAGAATAGACAACATTTATATAGTCTATATGGAGGAAATAGACAAGCAAGGCAGGGGAAGTTGACGGATGAATTTTCTGGCTTTCTTGGTCATTCATACGCCAATTATGATGGGTATTGATAATTTCCATCATAGTTATCTTATCCCCAAAAGTAAAACTTTTAAAATTCAAACTATTTAAGATTTACACTTAAGTCTTTTATCCAGTTTTAGTTTTTAGTTAATATACATTTACTTTGATATATAAATAAACTCAGTCCCTCATGTTTGCTTTCGATATCTTTTAGCTAAATAATTTCTTGCATGTAATCCAAAAGGACATTACTATTTATATTAATATTACCAACTTGTTATGACCACAGACACATAACTAACAAATTCCAAGTAGCAGGATCTATGATCAACCCGTACAAATCATAGAAGCAATCAGATAGAAAATTATTGATATGAACCAGACATAAGTTCTCAGACTCTCAACATAGAGCCATCAACTTTTTAATATTAGAATTTGCTTTGTGGTCCAGTTGATAAACAACTTTGGGGACACGATCAGCTAGAATAAGGGACAATTCAGGGTATATAATATAAGTAAGTTTATTTATAGCACACAGAAACTTGACATTATCAGCCCAACGAGTAATGTTCGTGTAATTATGAGCTGGAAACAGTTTAGTTATACAAATTTCTCATTCATGAGTCTAAAGTTGGTGGAAGAGATTTTAGTGTCCGTTTGTCTGAAACTTTAATCATATGCAAAAACCTTTAAGACTGTCATTTGCATATGTGTTCAGACTGTCATTTGCATATATGTTCATAGGGTGGTGGGCTCTTAAGCGTGTCTGTTTTTTAGGCAAAGTCCCTAGAGCCTGATCCCTATGTGTTGGTTGGTCATTCGATATATGTTTGGTGGGGTGTATCTTTTAATACTTTGGATAATTGATCAGCAGCAGATTGGCAATACTTTGGGTCACATTACGAGGTCGAGGTTTGTTTATTGGGTTGTGACGTGAGTGTGGTTGGTAGCTGTTTTTAAGCATCAACAAAATAAACAACGGGGGAAAATTATATTTTTCAATCTTACGTAGTCGATATAGGTTGAGGTGATCATATAGGTTGACAATGTATATAATTCACCATATGAACTCTAAGTTTTTTTTTTCATTGCAAGTATTTTTTTTTATCATGCTAATGGTTTAGGTATAAGTTTTTATCGAGTTATATTCACTCAAATTTCTTTCTAATTTTTCTTTAAATGTTGTTTCTTTAGACATGTATGCTTATAGTAGGAAAATCTTCAAGATACCATGACGTTGAAGGGATCATTGACGTTTTATGGGATGTGGATTATCAAGTATTTACTAATTAAGAATATGCTTATAAAAATCAATGTTATATTGCTAAATGATGATGATAATACCAATTAAAATGTTTTTTAAAGCTAAATTAAAATTATATAAACGTACACATATCTTTTTACCCAAGGAATAATAAAAAAGTCCACCGAACATGGGGTTTCAAAAATACCCCTATGGAACAGATTAATTACGTAGGCCACCTTAAATCTAAGGCCATAAATAAATCTAAGGCCATAAATGCAAGTTCTTCCTAATCCAACGGCCCACAATCATCCGTTGAACATTCAAGAAGCACACAGTGGAAAAAAACTCACTAAAATTAGGGCTTTTCTTTTCCCCCAATTCACATACTCTATATAAAAGCGCCTAGCGGTGTTCATCGTCTTCCTCAAGCTCGTCATCTTCGATCTCCATTTTCAAGTTACAAGAAATCATGGTTAAGGGTCCTGGTCTTTACACCGACATAGGCAAAAGAGCCAGAGGTTATTTCTCTCTCCACATCTCATTTTCTCTCTACATATACATAGATGTATTTGAGCTTTGATAGTTGGATACCCGTTAGTGATTATACACGTTACGCTTATTACATTTTCTGATTTGAATCTGTTCTTTGTGTGATGAAGATCTTCTGTACAGAGATCACCAGGCGGACCATAAGTTCACCATCACGACCTATTCACCTACTGGAGTTGTGAGTTATATTCTCATTTCTCGTATTTATAGATCTGTTGCATTACCTTATGATTCGACAATGTCAGAAAAACGTTAGCTTTCTACTGTGTATGATTGTGGTTATTATTATATGGTTGATACATGCTTCATTTCTCTATAGTTTGAAACAAAAAGGCTTTGTATGTTCACATTTCAAAACACAACGCCCTGACATGCTTTATGTGTAAATGAGGTCTATGCAATTCACGGAATGGAAATGAGATATGGTTATATGGTGTAGTTGCTTTATTTTATGTTCTATGTAGCATAGCATCCGATTCTGTTAGAAAGTTATCATCTTTGTGTATATATTCTCTTAAAATTTGCAAATAATTTATTATTATTTTCTTGTCACAGGCAATCACATCATGTGGAACGAAGAAAGGTGAAGTATTTCTTGCTGATGTCAATACCCAATTAAAGAGGAACAACATTACCACTGATATCAAAGTAGACACAAACTCCAATGTAGGACAGTTTATTTACTTCTCAAATCATATATTATTTTAGACGGAAATCTTATGAACTACTTTAAACATTATGTAGCTCGCTACCACCATTGTAATTGACGAACCTGCCCCTGGGTTGAAAGCAATCCTTAGCTTTAAAGTTCCCGATCAAAGGTCTGGCAAGGTATGTAATAAAGAACAACCAAATCTTGATATGATTAATAAAAATGGCTAATTATTTGTTGGTTTTTTTGTAGCTGGAACTGCAATACTTGCATGACTATGCGGGAATCTGCACGAGTATTGGGTTGACTGCAAACCCGATTGTCAACTTTTCTGGTGTAATGGGAAACAATGTTACTGCTATTGGAACTGATGTTTCCTTTGACACCAAAACCGGAAACTTTACCAAATACAATGCTGGAATTAGCTTTTCCAATGCCGACCTTATTGCTGCTTTGACCCTGTAAGTAGGCAATTTTTTTAAGTATAAGTTATTATTTATATACAGGATTTGACCTGTTACAATATATATATATATACAGGAATGACAAGGGTGACTCTTTGAATGCATCATACTACCACACCGTGAACCCGTTGACCAACACCGCAGTCGGTGCGGAAGTCAACCATGTGTTCTCAACCAATGAGAACACAATCACAGTTGGGACCCAACACGCGTTGGACCCGTTGACCACGGTCAAAGCCCGTATCAACAACTATGGGAAAGCAAATGCTCTTATTCAACATGAATGGCGTCCTAAATCGCTCTTTACCATTTCGGGTGAATTTGATACCAAAGCTGTTGACAAGAGCCCGAAATTTGGTCTTGCATTGGTCCTCAAGCCTTGATAGGTTTTTTAGAAGTTTTTTTATATACTTTTGGAAGTTTTTTCTTGAAGGTAGAAATAATATTCTGACAGTTTTTTTTAAGGATGCATAATTATTTGCAAGAGGGTTGTTTATGTTGGTGCTTTTTGTAATTGACAATTGGGTACTTTTTTGTGCTAAAAGTGTTTCTTTTTTCTTATAGCTTCAGAGTAATTGACAATCAAATAGATAATATTAACTTATATAATTTTATTGTATTTTTAAACTAATCTTCATCATATACCCTTTGGTTTTGCAACCAATATCATATTCTCTCTGGATCGTGAAGCATATTATAAGATTTAAACAATAGAAATTAAAACAATAATTTTTTAACAAACACACTTTTTAACACCAAAGCTTTTACCATGTTATTCGCTTTTAATTGGTTTTGTAAAAATATATATGAATTGACTGATTAGGCTGAAAGGTATGGTGTCTTGTAAAAAATATATGAAACTAGTATTTGGACTGTCCGCGTGATGTTGCGGAATCCCGGTATATTGAAAAACGCAGCTCGACGAAAAAACAAATTATATAAGGACGAAAAATGTAACTTTAAAATATAATAGGGGACCGGAATCGTAACTTACGAAATACCAATAATATAACTTTATAATAAATAGGGGTGAAAATAATTAATTCAAAATTAGTTGAGGGTAAAAAACGTAAATATAAAAGTTTGTTAAAAGAAGAATCATAAATTGCTATTTCCAAATAGAAGTTTATTTGGATTTGTATCAAATGTATTAGAAATTATACTGTAATCTGACTTTAGTAATTATGGCTCTAGAAAAAGCAGGTATCAATTGAATAGTAAAAATCTCTCACAAACTTATTTTGGTAATTAATATATATATAATATATTAAATTATATTATGTGTCATGGCTTTGGATTATTTGATTTTGAAATTTTAAGTTTATATTATTGAAATGTTTTAACAAATATTAATCTTGATTTAATTTTATTTTATAAGTTAGTCATATCTTTATTTAGTAAATTAATCTTGTATTTATTTTTATTTTTAAAAAGTAAATTTTGAAATGAACGAAAACAAGGGATGATAATTTTTCTTTAACCCGTTTTTAGAAGATACAAAACCTCTGTTTTTATGCCACCAAAATACCACAAGTCAAATCATATTTTTAAACCGGTATGTGTAAGGGAATGTTATGCTAAAACAATCAAAGAATTTAATCGGCATCTTCGAAAATGGATTATGATGGTGCATCCTTTTCAAACACAAGTAGACTTTATGAAGCAACAAATTCAAACACAATAATAATTCAATAACTTCCAAATCATCTGAACATTAACATCAATTAATTCCCAGAAGTTATTACCAATACAGATACAGGTGTTTTTAACTTTTTCATTCCAAACAAAAAATATAAACATCAAAGAAGAATCTACATTGTGTGCTAGGTACGTATGTATTTACAATATCTAACAGATATTATATAAATATTGGTTATTTCTAAGACATCCCTATATATATAAACGTATCCCTAAATTTGTTAGAATGCAGCCTTGAGTAATGACCAAGGCCTAAAAATCAAGAACCACAAAAGGTTCTCAATTTCATTTATATTTTCTAGGTACTAGCCAACAATTAATTTTTTTTTTTAAAACATTCTATAAATAATTCCATCTAACTATTCCTACAATTACAACCGTAGCAATTTCACAGCATTTCTTACTTTCACAAGATAAATATTCACCATATCAACATATTTTATACAAAAATGTTACCAAATAATGAATCTTAAGATTACATGGCAAATTTAAACGCAAAATATCTTTTAAAAATTATCTTTACTTTGAAAAAGTAAAACAATAGTCTCCCTAAAATACAAGATTCTATTCAAATCTAAAACCCAATATGTTTTCATTCAATTTAAAAAAAAATATTATATTATTTTTAAGTGCATTAAAATTATAAAAAAAAACCATTATATTATTTTTGATGCATTAAAATTCTTATATTTTCTGAAATGTCTAATGTAAAGTTTCAGATTAGTAAAAAAATATATATAATGTAGTGGTTATGTAAATAGTTGGATGAAAATATATTGGGTTTTTTTTTTATATCACAAAACTTAAATTAGCCATTTCAAAAAATATAAGGGTTTTAATGTAAAAAAACACTATAATGGTTTCTTAAATAATTTGATGAAATAATATTGGATTTTTATGAGATTTGCTCTATATCTTAACCGAAAGTATAAAAATATATATACATATTTTTTGTAACCAGGTATAAGGGGTCCTTTTAAGCCGAATTTTGAAATATTATTTAAACAATTAACAACCCAAACAATTCGACTTCAATAAGAGAAACACAATATAAACCCATGAAGTTATATACTACTTGCATCTTTACTACTTTATCAAATCCTAATATGTCCACATAACATATTATTATTATTATTATTATTATTATTAATATTATTATTATTCATAAAACTACGGCTGCGCACTTTCAGCCTGAAGGAGCCCCTCACGGATCTGAGACGCGATATCTTTTACCGCGCCAGGTCCGTGAGGAAGAAACACCGCATTCGACTTGGAAGAAGCTCCAATTTCTTTCATGGTGTCAAAGTACTGAGTCAACAACACCATGTCCATTACATCTTTGGAAGATGTCCCAGGGACATTTTCGGAAAATGCCAACACACTGTCGCGAAGCCCGTCCACAATCGCTTGTCGCTGTCTCGCAATCCCGAGTCCCGATAAGTATTTCGATTCCGCTTCTCCTTCTGCTCGCTTTATTTGTAGAATCTTTTCCGCTTCCGCTTTTTCATTCGCAGCAACTCTCATTCTAGCAGCTGTTGTTATATATAAATATATATACATATAATGTTATTATCGGACAATTTGTAAGAAATAACAAGAAACTTTAAGGTACCTGCATTGATTTCATTCATGGATCTTTTCACGTGTTGATCTGGTTCGATATCAACAATCAAAGTTTGGACAATCTCGAAACCGTAACCGGACATGGCCTAAAAAATATGAAAAACATTTAAAAGACCAAAAAATTTGCTTCTTTTTTTTTTTTTTTTTTTGAAGGAATTACAGTATAAGTGTATAACTAAAGTGTAAATGAAAGAAATAACAATGTACTTCCGCTTATTTGTTTATTATAGCATCCTACCTTTATTTTTTCTATTACATAATTGTATTTTTCGGTTTTTATCTTATTAAATAATCTTCCCAATTATAGAAATGAAGATTGCTTTGTATCTGCATGACATTGCTATAATTGGGAAGAATTTGTACAATTTTATATAAGGACTAATGAAAATAGGATGTTATAATAAACAGATATATGAAAGTATGCTGCTATTTCATGCATTTAAGCATCACCTTTTCAAGCTCTTCTTCGACACCTCTGGCTATATCATTCTTCTGAAGGAAAACATCATCCAATTGCAGCTTCGGTACACTTGCCCTAATTACTAAATACAAATCAAACAAAAAAAAAAATCAATGAAATGACTGATATACCCATTTTGGTTTGGGTGCAAAGATATTTTTAAAAACGGGAAAATATATCACATCTCGATTCTTACCATCGAAAACATAAGCTTGAACTTGTTGCTTGGTGTTTGAAAGCTTATAGAAAGCATCAGCAGCCTTATCAGACAAGGCACGATATTGTACAGACGCAACCACAGTAACAAACACATTGTCCTGAATTAAAAAAAAAAAAAGAAAGAATTATTTGTAGTTGTATAAGATCAAGTTAACAATAGAAATTCATTAAAACTTTTGATACGATTGAAGGCATGTAATAAAGAAGCAAAACCTTTGTTTTTGTTTCACAACGAACATCAAGTTGATTCACACGCAATGACAATTTACCAGCCAACCTGTACCCAAAGCACCAAGGCATACAGTGACAACCAGGTTCAAGTACTTTATCAAACTTTCCAAAATGTTCTTTCACAGCTACAGTTGACTGTTCAACTTGAATGCATCCAAGAGATTGACCCATGATTCAAATCTGGGAAACAAGATATAGGTATCATTAAAGAAACTGACTCAAACGATCTTCAATCACGCCTAAAAACAAAATTAGACTACTATTTTGCATGTCAGATTGAAACTTGTGAAATCGACTTTGGGATCACAGCCTTCAAACCACTGATCGGAAGGTTATTAACTTGCTTCAAGGGAAAAAAAAATATTTCGTACAAGTAGCAATGTCCAAATCACGAATTTCTCAGGAAATCAAATTAACATGATCGAAATTAGGAAGTATTTTGACTTAATTGTGTCATCAAACACTTGCATCTTTTCTTATATAGATATAGTGAAACCGTTAAATCAGTACAGAGAGAAGTTTAATCGTCTAACAATATACGCAGATGTATGCACACTTGGTATTCAAGTGTGAAACAATGAAGTTGCAATACTCGACTTACTTCAAAACTCTAGAATTAAACAAAATGACGCGCGAAAATCAAAACCCTAGAAAATTTCTCAACAAACAGAGTTAAACAAAACAATTAGCACAGTTTATCGAATTCTACAATGAAACTCGGTTAACTTACGCAATCAAAATACAAAAGTAAAAATCAAAGACAGTTATGCTATCAAAATACTAAAAAAAACTATGCATTATAATAAAACAACTCATCCACATCAAACATCTATAAAATCCATAACTTCGATTCAGAAATGAACAAGTAATCCATGCATAAAAAGTAAAATCGAACTTACGTCTTGAGTAGGCGCGTTAGCGTTCGAAGATCGAGGAGGAAGATGACTTTGAAAAGTCGCCTCACTTGTCTTATGTTTTTGTTGGAGGGATGAACAGGATAAAGTACCGTCGATAACTGCCTGGCGAGATTTTCTCTACCCTTGGCATGATTTGCGTGTATTCCAAGTTCTTTTAAATGACGAAAATACCCTTTGGTCGTCCATAGTAATCACAATCCATGTTCCATTTTTCGTCGTCATCGTAAACGAACGGCGATAGTTCGGTCTTCGTTGCCACCGAAACATATCTTTTTATTTGATTTTTTTTTAATTTTTAAATAAATAATGTATATCTATATTTATATGTTTTATTATTGGGGTTTTGGAAAAATCACTCACACTTGGTGAGTTGTGATTGATCCATTATATAATATAATATTACAATGGAAACGATAAATACTAAAACAAACTTCCTAAGATATCTGATTTACAACGTCATTTCCTAAGAACGACGTGTCTTAATACAATGAGGCCAAGCGGCATGAGAATAGCCAAGGGCATTTGGTGAAGACGAATGAAAAGAAAGGAGAGATCATACGCATGGTGCCTTTGACATAATAGAGAATGCGTTTAACAACATGAAAATGGTCATGTGTGGGAGCATGAAAAATGCGTTTAGCAACATCAAAATAGTCTTCTGCAATGTTTTAAAATCCGGATTGATTCGGTCGGTTGAACCGGTTGGACCGTAATCTGGTGAAAAAAGCGTGTCAATTATGAACGGGCTTTTGCTAATTTTCGACTCAGATTGAACCGGCTGGTTTCTCAAAAAATCGGTTGGACCGATAACCTGAAACCGGGTTGACCCGACAATTGAAACAAAAAAACCGGAAGAGACACATAATAATAGTTGTTACGGACCGGCTGCTGCCCGCTAGGCTTTAGGAGTTGTAATCGAGCAAGACTGTAAATTTGGGTTTCAAAAACTTGGTTAAAGAGTTCACAAAGTTCAAACTTTTAAATTTAGTCTACCAGATTAAGTGATTTTTCCTATAAAAACTTGACAAAACATCATCTTTTATGCCAAAAATGTGAAATTACATTGTTTATGTTTTATAAATATATAATTATGTTGAAACATATAAAATGCATGAATATTGTAAACACCGGGTTTACCCTGTGGTTGAACCAGTTGACTCGTGACCCGGTCAATGCACCAAGTCAACTAAAAACCTAGGTTTTAAAACATTGGTCTTTTATGGCTGACTTGATTGACAACATATGAGAATCACGTCTTGTGATGGTAAGATATTAAAGTGCCCCAATAACGATTGATATAATGTAGTATCCGAGAAGGGAGTACTTTGACTGGCGAATTAAGTCGTATTATAGGGAGGTGTGTCAACCGATTTAGCATCAAGTAAGTGAGCTCGGCTAAGAATGGCATGATCATACTTAAAGTGACTAAGAAATAGACCCGAGTCGGTATAAAAACCCTCCAAACCCAAGAAGTAATTTAGACGACCAAGGTTGGTGATATAGAATTCTTTATGGAGACGAGAGATAAAGTTACGAATTGTTGATGCATGATTTCAAAGTCAGAATGATATAGTCAACATAGACTAAAAGATACACTACACAAGAACTGCATTTGAAGATGAACAAAGAAATATCTGCTTGACTGTAAAATAACCCAAACTAATGAGAAATGTGTTGAATCGTTGAAGTCAAGTACAACTTGTTTAAGCCCATAAAGAGCTTTCTTAAGACAACAAACATGATTTAGAAAACCGGTGTCAAGAAAACGAGGTGGTTATTCCATGAACACTATGTTGATGAGATTACCATTCAAAAAGGCATATTGACGACAAATTTATGAAGCGAATAATACGAACAATTCAACCTTTGACAACCGGACTAAAGTGACAAAATAACCCAAACATGTGATCCGGTCAATACACCATGTCAACTAAAAATCTAGGTTTAAAACATTGGTCTTCTATGGCTGACTTGATTGACAACATATGAGAAATGATTGTAACGCCCCAAAATTTCTCTATCTTTTTTTTAAAAGCGCAATAACGCTAAAAGCGCTTTAACGCCAAAAGCGCAATAACGCCAAAAACGCATTAGCTGAAAAATCTCATATTTCAAAAAGTGTGTTTCTTTATAAACAAAATGTTTCTCATGACCTCGTGTCATGCCTTAAATTTCCGGTCCCAACAAAACAATTAAGTTTAAAAATATTTAAACAACATTTGGGGGTTACCAAACTCATATCATTACCATAGAGAAGCAACATGACATCTCAAGCTAATGTCCCGTAATTACTCAACAATTCTACCGAAAATTCGGCATGACCTTTGGGTTAAACGGATAAAAACCATACTGACCCGACTCAAAATCAAAATAGCCCAAAAGCATTACGGAACATAACAAGACTTTACAATACAACTACCAGTGTTGTTCTAACTATACATATAACATCTCTCAACTACATATCATAACTATACCGCTTTAAAGGTAATTCTATCTTCCGGTCCTCTTTTCTATCTATGTCCCCATGAGATCTTCTAAGTCTTTTCTTTCTATCATCTGATGTCAGTCATCCTGTTCCTGAGTACATAGCATTTAAAACAAAGATACGTAAGACAAATATGTCTCGTGAGATACATGAGTTTTAGACTCAAAGCATTTGTAAACATAATATTTATCATTTTCAAAATCTTTGTAATCAAATCATGTAATGGCACCTTCAATAAAATATTTCATAAACGAATCATATCAAAATACTTGTTGTCAAAACCTTTATAAATGAAATATATTATCAGTTTGCTTGTAAAGCCTTTCCATAACAAATTAAATGAAAATCTTACCAACATAAAACTTTCATTACTTAAACTTGACTGGTATTCATTCATAACTGGATTTTTATACTTAGGGCATTAATCACCTTAAGTGATACCCCAAGTCTAGACTAGGATGGAAAGAACAAAATCAGTCCATCCTAGCATCATAAGCTTTAGGACATCTACTTCGCAACGGGGTTGGAACCACCCCAGTAGATTCCTCTAGGTTCCGTTACGGGAACATCATGGCCCGGGCACAAAGAACTATGTTCTTTGTTCATACTGCTTTACATTTCTTTGCTTGCATTAAGTACCAGTCATTCGTAAAAATAATACTGCTAGCTGTCAAATCATTCATTCATAATCATCATAAAGCTAAATGTCAAAGCATTCTTTCATACTTGTCGTGGGCTTGTAGCCAAAACATTCTTTCATAAACTTTATAGGCTAAACGCCAAAACACTTTCTTAGCTTATTAGGCTTGATGCCAAAACTTACTTTTCAAAACATATTCAGCTTAATGTCAAATCATACTTTCAAAACATCGTAGGCATAATGCCAAATCTTACTTTTCAAACATCGTAGGCATAGTGCCAAATCATACTTTCCAAACATAGTAGGCGTAGTGCCAAATCATACTTTCATATCATAGTAGGCTTGATGCCAAAACGTACTTTCATAAACTTGTCTTTGATGGTAAAACTTGCATATAGACTCATATTAAAAATTCATATAAAACTTTGTAAATACTTGCCAATTCGAGCTTTAAAAACCATTCGGAAGATCATTACTCATAAAAACATTTAGCATAACATAGAACATTCATATTTGAAACTTGTAGCTATGTACCCAGTAAAAAAAATCCTCATGTACTCACCTCGGTAGCTAGGTATGTCTAGCTACATTAATCCACTAACTCTAAGCTTTCATTGCTTCCAAACATCCTTGAACCTCTATTGATTTAATAAGAGGTTAGAATCAATTACACACTTAACACATAATATATATATATTAAATCATATATGAACTCTTTCTAACATCATCGAATTCCATTCCAATCATTAAGTATGATTCTTAAAGCATCATAGTCATTTTGGGCACTTTTACCGTTTTTGTCCCAAATTTGACTAATTATGTATTTCTTGAATTCAACATGTAATTTAAACATCTTTATAAGATTAGCATACTTATAAAATACTACTAATTGCTTAGATGACAAAACATCTCTCATTTTATTCCTTTATGCCAATTTGACAATTTCTAAATCAATAAGGTTTCTATAAATGGAAACCGTTGAGAAATATATTATTTTCCATTCATATCTTTCAATTGAATTATTAACACTTCACCAACATTAATCTATTGATTAAATATGCTTTACATAAGCTTAATATCCACATTCGCCAAATTCCTCTTTTTGTCCCACTTTTGGTCAAATGTGACATTCTTACATTTTTACCAAGCTATTTAACAACATTTTCCTTTTTTACTTCTTTATTAGTTCACATTGACTATTAGATGATAAAATATCCGTCATCTCCCCCTTTTATACCATCTTATCAAATTTCAACCATTAAAGTTTTCATAAATAGAAGTTCTTGTAAAACATGTTAGTTCTCCTTTGCTTGACTTCAATCAATGTATTCCCAATATATTTCATAAAAGTCATTATAATTCACTTCTATGAACTATTTGAGTCATATTTTATAAAATATCAAATATTGTCCCAAGATGGTTGGAATGTCCAATTCCATTCCAACCAACATATGCAATAAACTTCTAAACACATTTATAAACTCCAAGAACTTATATAATTACCATATTACGTTCAAATGGTAAATTGTTATAATTCCTTCTAACAAATATTTAGAATCCAATCATACCTAGACACACAAAGTGGTGTAAGGATGTTCCAAATGACAACTTCCAAGTTCTTACATGTGTATACATGCTAACATAGTCCAATAACAAAATAATCAAGTTATAATTCCATTTTTACCATCTAATTTGACCAAATCAGAAGAGTCATGGTTACTATTCATCATCTTTTTCATTAGGATAACCAATTTCCTAATTTCAATATTTAATATCAAGTGGAGTTCATGTAACTAGAGTTTCACTAAACATAATCAAAGTATCACCAACATAATCCATGTATTTCAAACTAATTTCAGTTTCAACTCAAAGCATTCTTCACAAAAATTGAATAAACTTGACATGCATTCCACCATTTTCAATTAAAGTGCTAGGGCTCCAAAATATCAAGAACATTCCTTTCGCTTTCATGTCCAAAAATCTGAAGCATGGATGTTCTTGCTCTTATTCATGAATTTCCTAACTCAATCCATGTTTAAAACCACAAATTAGCACCAATTTTCGACATGCATAGCTAGGGCTTAATAATTCTGAAATTACTTTCAACCTTGAGCATAAATTCTGAAATTAAAGTTGAAACTACCAACAATCGGAGCAACGGGGTTCTGCTATCCCCCTCCTGTCGTCGTTGGACCCCTAGGTCGCCGGAGCCACCGCCAGCAGCGGCTTTTGCTGCTGTCGGTTCGTCCCCTTCTGCCTAGTATCAAAATCGCGAACCACAAAGATCAAAATCGACTCCCTGATCAGACCTCTACTCACCCTCGTTTCTGTCCCTCTCGATCCTAGATTCGATAAAACACGCACACACGCAATCGGTTTTGTGTGTGTTTTTTTTCTTCCCGCATCTCTCTTTTCTCGATTCTTCTGAGTTTACGCACACAGGGACACCAAACCGGGTTCTAAATTTCCTGATTTTGACTGGTCAATTTTGAGAAAGACCAAAATGCCCTTACCTTCATGCCTTAGCAAAATTGCTAACATTTTCCTGATCTTTTCCTTAAACTTCACACCATCATAACTTCTTTATATGACATCCAAAATTTGCAAACTTTATACCTTTAGAAAGGTGGGAATGAGGTTAACAACTTCCCCCTACTGACTTAAGTCTGAATCTCTACAGATTTTACGATACAGACCCTCAAACATGACCCTTTGGTCATTTTTGTCACTTTTTGGTCATCTTTAACCCGCCATAACTTCTTCGTTATAACTCCAAACTATTCGAATCTTTTTCCTGTATTCTTATTACATCAAAATATACCAAAGTCTTATTAATGACTTTTTCCCAATCCTTATGGATTTTTAGTTATTAATTTTTAAAGATTTACACTTATTCTTTTCACTTTTAGTCCCAACTTTCCATTTTAACCCCTTTGGTCTTTAAATCAAATTTGCAAATGAAATAATATTTCGTTATGACTTAACAAAAGGTCTTTAAACCCAAGTTTCCATATTTTCACATTCTTTGACCATTTTGTCATTGTACATACATTTATATTTGTTGGACATCAAACCTCATAACATCAACATACTCAACTTAAAACCTGATATCGCGTAAATTATACATATTTTCCGCACGATATCAGTGTGAGTTTAGTTTAGTTTCATACATGTTATGAACTAAAGATACCTAATATGCTTAAATATTCGTTTTGAAGCTAAAAAGATGCGTTTGGAGCTAAAGGAACGGATTACACGAGCATTTGAGCTTAAAAAGAAACAAACTGCAAAACTGCCAGCAGCTTGGGCGCACTGCGCCCAGATCTAGGCGCACTGCGCCAATGAAGGTTCCGGAGATCGCTTTTCCGTCCGACTTTTGATTAAAATATTCAAGCGTGCGTTCATCCAATGATTCAACCGACCTGCCAAGCATGTGCAAGGGCGCACCCCGCCTACTTTTGGGCGCACCGCGTCTCAGATCCGACATTAAAGTGAAACCCACATGCAAACCCACGTGCTTCGCTGAGTGGCCAACGTGCTGAGATCTCCTAGGCGCACTGCGCCTCCTTTTGGGCGCACTGCGCCCAACGCCTGGTCCAGCTATAAATAGAAGCCCTTCTGCTCTTCTTTGAGATATCACCTTCAGACCAGATCACATCTCTGCACCTCCACACCACCAAACTCGGTAGTTTGCCTCCTGCATCTGCCAGAAAGCTTGTAGAATCAAAGGGGAACCTATGGAATCGAGAGCTTGAAGAATGTTCGGCCGGGACTTCATTCGGTTTGCTTTATATATGTTTAGCATTCTATTATGATTTCCTAAGCCGTATTCTTCAGATTATGTTATTTGCATTATTTATTACTTAGATTTGATTACTGTTTGGTTATGATTTGATTGTTATTTATCGGATATTGAAAGTTTTATATTTTATCTTGCATAATTCATTTGACGTCATTTATGTTAAAGAACCTTCCTTTTGGACTTATTGCTGAGTTATTTTAGTCTAGAGGACCAATCTGACTATATGACTTTTATCATAACTGTGCTATGACCATTAGGCAGATATGACTAGTGATGGACCAAATCCTAGGGTTAGGTCACGAAGGTAGAATCTTATATGTATATGCAAAGTCTGTACTAGAGTGCCAATCTATACAAACCAATTTGATTGTCATGACCATTGAGATCAAAAGCTCGAATGAATCCTGTATGATACGAACCAATACATGATTATTTTGGAAAATGTAATTGCATGACCATTGCCATTAATGACCTTATAATCATAGGAATAGGTAGTTGGACCAAAACATCTAATCACTTTAGAAATCGGTATTTAACGTTCAATATCCATTGCACTAATAACATATCAAACATAACTAGATGGTTCAATCGAATCTAAGTATTAATGTTTACTTTTATGTTTTGTAATTTATATTTCCCGTAGCTTTTGCCTAGGTGATGTTGATTCATTAATAATAATATGTGTTGATCTAGTTCTTGATTCGAGTTTAACATCGGTTAGGATATATAACTTGCATGCTATACATATTAAATGTGGTTACAGTTTGTATTCTTGATTGCCATCTTCATATGATTAAGTTTAAATGGCCATTTAAACGTATTGATCACATGAACCGTTGTGATGTATAATTGACAACTATATATCATATCATTAGACTAGTTATTGACCATTTAACTAGGAAGGTTATCTAAGTTATAAACTTGATTAGTGAAATAAGACTTATATCACATTTAGTTGCAACTCATGACCATTGATTGTATGAACATATCACTTTGACCATTAGGATATGGACTATGTTTGCATGCTAGATTGTATTAATAATTCATGATTATAAGTTATTTAGTTGCATGACCATTGTGCTATTTTAACTTATTAGTCATAGAATTGGTGACTTGACCATACGATCCTACAACTTAATGCAACCTATTTTAACTCATTGCACATAATCAAAACTAGTCAACATAGGTTTATATGAATCAACAGATCCTAGACGAAAGTTACCCTTGTTATTTTTGTTATGATCATTTATTATTTCGTCATTTATTTTATAATCAAAGTTTTACGAGTTTTCATTAAAACTCGCCTCTGAATTTTTGCTTGAATAATTATTAATTGATAATTGATTTTCTTAACTTAAAAATGTCCGTTTTCCCTTGGGTCCGACAACCCGGATTTACCATTACTATACTACAATCGACTAGGTACACTTGCCTAATTGTGTTGTTCTATTCATACATGGTATTTCCCTGTTTAAAAATGTAAAACTAATGTGAAAATCATTTTCGAAAATCATATATACGCTCGTAACACACCAAGTTCTTGGTGCCGTTTCTGGGTATTTTATATGTATGTTTGAAAACACAACAAAACCCTTATTACTTATGTTAAAATTTAGGTTGTCACAATGATTGACATAATGTAGGATCCGAAAAGGGAGTACTTTGACTGGCGAATTAAGTCGTAGTAGAGGGAGGTGTGTCAACCGATTTAGCATCAAGTAAGCGAGCTCGGGTAAGGATGACATGAGCATACTTAAATTGACTAAGAAATAGACTCGAGTCGGTATAAGAAACCTCCAAATCCAAGAAGTAATTTAGACAACCAAGGTTGGTAATATAGAATTCTTTGTGGAGACGAGAGATAAAGTTACGAATTGTTGATGCATGATTTCAAAGTCACAATGATATAGTCAACATAAACTAAAAGATACAGTACTCATGAACCGCGTTTGAAGATGAACAAAGAAATGTCAGATCGACTATAAAATAACCCAAGTATAATGAGAAATGTGTTGAGTCGTTGAAGTCAATTATAACTTGTTTAAGCCAATAAAGAGCTTTCTTAAGACAACAAACATGATTTAGAAAATGAGTGTCAAGAAAACGAGGTGGTTATTCCATGAACACTATGCCGGTGAGATTACGATTCAACAAGGCATCTTGACAACTAATTTATGAAGTGACGACTTGTTAAGCACAGTGAGGGAAAGAACAATACAAACATTTGAACCTTTGACAACTGGACTAAATGTATCAAAATAGTCCAAACATGCAAGCGGTACTTGAGTGAAGTCTTGAGCAACGAGGCGAGCATTAAACTGATGAATTGTACCATGACCATGAAATTTAATATGAAAACCCCATTTTAAACCACCAAGAGCAAGATGTTTTAAGATGTGCAACGAGATCTCAAGTAGCATTTTGACGTGACGTAGTCCTTTCATCGCACATTGCAGCAACCCATTTAGGATGTTTGGCTGCAGATTTGTATCCTCGCAGTTCTTTGTCAGCAGATAAGGCAAGGTTGGCGATGAGATTTAAAATCTTTTTTGTTTCTGTAAAGATAAAAGGAGAATACGTAGTTGAGATGAAGAATAAAGATTGTAACTGAAAATCAACAAATAAATTCGTAACAGAAAAACTCATTCAAGTTGTATCACTCAATAAGTATGCAAGTATACTGTACATTCTTTATTGCTTTTGAGACTATACCGCATCACTTTTAGAAATTGAAGTTACAACAATGATTCCTCATTTTCTTTCTTTATTTACAAAGTATTTTTACTTTCATTTGATTTATTTTCAATCTTTTACTTCCTACATATTACGATATTTTCTTTAAACATAGTTAAAAGGAACAACATTCTTAATTTATAAAATAGTAAAATACAACATTAAATAACATAAACGAGCAAAATGGGTAAAAAACATTAAAAAAATATATTTGAACAAAACGTCAAAAATGTAATTTTTTTAAATTATAAAAACAAGATTAGGTTTTTTAGATCAAATAATAATAATAATAATAATAATAATAATAATAATAATAATAATAATAATTGAATAGATAACAAAAAGATAAAAATCAGATTAAGAGATAGACAATTAATAAGAGAGGTACAATAAGTAAAAAAAATGATTTAATAAAACCCCAACTGATTTAATTGACTTTTAAAAAATATATAACTAGCAATAGAAAGGTACCAATAACGTCTACATATTTATCTTTTATCTATTAATCAATTTGCGTGATTTTTCTCTTTGTGATGTACGTTTTTTTCGCCTTGTGACACGCGGGTCTGATGCCGGATCCGGGTCATCTTTTTCAGTTCTGGATTGCTTGATTTCTCGATTTATCTCCATCGTTTTCTCCCTCATTCCTCTTTCCCACCGACTGCATTTCCACCTCCGTGGATTTACCGAATTTCCGTCGATATTGCATCTCCTCCACACCACCGCTTTTGCATTCGGATTTTCCTGGAATTTGTGTTGTCTACACCACTGTCTTTCTAATTGCAATCATCCGCCACCGTTTCCTTCCTCTCCGCTCTCACCCATTGTCGATTTCGCTTTCTTCTTCTTCACAACGCCGACATGACTGTTCGCTTTGAGGTTTTGGTTCTCTACAAGAAATCCGTTCAAATGCATGTGGGATTCGATTTCGGTATTTTCTGCACCGATTGAAATTGGAAGCATCGTATTACCTCATAGTGTTCCGGCGATTGCCTCTTTCTCTGCCACCTACTTCGACCAACATCGACTACATAGAATCGTAGCCGTCAACACGACCACCGCCAACGACAGGTATATGACTGACCCGCATCGTCAGGTATTTTCTTCAACAATCTTCTTATCCAATCGATTTTGGAAGTTTATTTTGCAAATATCGAACCCTAATCAGACAAATATGAGTTGCGCCATAAGTTCAAGACACTCTAGAGGTTCCTTCCAAATATCTCTTCAAGATTCAACCATTTTTATTCTATGTTCTATTTCATAGGTTAATTTATGTTTTAAATTTGAATTATTCAGTTGAAAGAATTTATATTAAGCCAACCTGAGGCATATGAGGTTAAGATTGGGGACCGCCTTTTTCGGAGACCAGGAGATCCTTCATTTGATGACGTTTCTGCAGATGACTACAACAAAAAGAACAACAATTAACGCGAGAAAGATGAGTTATAATCCAAACTAACTTCATTTTCTTCTTCTTTTCTCCTTTGGACATAATTGGCTATATATCTTTACAAACACCTAATTGTACTTTGGGTTTTTCACTTTCTTGATTTCTCATCATCCCAAAAAGTTAGAAGATACTGCTAATTTCTATCAAGAATATAATAAATTAGAGATATTGAGTTCAAACTTCAAACATCAAATTTGTGTATTTTATGGTTGGGTATGCCGTTGGACAATTGATTAAAAGTTTACTGCTACCGAGTGTGGTTTCGAAAGTAAAAAAAAAAGGGTCAAATGGAAAGTGGCAAGGTAGTCTTATTAATTTGTTTATGATGGCATCATACTTTGTTATTATTTACTTATTACAATATTATACTTACTATAGAGAACTCGATTGAAGCTTTCATTCCTCTTCGGGTGGTTTGGTTTATCTTTATTTAGCTATTGAGCAAAAAGAGTTCTGAAAGGGTGTCTAGCGTTGAACTTGGGGAAGCTAAATCCAATAAAGATATTATAGAACTCAAGGAGTTGAAAGCACATGTTGCTTTTCTTAAGGCAGCCTTTGAAAAGGCGGGAGGTGATCTCCCAAATGTGTAGGTATGCATAGAAAAATAAATTTTTTTATGAATAAATCATATCTCAAGATTGATTCTTTAAATTCATGATGAATTTGCAGTCTGGTGATGCGGGACATGATGATGATAATCAAGATGCAAGCAGTGAATGCTCAGAGCAATTTGCAACAACAAATGGTAAAGCCAAGAAAGCTGCTCCTGCAGCAGCAGAGGGCGCACTCAGGTATGACATCGTGGTTTATTTATTTGCATAGGGTAATAGCAACGTATTTTAATCTTTCTACCAATATAGACGATATACTTTACTTTTTACCCATAATAGCTACGTACTTGTACAGTGCCAAGCCTTCAGCAGCAGCACCGATGAAAAAAAACGGTGGCTGTGCCAACAAAGACTGCTACAAAGCCGGCTGCCAAAAATAAGTAAGTTGCTATTTTTATGGTGGATATAGTTTCCATCAAGGAAGAAATTTATGGAATTTATTCCTTTCAATCCGTCTAAATTTCACTGGAAAAGAGTGAGCTAAAGAATATGTATATGGTTAGTAAAAAGAGAGGGGGATTTTTGCATATGGACCCGGTTCTTGTAACGGAAACCGGCATGAAAATTTCATTTCTTGTATGATTTTGAGGTGTTCGACTATTGTTCTCATTGTTGGCCTTTCTGACGGGTCTTTTTGAAGACATCTTTGAGCTATGTCCGCCATTGTCCTGGCGGCTCTCGCTGGAAACCGCCCTTTTAGCTGTGGGTCCATGATTAGGGATAATTGGCTATCGTCTGCTAAAAAGGGTCTACTCCATTTAATTAAATTTCTCTCCTCTTTTGGATGGCTGCTGTTTAGATTCTTTAGCAATTCGAGAAGGACAATACCAAAACTCTATAGGTTGCTTTTTGGGGTCAATACTCCTCTCTCTAACGTCTCCATTGAAATATTCCCATTGCCTGAAAAACATTAAAAATGGTATACAAATACACTTATTTTCTTTTTTGGTTTGATGGATAATGGATTCAAGAAAGTAAGTTGTTATTTTGTGATTTGGTCTGCAGTGGCAAAAGCTGATATTGTGATAAAGGTTCTCTCATGGGTACAGTTTAAATAGCATAATGACCTTAAGAAAACAGATGGAAACAAAAGGGGAAAACTCAATATTCCTAAACTTGAAGAGGCTAATTTTGCTGCTGCAAATAATTCTGATAAATGCACATTGATTCTGACTGAAAGAGATTATGCAAAGGCTTTAGCACTAAGTTTTGTTTTTTTTATAAAATTCTACTTTGTTTCATAATACTTATAATATTTTTTTTGCAGATGTCTGCATTATCACTTGTGGGTGAAGATTACTATGTTGTGTTTCCATTGAAGGGTATATTGTTGAATGTGAGGGAAGCAAGTCCTAAACAGTTGCAGGAAAATGCTGAAATTCAGAATATAAAGAACAATGTTGGGCTTCAATATGGTAAAGAATATGACAAGGTAAAATCTTTAAGATGAGGTCATTTACCGAGTTCTTTATATAACTTGATAAAACAGCAAGAAATAGCAAGATACTTTCAGAATTTTCTTTTAAAAAATCCATGAGTTTTATCAATATTATCCAACTACATTGAATTTTTATTGCTTGAATTCGGTAAATTATGTCCTTTTAAGAAAAAGATTGAAAATACAGTGCTATGAGAGCAACATACTTTTATTAATCTGTTTATAGCATCATACTTTCATATTTTTCTATAAAACATTTATCAATTATAACAAATTAACAAACTCATGCAAATTTTACTGCTGCAATTTGGTAGATATTTGTAATTACAACGTTTTAAAAGATAAGTTTGAAAGTACAATGTTATAGCTTCATACTTATTTATTTTTATAAAAAATTTCTACCTACACGATCAGTTAAAATTACAACACATAACAACATACTTTTTTTGATTTGCCTAATATAACAACATACTTCCATTTTTTTGTCTTTTTGCATAGACGAGAGATTGATAGCGAGTCTCTTTTTGTGGGACACAAATTGCAATTTTGTTCCTGATTCTACTGATATTGAGAAAAAAAATTGTTTGTTTTGTCCGATGGAATGGACCGTTTTTTAAGAAATGGGATTCCTTGCATTTTGTTAATTTTTGGTCCTTCCTTATAGTTTTTTTATTTTTTTTATTTTTTGTATTTTATTCCATCATGGACTGGAATGAAAAACTGTAATGAAAGGATTCAGCAAGTTGGTGACTTATATTTTCAAATTCTTTAATTATTTTTGGCATTTTAAATTTATTTTAACTTGAAATTATTATCAGGATGCACAAGAAGAGCCTTTGAGTGAGCTTAAAGCCATTGAACATGGGTATAACAATTTGAAAATAGGCCACATTTCATTCTATTGATCTTTTAATCATTAGGGAATTTTACATATGTGAAAGGAATTAATTAATAAGTTAAATTTCAGGAAGATTTTGGCACGATATGCAAGTAATGATCCAACAAAATTTGAAGCAATGAGTAATCACATAACTACCTTTTTTTCTTCTTTTGATTCATTGAGTCCATATTTTTTTTTCTAAAATTGTATTTAATTGTTGGATTTTTAATCGTTCATTTCAGAGGAGGCGATTAAAGTTGCCCATGAAGCAGCAAACAGATGGACAGGTTTGCCCTCCTACCTTAATGGAAAAATAATTTTATCTTCTTAAAATAAAAGTGCACTATAATAAATTTTAAGCTCAAAAAACTGATCATTTATATTTAACTGTGCCATATTGATATACTGCATATAATATTTTCACATTGCGCCAATGGTGTTCAAACAATTTCCCACAGGCTAAGGAACAACTTGAACATTTGTACAATCAGGTCAATCCTTAATTTCCTCATACCTTTAATATTTTCATATTTGGTTCCTGTTGTATTTGAATCACATTAGACATTATACTTTCAACTTTTTCCTAATTCGGACATAATATATAAGTGGAATGCTATAATAAACAAATCAATAAAAGCACGTTGCTATTTCTTGCATTTTAAGTTTTAACCTTTGAAGTGTGATTTAACTTTATAGACTTATTGCAGTCTGCACCTACTGTTGTGAGATGATATCCGGTTTTAGCATCAACATGGATGAGCATGCACCTTTTGCACCTTTGGCTACGTTACCAGTCTCTTTCTGTTCTTCAATTTGACATAGTGACATAATGTTACATATCAATTTGCAAGAAATAGCAATGTACTTCCATTTTTTTAATGATAGCATCCTACTTTCATTTTTTTAATACTAAAGCATTGCACCTTCCAAAATGTTTTCTAATCAAAGATTGCTCACATTTTTTCCCTATTCAACCCCGAACAAAAATAGCCAAATTAAATACACACAACAAACACCCGCAAAAACAATCCTGAACCCGTGCGGAGCACGGGCTCCCACTAGTTTAGATTAAAATTTTAAAATCTCCAATCTCCCTCTTTTGATGATTTGAAACCACCAATAGTCTTTTAAATCAATAACCTTCTATGTGAGTTTTAGGACGGACTGACATGAGATGCTTAGATGATACGTTTTATATTTTTTTAAACCATGTGCAAGAAATACAATACTAACAATTCATTTGTGTTTTCATTAACCTCTTTTTGTGTTTTCATTAAATATATTTATCCAAACATGTAAAATTCATCATCTGAAGCATCATAATATTACCTGGATTTAATGCGTATGTCAATTCGTCATTAATTACCTAATTGTTGGTACGAGAAAGTTTCCTGATTTTACTTTAAAAAAATAAAACTAAGATTTTAAATAACTTTAGAAATATACTTGGACCAAAAAGGATAGTTGAATTAAGATAAGCATGAGAATACAAGTCGTATGAGGGTGGTGTTGGTTGGCATGCATATCTATTACAAAAGGTTTTGACTTTCGTATTCAACCAAACTTACCTCCAACTAATTCCAACTAATCAAAAATAAGTGGCATTTTCTTCTATCACTGTACAAGGTTTTGTCTGTTTATATTAACGTCCACTTTCACCTTCATATCTTTTGTTTTTATTACCCTCATATAAACTAAGTGGGTTCATTGTCACATACGAAGATTACACAAATAGAAGTCTACAAGAACATTATAAATGTAGACATACCTATTTTAATAGTAAAAGTCCGATCAAATGAGATATTTTACATTTATTCATAAAAAAATTACAGATATGTTCTAATTCATTTTTAACCAGGTATACAATGTTAATTTTTCAAATTTCCATTAAACACCATATATATATATATATATATATATATATATATATATATATATATATATATATATATATATATATATATATATATATATATATATATATATATATATATATATATATATATATATATATATATATATATATATATACACACACACACAATATTTTATCAAAGGCAACATTTAATAAGAAATATCATGTGAAAAATAAATCGCTGAACACTCGCGTTTTGATTTTTGATGATTATTTTGAACGACTAACTCACACATTCACACGGTATCATTATTTTTAAATTTGCATATTTGTCCACCAGATGACTTGATGCCTTAATTCCAACACAAATAATACCGTTAGGCCAAATGTCATTGGTAGTTAACATGTTTCACATTTAAAAGTATTAATATAAAACTAAATTATATAAAAAAAATCATCCTCTTACGTGAGTTTTACAAAACAACTTGTATATTTTGCAGTCATTGACAGATAATTTGACTTAGGTACCGCAAGTGCCCAATGTCCATTGTTGAGTAGCCAACATTAGAAAAAGAGAGTTTCAAACCAATAAATATATTGTTAAGCTAATATGTAAATCAAATATTCAAAATCAATGCGGCCGTGCGCGTATGATGTAGATAAGGAGATAAACTCAACACCAACTTTTACCAAAGAAAAAATTGCCAAAAAAAGACAAACAATCGTGTTGATAAGTATTAGGTCACATTTAAGTATTTAACTACCCAACAAATCCATTGTCTTCTATAACTTTTTTAAACGTGTTAAATGCTATAAACTTATTATTTTATTGAACTTTTAGTTTCGAAATCATAAAATCCTAGAAAGATTAGGAGGTGTTTGGTGAAACATTTTGTTATTTTATGTTTTGATTGTAAATATGTTCTAAGAATTGAAATGTAAACGGTTAAAAACATCTTCCTCTATTGATTTTATTATTTTTTTTTTCATTTCAAAAAATGATAGAATTCCGTCTAGTAAGTCTTTTTTATTTATTAAGTCATAACTTGTGAACTTTTTTTTATAATAAAGACCATTGTGTTCTACAACTGATTTCAATTTTGAAAAATAAAATCCATACCAAAAATTTAAATATTCTAATGATAAAGTTATGGTCTTTGAGGAATGAATAAATATTTATAATTTCCGGATCTTTGGTCGTTGATTTTAATAACATTTGTATATATGTTTGATTTCAAATTTGTTTTATCTTAATATTAAAAAGATAAACAGAAGAACAAACTTGATAGATTCATCATCACCCTATGTATTTACAAGAGATTCTCCTAGGATCAACATTTAATATGAAAACCACAAACGAAATATGTTACATCGTTATTATATTTATTTCCTCCATATTTATACTACTTCATCTCTTAATGTAACTGTTTATTTCTCTTTGACAAAAATAAATGCATACTATTTAAATATTCAAAAGTTGTTTATATGGATAGGGAAAATGACTTATAAGGGTAATTATGTTTCAAAAATGTTCAAAAAACACCATCCAAGTTTGGTTTGTTCAAAAAACACCATCCAAGTAAAACATTTGTACAAAAAACACCATCCAAGTAAGACCTTTGTACAAAAAACACCAACGAACTACATGTTTTGTTTAAATTTTACCCGATAGTAACCGGCTCTTGCAGGTTAAACTGTTCATCTGTTATTATGTCATGTCACTAAATATTAGGCCAAGTCTGCAAGAGCCGGTTATCATCGAGTAAAATTTGAACAAAACATGTAGTTCGTTGGTGTTTCTTATACAAAAACCTTACTTGGATGGTGTTTTTTGTACAAAGGTCTTACTTGGATGGAGTTTTTTGAACAGACCAAACTTGGATGGTGTTTTTTGAACAGTTTTGAAACATAATTACCCTTATAAGTCATTTTCCCATATGGATAAAGAATAAGACAATTGATATAAAAACAGAACGAAACATAAGTTTTTCTAATTACTTTTCTTTTAAAATACGCTTTCTAATAAATGAAAGAAAGAGAATGTCCTACATGTGTAAAATGCTATTCCTACCAAAAGAATGCTACATGGGACCAATGGATATATTAACATGGAATGAACCTAGTATCTAACGTGGCAAAATGGCAACTTTACCCTCCACTAGTATTTTCGTTTATTCAATGGGCACCTCAAAAGTCAATAAAGCCCATTTGAATATTATGGGCCACCTAAACCCCCTTCAACTCTTCCCCCTTCGTCAACTTGTACCTCATGCTTCAACGATGGTACTCTTCTCAAAACCCCATTTCATGTACACATGTTGCCACAAATTTTTTTTTTTTTTTTTTTTTTACATTTGAAATGATTTTGGCATGAACATAAATATATCTTGTAATGGAGAAAGTTGGAAGTCGTTATAGTATTGGCTTTGAGGGGTAAAAGCGTCATCTGTAAATGGATCCATGTAATTATATTGAAAATCTTCTCTTTTAGCTTCACTTTGAACTTCTCTTTCGTGTTCTGAACTTGAATCTGTGTGTAAAGTTGGAACCGAATCTGATGAATCGAAATTAAATCTGTCATCCATGACATGATGAGGTACTGATGATTGTGCTTGAAACGATGCCGTTTTAGCCACCGGTGAATATAATGTGATATTTGGTTTTGTTTCGGTTTCCATCTCAGAAAAATCTGTTACTGATTTTATATCTGAATTTAAATGTTTCTCCAAAACGCCTTTTTTGTTGTATATTCGACATAATACCCAGTCATCTAACTGCATAAATAAAACAACAAAATAATTAGTCATAATAATCTCGAAATTTTACAAATTGAGATGTTTGTACATTATGCATTGAAACGTGTACAATGATCTGAGAAGAAAGATAGGAATAAGGAAAGTACCCTGAGATTGTTGCTCCGTTTGCCGGCGGACCTATCGACGTTTGCGAGACGGTATTCGTGCATTATCCAGTTGGTTTTCACACCTCTCGGAGCTTTACCGGCGTAGAATACCAACGCTTTCTTTATTCCGACGGCTTTTGGTTTTCCGATCGGCTTGTCTGCTCCGGTGGCCTTCCAATATCCTGTTCCGGCAGCTCTATTCGGACGAGATCCGTTCGGATATTTTCTGTCTCTAGGTGAGAAGAAGTACCACTCCTTTTCTCCGTACAGAGCCATCTCTGTTCAGATTAAAACAAAAACAGAATCAGTATCAATGTATTTAAATCTAGATCACAAACAAACGCACAATCGTTTTATAAAACAGATTCATAGAATTTCGCAGGTCTTATCAAAATTTCATAACAGTACTTGGAACTGACGGATCAAATTTGAACGAACTCAATTTTTGAGACAGAATCACGAATTTCACAAAAAATTCCTTCAGATTTGGATCAAAACACTTAACATCGTGAATTACCGTGATTGAATTTCCACAAAAACAACCAATTTCTTTCAAATTGATGAGATGAATATTTGAACTTAATCGATTTCTGAAACGGAATCAGAGGATCTGAAACTTATTCCTTTTCAAATTCGGATCAAAATCCTTTAAATCGCGATTTGATTTAAAAACTCTGTTTTCAAATTTGGAAAAAAAAAAAAAAAAAAAAAACACTACAATTTTTGAGAAATAGAATCAAAAGCAAACAAAATAGAACTCGAAAAACAAAACAAGATCCAAAAATCCTCAACGTACCAGGAAGCTGCCAGGGATCGAACTTATACAAATCAATCTCAGCAATAATAGGAACCGAAATCGTCTGAGAAGCACATCTTTTAATAAGGTAATGCATAACCAACTCTTCATCCGTCGGATGGAATCTAAACCCGGGCGGCAACACCAAATTATCACCAGTCATTTTTCACCAAACTTCAAATCTTCAAATCTTCAAAATTCCTTAGAAATCTCTTAGCTCTGTTAGGGTTCTTGAGTTTTCGACACTAGTGAAGAAGGAAGTAGAAGCTTATATAAGCAAAAGGGGCACGTGAGGCATTGAATCTGGATGAAAATGTTGGTTCGAGGAAGTAGCATGAGAGAGAGAGGATTTACTTGGCCAAGAAGGGTTGGTTGACGCAGCCTCTCACTTTCATGGCGTGCTGAAAGACAAAGAGGAGTCGACGAGCTAATGGATGAGAGACACGTGTGGGGGTTTGACCCCACGTGCGGGGGAGAGTATTGTGTCATTGAGTTCGTCATTTGGTTTGGACGGATTTGGTGGCGAGAAGTGGGCGTTGCTTTGACTCATGTCTCTTGTTGACGTCGGCGATTGGATTTGCGGCCCAGGTTTTTAGCTTTTTAAGTGTGTGAGTGTCGAGGTAATAAAACAATATCTATACCTGCCGGCACAACCAAGAGGTATTTGAGATTCTTTATTTTAACATGGGTTATTGATTTAGGGTGAATTTATATTTATCTTTTTATAAGTTGTTGCATTCTTTTTTATTGTTTTCTTAATTAATATTATTATTATTATTATTTTAATTAATATTAGCATAATAATAATAATATTATTATTATTAGCTTATTATTATTTTTTGGGAAAATTGTAAAACTGCTCCTTGTGGTTGCTTGATAATAGCCACTTTGATCCGAAATTTTTTGACAAGCATCACCGATCTAAAATAGGTTTTTTATTGAGATTTTGATCCATTATTTTTTTTTAATTTCTTAAAATCACGAATTTGCCTTATTATTTTTTTTTTTTTGTAACACCCGACTTTTCAAAACAAATAAACCCAAAAATTTTCACTTTTAAAACATAGTTTTAACATGCAAAACCATATAGTTAGGTGTATAAGTTATTACAAAAGGGTACAATTGTATCAATGAGTATAAACCAAAAGTAAACTCCTTTCAAGCCGAGCTGCTACTGACATCATCTACATGTCCTATGTCCTTAGCCATGAGCTACATCCTTACCATTACCAGTGTCACGCTCACCTACAAGGACATTACACACATACACTGTGAGCCATAAAGCTCAATGAGTAATCATATAAACAATTAAACATGTATAGAGAAAGTCAGACAATATAACCCAGTACAATGTAATTATACATTATAACATGATTTCTGCTATACAATTCTTTTGTCTTGCGAACCACAAAGGTTTCAACCAATTATGTCGAGCAACTCAGCCCAACCTCCTAGTCACGAAGGCCGTTATAATTTAGACACTTGAGTCCAATCGCCTAGCCACAAAGGCCGTATATTTGGACACTGGGTCCAATCTCCTAGCCGCAAAGGCCATATATTTGGACACTAAGTCCAATCTCCTAGCCATAAAGGTCGTATATAAACCATATAGGTTTCTACAATATGGACAAGGTAATCAACCCAAATCCCCGGTTACTAAAACCAATGGGCGAATCACTTCAAATTACTAGATCACGATCAATACATATCATATGAGATACAGTATAGATTACTCACCTGTTTGTGTAGTCTGATATTGTTCAAGCTATTACCACTTGTAGGTATTGACTGTTTTCCTTAGCACTTTCCAAAACCTACATCATACACATATATCTAACCATCCAACTTTCACCCAACAATAGCTTAAAACTCAACCATTCAACTTAGGTTTCGGGATTAAAACCCTTCCACAAGCTTAATTCAAACATTACTTGCATCAAACTCAGTTAACTACAGATGGCTTACCATCACCACCTGCAACTAACATAATCCAAGCACACCAACCGTTCAATTTTGAAGCTAAAGCTAGAATCCTTACCTCTTTGATGCAATTTCTCGACCTTTACTTCCACTCCTTAAATTTCTTGGAATTCTAAGCTCCAATTCGAACTAAGATGCTCCTAGACTTTTCTAGGGTTTAGAGAGAAGTTTCCAAGAGAAATTTCCTCAAAATCTTGTGTTTTCGCAACTTATACTTTTAATTTTTTAGTCAGCACACGACCCGTGTGTTTTTACATGGCCCGTGTAATTCTACTACTTGTCTGCTAAAAAACTGCACATCCTGACACGACCTGCGTAAAAACACACGACCTGTGTCAGCTGATTAGTACTGAATCTGCTTTCTTCCCGTCTGTTACACGACCCGTGTAACCCCACATGACCCATGTAACTCTCTTTTAGCATTTTTTAAGGGAAAACTTCATCCAAAATGATTTCTATCCATTCTAACACTTCTAGCAACATACTCAATCCTAATTATACTAGGATTAACATACTAACACTTATCGAAAAGTAACGACGTGTTACATTTTTTATTCTCTTTTCATTACAACAATTTTTCAAAAAAATAAATAAATATAATAATAACACCACATCCCCCCACTCCCCCTCTCTCCTACACACACATTCACGTTTCCCCAAAAAACATTTATGCATCTTATGTCTTCCACTCTCCCTCCCTCGTCCATCGACCATCCCTGCTGCCGATCAGACCTTTAAGACAAGAAGAACATAAAGAAACTCAGATGAATGTGATGATGGTGTATCTCGTTCCAGAAAACCAATATTTACACATGTATGCAGATCTTAACGTCACATCCATCATCGTCTGAAAACCCTAACCCTAGTGTCGCCACCACCATCGCCTGAAAACCCTAAACATAGCATTGTCTGAAAACCCTAACCATCCTACCCTTGAACTAGACGAGTTTTTGATTTCATTAATCTAGGGTTTTTGAGTTTACAGATCTATCTTGTGAAGTGATGTGATGGCGGTGGTAATTGTAGTGTCCAACAAGTGGGTCACGCCACCAGGAGGTGGCAGATTCTGGTGATGAGGACACGAAGAGGAGAGGTCGCGTCAGGTAGTTGCATCAAGAAAACTTGTGGTGGCAGCGGTGACTAGAACTAAGACGGAGGTTAAGAGAGGATGGAGTAATGGTTGTGTGTGTGTGTATGTGTGTGTGTGTGTGTATATATATATATATATATATATATATATATATATATATATATATATATATATATATATATATATATATATAGTGGGGGAGGGGTGTTATTATTTCTCATTTATTTATTTTATCTTCTTTTAAATTGGTGTAATGAAAAGAAATAAAATGACAAATTCGTCATTTTAAGAATTTTCAAAAAAATTTAGACCAAAACCGCAATAAAAAGTCTATTTTAGACTAGTGGTGCTAGTCCACAACTGTTTGGATCAAAGCGGCAATAATAGTACGATAATATAAATTTGTTTTTATTAACTTAATTCAACACTTCAACTCTATAATATCACAATAACTGTCTGATGTATTTGGTGGGATGTAGACATTCAATCGAGCACTATACATAGTTCCCCATCTACCAGAAGGTTATAATTTGTGGTCACGTAATAATAACAAAATGATAGACATTAGATACGCTCGTTGTAAATCAACTTTCATATAATAACCACCTTGAACATGAGTGATAACAATAGCTACATGATTTAGGATGTCTTGTAGACCAAGCCTTTAGTAGGAAGTATGTCGATGAACATTGTTTACTTATAAAATCAACAATTACACCATACATGTTTGTATTAAAAAACCAGTATTTGGCATAATAAGTCCATGTTCGGTTCCTGCAAAAGCCGATCCAAAGTAATTCAACGGTTCACTTATGTTGTTGAATTAGTCTTCATATATCAATATGTATTCTCCATGGTGCACTAATAGTTATTTATATAGATCAAACTGAATTATACGCCAACAATCTTCACTATAATGGAGAGATCACATATTACTTAAATCCAAAATTTCCATCTCCAAGCACATCTTCTATGTGAGTGGCATATTGATGAAGTTCATGTATAATTTCATTAATAAGTATATTTGAATTATACACTGGTTGTTCTAGATTGATGTATAAAGCATTCATACGTCAACCAATTTGTATATATTTGGACTACTTTGTGCTCAATCGTAAGTGAATTTGAATTATACAATGGATTTAAATAATTCATAAGCGGAATTAGAGGTATATTTTTGGATTGTTATCTGTATAATTGTGGGCGTCCACACGTATTCTTGTGAATACATGTGTCAACAAACAGATGTTGTTGATGAAAAAATTCCCTTTAGTTTTCTCAAAAAATAAAAGTTCTTTTTCCATTTTCAACTAACTAGCAAAACTTTGTTTAAACATTTCCACATTTTCTTCAAAATCGAGTACATCATTTTTTGTGGTTAACAAAATATTGTTTAAATTAATCTTCCTCCAAAAGTTGTCAATATACTCTAGCGGTCACAATTGACCCAAGTACATCCTCTTTTGTTACTAATTATGATACATCTTTGCTACAAATAACTAAAATTTTTGATATGATGATTTAGGACCAAAAATTTCCACATAAGGTGATTTATATACCTTGTTGTGAACTTGTAGGGTTAAAATGATGAAAGCCATTGATTTGAAAAAAATTGAGTATATTCATCTCGATTTATATTCAATTGTTCAATTATTTTGTAAAAGTAATTATTAAAGAAAAAAATTAAAGATTCATTTTCACGTGATTCTTTAATAATATTTGTGAATTCTGTCATGAATGGTGGCTAAATTTAAAGTCTTTTCACTATTAATGAAAGCTTTCATGGTCTTTTCAATTATTATACATAATCTTGATAAGTTTACTCATTCTAGTTTACTTTAAAATATTTATAAAAAATAGAAACCAATTTACCTTTTTACCCTTTTTATAACCCTAAATAAAACATAGACCCTAGCTTTATATGATCATAAATAACAACTTTGTTTCATTAAAAGTTTGAAATGAAATAATAATAAGTTTAGTCCCTATCATTTTTAGTTTAAGATAATTACAGCTTTACTTATTTTAATTTTTAAGTTGTATTACTTACAATTTTAGTTCCTCTTTAATGTCAATATGTATAGTTTTTGTTCCCATAGTTTATAATTTGCATTAATTACATTTTTGGTTCATGCAGTACAAATATGGTCCCTGAGTAATATCGATATTACACAAATGGTCCTTACATAATAGAAACATTACAAAATAGTCTTTATATAAAAGAAAATTATAGTAATGGTCACGGTTTAATAGCGAAATTACAAAAATGATCTATGTATAAGAGACCATTCCATAAATCGTGTTCAAAATGTATCCATTAAAAACTCGTTGCAACGCACGGGCCTCACTAGTTTTATTAATCTACGAATTCATTATTATAATATAACTAAATTGATTCATTCATGTATTACATTTTGTTTATATCCACATTTGATGTTTTCTCCAAATCTAAATCCCACCAAGAACACAAAAAAGATCATGTCTATACACACACAGACACACACACACACACACACACACACACACACACATATATATATATATATATATATATATATATATATATATATATATATATATATATATATTAAAGTTCAAGAGACAACACAAATAATGGGAAAGAACTAGAGAACTTTTTCTCCTTGTAGAATTTTAACCGAAGTACCACAGATGGGCTGTAAACCCATTATTTAAATCAATCGCAAAAACACCTCGAAAAAATATAGATTTTTGTAGTATGCACATGCATATTCAGGTAGATGCATATGCATATGCACATGTGAATATACATTTTTTTCACATATACACATTAAAAAAATTGTTTTGTTGGTGGATTTCTTCTTATGATGTACTCAGACGATGAGGAGGGATTGCATTTGCCAGTTTGCATTGAAAATTTTGAAGGAAAAAAGTTCTCACTTCTAATTGAGTTCTCTCTTGATCTCACATCTCGTTGTATAGGTGTAGGTGCTATATATATATATATATATATATATATATATATATATATATATATATATATATATATATATATATATATATATATACATATATATATATATATATATATATATATATATATATATATACACACACACATATATATATATATATATATATATATATATATATATATATATATATATATATATATATATATATATATATATATATGTGTGTGTGTGTGTGTGTGTGTGTGTGTGTGTGTGTGTGTGTGTGTTAGGGGTGAGCAAAAACCGAAAAACCGAACCCACAAAATTGAAATCAGGCGTAAAGCCGATGGTTTAGATTTTTTATTTTCAAAATCCGAAAATTTCGTTTCGGTTTCGATTTTTGAAATGTTGAAACCGAAGAAAAGCCGATCCAAACCGATTATATCAATGCTTAAAGTTTAAAATTATATATTCGTTCCATATATACTATAAATTAGTTATGTGTAACTTAGGCATAAGTATCATGCTTGTTGGATAGTTAAAGCTTACAACATGTGAACATGAGGAAAAGAGTTCGAATACCGTTTTTGTCATTTTCCCTTCTTGTGACAGCCTCATCAAATTTTCCCACATTGGACTCGGTATTAAACTTCCTCCCCTTTCATCTATTATATGTAAATATCAACTTCCACCCCTTTACTCCAATTTGAGGTATCCCACGTTTGATATTAAAAGAAAGAGCTACCTTCCTCAACCTTTATATAATAATTAGGCGATGTCCCGCACATTGCGCAGGTTAAAATTATATAACTAAAACTTTGTCATTGAGATTAACTACGAAATAATAAATTTTATACTATATTGATGTATAAAATTGTAATCATTTTGAACAATACGATAAGATAAACATCTATTGCAATCTTATTACTCGATGGCCGGTACCCGCGCCTTGTGCTTGAATACAATTAATATAATTCCAGACTTAGAGTTATTTTTAATCATTTATTAGTTTATTTAAGGTTTACTTAATTTACCATCTTTTAATTTTGATCATAATTATTATTTATAATAACAACTATTTTAAGGTAATGTAATGTGATTTATATTTTTATATTACAATACATTAATATTATTATTGGCAATTAAGTTTAAAAATCAGTTAATGTTATTAGTGAGTTGTAGAAGACTTTTAAAAATCATTTATTGTTATTAAGGAGTTATAAAATATTAAAGTCTAGGTCAAAAGTTTTATTTTATTTGCAAGTATATTATATTAATGAACCAGTTATGAATATTGCAAACTAAAAGTATACATCTTCAAAAAATAGTTAATTAATATTTGCATTGATGTTTTATCTAATATTACAACTCTTCAAATTTCAAGGGTTATTTAGCATTAAACTACTACAATTGAAGAGGTTCTTTATTGTTATGGTATTTAATTGACACTTATGGTACTTAATTAAATATGCTTGAAATATTTAAATTATGTTTAGTTAATCAAATAAATAATATGAACATGTAATACTTAGTCTTAAATTATATTAGAATCTTTATGTTAGAATCTTTCTAACATTAATAAATTTAATAATATATTATTTCTATTTTTTGAATTTTTATGTTATAACTTATTTTGTATATTTGTTTCAAAGTAAATTTTGAAACCATGTGATATTTGTGTTTTCTAGTATATGACTATCAAATTAATGAGTGAAAAGTTATTCGACAATAGGAAATTGTAGGTGTTTAATATATTTCATTGTAGGAAATGTGTATATATTTTATTTGTTAGTATTATAAACCAACCATTTAAAAAATATTATATCATTTTAAAAAAAATCGAGGAACTAATAAATTATGTAAAAACCTACAAATCCATTATTAAGAACTTAACTATAATACTTATATATGTCTATTTATTTGTTTATTGCTTTATATTAATATATTCATGGAGACTTTGTGTTTGTTTATGAATCAAAATACTTGAGAAATGTACATGAGTTCTTCTTTAGTTGTTATAATTTAATGATTGAAAATTCTTTTACATATACGCTTATTGTTTTATTTTGTTGCACATTATTTTTTAATATTAAGCTCATGTATTTTTTAATATTAAGCTCATGTATTTGTGTTTTCTCTTCCATCGTCTACATAAAAATCACCATTTGTATATGAATGTATGAGATACATCCATTATCAACAAATGTTTAAAATGTAACCGAAAAAAATACAAACTAATAATGATGAATTAATAATTAGAATTTATTTTCATTTCTTTGCGAGAATTTTATATTATATTGAAATTTGACACATTGTCATGTTGTCATGTTATTACAATTGTATATACTTGAGTAAAATATTCGCCAATAACATAATTATATTATATACATACTCTATGACGAAACTCAATCAAACAATCATATAAGATATTACAAACTAAGAACAAACATCTTTAACATATTTAACAAATACATTGAAATATATATTCTCTTGAATCTAGATGTATAACAATAAACATTTTCTTGAAATCTTAATAAAGTGAAACGAAAAAGAGATAAACATAAATTGAATCAAAGAAATAACTCAAATAACTTATACACTTTCAAAACCTTGATATCCATACTTGCCTTTTAGAGATTGGATGACTATTGATATCTTGCGCCTTCATTTACATCTTCATACATTTTAGATAACAACAATAGAAAATGAGAGAAGAAAATGCATGTAACCAATGATGAAAATAATGCTCTTATATAGGAAAAATATTGCATTTAAATAAACAATTAATTATGAGAAGATGAAAAGATGAGAGTTTCAAATGAATATGGGGCAAGATAGAGGCAAATCATTAACCACATTTTGGAATGGTCTCTATTATAATAGTTATATAGATTTCACATCAGATGTTAAAAGAAACATCCATCCTCCTCAACCTTTATATAATAATTTCTCAAGTCTCTTAGACTCTTAGTAGGTTAGAGTTGGTTTCAAGTTGTTTGGTTTTAAACTAATAAACCTGAAATAGAACCTGAATAAAACCGGAAACTGAGAACCCAGACCGATAGGTTTGGGTGTGGGTTCAGTTTTTAATATTTTAAAATCAATGCTAGTTGTTTTGGGTTTGGTTTTAGGTTTAAACTAACTCAAACCGACCCATGCTCACCCATAGTGTGTCTGTGTGTGTAGGATCAGGTAAGAACTCAAAAAAGATAGCATCTGCGAGTATAGATCTGAACCTTTAATTTTTGAAAAATAAGTCGCTACGATTAATATGATTTTTTTCTCAAATTTTGACCGAAATTTTGTAATTAAGAGGAACTAACTATTTATGCTTTTCTTCTTAAGTGTTGAATATGAGGGTAAACTCGTCAATATTATAGGAGAAAGCCCTCTTTCATATGTTCATCGATATTCAGATTGATCAAAGCTTCGTACTCCTTTCTTCTTCTCTATTTTTTTTTATCTTAAATGCTAATCAATTATGAATGTTAGTGAAAAGTTCTTCTTCTTCGTACTTTAATTTATATATGTTGATTATTGGATCATATGTTTAAGTTATTTATTGTGGATGTTGTAAAGCATCAAATTTTTGAGTTTTAAAAAGATTTTTTGATGGAGAAATTTGATAAAAGCATTAAAGTGAAGTTAACGACTAGGAAGCTTGCAAGGTGTTTGATCTAGTCACTCAAAGAAACCACGTCCTATATACTTTGAATTCTCGGTGATTTTCTTGTTGTCTTCATTTGTTTGTTTGATAAGTGGTTGTTTTCTAATAGTGATTATGTTGGATTTAGGTGTCTAAGCCATAACTATAATTGATACATATGTTTGAATTGATGGCAGCATAGTCCTTTGGGGTTGCCCTCATAACTTGGCAGAGGACAAGATTTCATGTAGAGAGAAAGATTGATATATTATGGAAATAATATATTAATTAGAAAAGAGGAATAAATGATATATTAATATATTATGAGAATAATATATTAATTAGAAATCATAATATTTAATTAGTAATTGATCAGAAATTAATTGGAATTAATTTTGGGATTAATTGAATTAATTAAATGTGCAGGGACTGAATTGTAATTGTTCAATAGTTAAGCAATAGACAATTAGGGTTACCCATATGGGTTTGGACGAAATCAAGGCCTAAAGCCTTGTGGATTTCGCAGCCCATGGTGGTTTATATGGCAGTGATAAGCAGATCCCTTTATCTGATAAAAACATTATCATATTAGGATCTTAAATAAGGCAGTTATACTCCTTATTGCTTATCACATGGAGGCTATAAAAGGAGACCCCTGGCACCCTCATATTCATGCCAATTTGAGGAGTTCCTCTTCATTCTCTCTTGCTCTCTTCCTTTCCAAGTTCTTGGGTGTGAGCCATTAGAGGCACGACACTTGTGCTGCTTGCTTCCAAGAGATCTAAGGATCAAAAGGGCAGTTTTCTTGTGAAATTTATTTGATTTTTATTTTGTTCATAATTATAGGTTCAATAGATGAAAACATAGATCCTTTAGGGTGCATGTGAAGTTAAGATTATTTTGTTCATAGTTTGCTTAAAATCCAACAGTGGTATCAAAGCTAGATCTGTTTTCTGTTGAACTGTTATAATAGTTGAACTGTTAAATAGATTTAATTGGAATTAATCCTTGGTCTCAAGGATATCGACACATGCTAGGGTTTTTAAGAAACCCTAGCCTCCACCCATAGTTGGCGAAAATAAGGAGGTGCTCCTTAGGGTTTCTTTATTTATGGTAATTGTGATTATCTAATAAATGGAAACTCTTGACCCTTATTTTTAGATAACTTGGTGGACAAGATTAGGATTAATTTAAAATTGTTTTATTAATTAATCCTTATATGATTTAATTAATTTAATTAACAGTTAATTAAAAGACAAACATTAAATCACCTTAGGTTTAATTTTAATTTGTTATTTAAATAGTTTAAATCTCGAAAATTAAAAAGAAGAAACCTAAGGTTTGAAAATGTTTAAAATACACCTTATACATATTATTATTAAAAGTTAATACCTATATGCATAAGATTAAGTCAGTCAAATCGCTAGTATATCTCATTCAGAAAACTGGTCTATAAGGGGGTATAAGGAAACTGCCTATAAAATGGCGGTTGAATGGGTGTCCACTCTCACCCACCGCTCCCTTGATCAGTGGATTGTCGTTAGCAGAACGGGTTTGATGGGACAAAGCTAATCTCATTAAAAGTATAATGTTATTAGTGACAAAAGTACTAGAACCTTTTAAAACCCAAACTCTAGTTACTTAGGAAACTGTGAACAGTATGCTAACCCATGAAGTCACACATTACACTTTATGAATCATTAGTGGAGCTCGTGTGGTTAACCGGCACGCTAATAGGGATTCATAAAGAGTGGTAATGGGTATCTCATAAATTATCATTGTTGATGGAGCTCGTGTGGTTAACCGACACATCAATGTGAGATGAAAATTACATTGAGGTTACCAAGTAACTTGCATGGTTATTTCACATCTTGTTTGTGATCCTCGACATCCCAGTCACAAACAGAAGAGCATAATCCGAGATTAAACATGCCATTGACCCTGGTCAATGAATCTCACAGATCTAGGAATTTCATCAAACTGAAATTGATAATAGCATATCTACCTTAATGACCATCATGTTGTGATTACGACATCCCTCTTCACATCATGGTTGGGGCATTTTGGGTCCTAGCCTTGTTAAATAAAATTGGGTAATTATTTATAAGGAAAAAAGTTAAACTAATAAATTTTGATTTTATAGATGTCTGGAGATAGTGTCAACTCTCCTCCGCCTCCTACTACACCCATTCCTGAGAGCTTTAGGAAATTCTTGCTAAATATGAATAAGCTGACTGGACTTAACTACATGGATTGGATCTGCCAATGGAGATTGGTTATGAGATACGTAGATAAGGAATACATCATCGACTTCCCACTTCCCTCCCTACCTAAGCATGGTGTCACTCAACAGTTGATGGACCACCATTACTTCCTGATTGATGAGGACGAAGAGGTTCGTCTTCTCATGCTATTAACCATTGACCCCGCCATTCACAGGGATTTTGAATTCTTGGGGCCACATGAGTTAATACAACTGGTTGAGGAAAGGTTCCAAGAACCAGTTAGGCAGGAAAAACTTAGGATCTACAAAAGGCTTGGTGAAACCAGGCTGAGAAAGGGACACAATGTTAGTGCACACTTTCTCAAGATTGAAGGATACTTGGAAGAGCTGTACAAGCTTGGTCACCCTCCTGGTCAAGAAGCAAGCGTCAATGGCTTGCTCACATCTCTGACTGAGGAGTACGAATCGTTCGTACAGATATACAGGGAAAGGGACCTACACAAGACCTTCATGGAAATGCATTCAGTGTTGACTCTGTATAAGTCACTCATGGAGGTGCATAGTTCGGGATTGAGTCCAGCTCTGAAGCACATCAGGAATCCATCCAGACGGGTCCTGAGATGTCTTAAGGTGGGAATTCACAGGGTGGGATACAGTCACAGGATAATTGGAAAACGCTCTAAAGCCAAACAGTTTGGCTACTCAAGTATATCCAAAAAATCAAAACTCCTAATCCTTAATTCCTTGATACAAGATGTGATTGTCACATTTGCTTTGTATGCAGGGTCTCAGTAGGACGCATGACATTGTCGCATAGGAGCACATTCAGATTGGATCTCGAGCTCATGCATTTTTGGAGTTTAGTTAGATAATTTTGGCATTGTTATTAGTCAGTAGATAGTATGACATTGTTTTACATAGTACATTATTTGAGGATAATTTTTTATTTAATAAAAGTTATATTCCTTTTTTAAAAAATGATTGTTTAAATTATCCTTGAAATGTTGTGTGAATGTAACTTGAATTTTGATTGGATTGTGTTTGTATGATTGTTAGAATGAGTTTTATAAGAATAACTTCAACCAAAGATCTAATGGACAGGATTTTGGAATCAATTGGCTTGGAGTCACTTGAGGAAGTTAGTTCTTGATAAAATTGATCACCACTAGAAATGAATCAACCAAGGATCCAATGGATAGGATCTTGGAATCATTTGACATAGAGTTAAATGATGAATTCATATCTTGAACACTTAACAAAGTCATAAAATTTATATAAGAATGTAAAAGAACATTTAGAGCAACAAACACAATGGTTATTATGTACTGCTCAAATCAGCAAGCAAAACACAAATTAGTTATACTTCCAAATTAATATTTGCCATTCAGAATGACAAATACAACTTCACTTATCAGAATAAGTGAATAGTTGAAATCTTGAACTGTTCAAGGACTTCAAAGGAAGTCTAAGATCAACAAAAACCTGAGTAAAACATAACTGTGAAATTATTTCACAGTTCATACTCTTCCAAGAACATTAAAGGGTTATAATGTGTCTTAGGGAAGATTGAGCATTGATCGAAACGGTTCAATCCTTGATGTATTAGATACACTTCCAATAAGTTTTCTGATAAGTTAAACATTCAACCAGTCAGTCCATAAAACCATATTATAACCACATCTTAGACTAAGTAGGTTGCACAAACACCGTCTAAAGTGTAAAGTAGGGTTCACCCCACTTGTACACAGAAAGGGTTCAGGGTCATGGAGCTTTCGTTCGAAACTCATACCATGACTGAATCTGATCAGCAGTGTCACTTCATTGGTCATCCCAGCTGTGCCTGTGAATGTTCAGTTCCTTTTGAAAAGGACTAACATTCTAAGGAAACAGTGGGGGTATGAGAATCCTGAAGGAGTTTAGGGATTAGCCAAGTAAAAGAACCTTTAGTCATCACTAAAACTTGACCAGGAATCAGATTCCTATTAAACCTGACATATCATTCTCTTAGCAAACCAGTAGTATTAGTTGCCATCATAAGAAATTATGATCTGGGTGACATACCAGTTAGTGGTAAAACACTAAGGTTGGTATGGACAAGCAATCCTGCTGCCTGGAACCATTGGTGAGCCTGGTTGCCACCTGTAACACCCGGTTTCTTATCTCCGAAATACACCAATATAATCTTATAATAACCATAAAAGGTTATGGTGTAATCAAAGTCAAGCAACAGAAGCACAAGTAGATATCAGAAGAACAAGTATTTACATAAACATGTCCCAAAAACCAGGTTACAAAAGACCATTCTTACCAAAGTTATACACAAGTTCAAAAGACTGTTTTATAGATTATGCAAAAACTTATAAGTCTAGTCCCAAAGTCAAGTTATTTTATTCCTCTACAACCTTATTTCCCCTGTCACCTAAAACACATACAACACAACAATAATTATGAGCTAATTAAGCTCAATGAGAAAATATCCAATAAGTACTAACATGTAAGCTCATTGATCTCATTCTCTTTGACTATCTCGGTCAAAGCGCATGTTTATTCACACTATATACTCATTTCTACTCAACAAGAATTTCTCAATCTTCAATGTCTTATACCAATTTGGTTATCTCAATCATTTTGAGCTTTTATAATACCATTACATTTTAGTTCAATCATAATAATGAATTAGAACTACTCACCTGGTGCCTGTGTAGCTCGTGATCCACCCGTAACTTGCGTATCCCCTTCCCTCCTATGAGTATCTGCTGAAAATTACATCACACATCATACTTCAAACATCCTTAAAACAATACAACAACATTAAACTCAATGGATCATGAATCAATAGCTAACAAAGATTCCAAACTAGGAATATCATGTGCTATCAACTCAAATCTTCCAAATTCCGCGGTTTTTACCAAATCAACCGTTAAAACTTCGTAATATTCGTAACAAAGACTCAAACAACATATAATAACAACCTACTAGCAACACATGAACTAATTTAAAGCAAAATTTCGGATTTGGGCATCTAGGGTTTGAAACCCTAAAAATCAACATCACTAACCTCTTCGATTTAGAACCCGAGAATATGATTCAAGTGTTAAAAATCCAACTTCTATAAACTTCTCTATGCAATACCCCTGATCAATTTGACAGAATTTGCACCTGGAGCTCTAAAATCGCTTTGGAGATATTTTGGTTCGAAATGACGAAATAAGGTTTTGCTGTCAAATTTATCTCATTTACGCCCCGTGACGCGGCTTCTTAAAAACCATGGCGCGCTACTAAGACACGACCCGTGCTTAATAAGCACGACCCGTGTTACTTACGGTCTGATTTCAGTGACTAAAAACCCGACCCGTGCTTGATAAAGCACGACCCACTCACGAAAGACCGCGACGCTGCTTCTTAACAACCCGCGGCGCGCTTATCACAACACGACCCGTGCTTATAAAGCACGACCCGTGTAACCTACTGCAGACACATAACAGTCACAGAAGTCTCCTACACGACCTGTGCAACTCCAACACGACCCGTGTCACCTCTTTTGATATTTTTAAAGGTTTAAACCCTTCCCGAATGAACTTTTAACCATTCTAACTCATTTAACAACCTAATGAACCTCATTTATACAAAAATAAATTTAAATTCACTTACCGTGAGTATTACGGCGTTACAAGTTATCTACCCCTTCAAAAGATTCCGTCCTCGGAATCTCTTGAAATAAATGAGGGTATTTACATCGCATTTCTTCCTCGGGTTCCCATGTGACATCTATGCCTCGATGATGTCTCCTTGCACTTTCACAATCCTGATTTCTTTATTCCGCAACTTCTTGATCTTTTTATCTAGAATTTCCTCTGGTTGTTCTTGATACTGCAACTTCTTATTTAATTGTACCTCCGCCAAGGAAACTCGTGCGGACTCGTCATGTAAGGTCTTACGGAGATGTGATATATGAAACACATTATGGATTCCTCGTAATTCGTCAGGAAGTTCGAGCTTATAAGCTATCGCTCCCACTCGTTGTATTATACAGAAAGGTCCGATAAATCGTGGACTCAATTTGCCTCGCTTACCAAATCGGATAATTCCTTTCCAAGGAGATACTTTTAACATTACCATATCTCCAACTTGAAATTCTAGTGGTTTCCTTCGTTTATCGGCATACTGTTTTTGACGTTGTTGAGCAACTCTCATGTGCTCACGAATGCTTTTAATCTTCATCTCAGTCTCTGTGATTATTTCAGGACCAGCTATTGTCTTTTCTCCCGCCTCTGACCAACATGTCGGTGTTCTACACGGTGACTCATATAACACCTCAAAAGGTGCCATTTGGATGCTGGAATGATACGTATTGTTATATGTAAATTCAGCCAAGGGCAAATGATCGTCCCGGCTACCTCCAAAATCAATCAACGAAGCTCTAAACATATCTTCCAATGTCTGTATAGTTCTCTCCGTTTGCACATCAGTCTGCGAATGATAAGCCGTACTCATCAAGGCTTTGGTTCCCAATTGTTTTTGAAAACTTTGCCAAAAATGTGAAGTAAAACGACTATTACGATCGGAGACTATCAAGGTGGGCACTCCGTGCAATCTCATCACTTCTCTAATATAAATCCCTGCTAGTTTGGACGCTTAGTAATCTTCTCGTATAGGAATGAATTGTGCTGACTTGGTCAGCCTATCAACAATCACCCAAATGGAATCGAACCCTTGCGGAGTTCGAGGTAATTTAGTGAACTAACCCGTATGGTCTCTGATGATTTGCCTTGACTCGTAAACAAGTCAGACACTTCTTCACATATTTCCCAACATCACGTTTCATTCCTGGCCACCAGTAAAACGGCTTTAGACTTCTATACATCTTTGTACTACCTGGATGGATTGAATACCGTGTACAATGTGCATCTTCAAGTAACAGCTGTCTCGTTTCTCCGTGTCTTGGGACCCACACTCGTCCCTGAAAGGTCTTCACTCCTTGTGCATTTTCAACTAGTTTATCTACATAGCCAACCATTCTCTCACTCTTCATGTCATTGGCTTCTCTCTAGGCACGTTGAATCATCTCTGGTAATTTACTAACCACTCCCATTCGAGCTTAAACGACTCGAATAGGTGGTTCTTTTCGACTTAATGCGTCAGCTACTACGTTTGCTTTACCAGGATGGTAAAGTATTTCACAATCATAATCTTTCAAAAGATCCATCCGTCTTCGCTGCCTCATATTCAACTCTTTTTGATCAAACAGATACTTTAGACTCTTGTGATCTGAATACACCTGGAACTTCACACCATAAAGATAATGTCGCCAAATCTTTAGTGCAAAAACAATGGCGGCTAATTCCAAATCATGCACAGGATATGCTTTCTCATGAGACTTCAATTGTCGGGATGCATATGCAATCACTCGCCCTCTCTGCATTAGTACACATCCAAGACCAATTTGTGAAGCATCGGTAAAAAGAACAAAGTCTTCTCCACCTTGAGGCAATGCCAACACCGGGGCTTCACATAACGCACATCTCAGTTTTTCAAAAGCCTCTTGTTGTGCTTCAGCCTAGATAAACTTCTCTGTTTTTCTGGTCAGCTTTGTTAAGGGCAATGCAATACTCGAAAATTTCTCAACAAATCGCCGATAATAGCCAGCTAGTCCCAAAAAGCTCCGAACCTCAGTTGGACTCTTGGGTGGTGCCCAACTCATCACTGCTTCTATCTTGGCAGGATCTACTTTAACGCCTTCTATTTTTATCACATGACCAAGAAATTGATTCTCTTGCAACCAAAACTCGCACTTTGAAAATTTTGCGTACAACTTTTCTTTGCGAAGAAGATTTAAAATCAACTGTAAATGTTGTTTGTGCTCATCCCAGCTCTTGGAATAAATTAAAATATCGTCAATAAACACTATTACGAACTTTTCTAAAAATGGATGGCAAGCTCGATTCATCAAATCCATAAAAGCTGCTGGGGCATTCGTCAAACCGAACGGCATCACTAAAAACTCATAGTGACCGTATCGGGTGCGAAATGCGGTTTTCGGGACATCAGATTCTCTTACTCTTAATTGATGATATCCCGATCTCAAATCAATCTTCGAAAAATATACCGCTCCTTCCAATTGATCGAACAGATCATCGATTCTCGGTAAGGGATAACGATTCTTCACGGTAATCTTGTTTATGTAACACCCCTTTCTCAAACCATATTTATATATAGTTTACATTACAGAAATATTCTACAACTCGTGACTATGAAGTAGTCACTTAAAATTTTTTTTTTTTACAAACTTTATTCGGAAGGGGTATTACAGACTCAATACAGAAAACCATAATTTAAACTTACTGTATACACACTGGTCCCAACTTCAACTTCTGCTCCTTTCACCTAAGTACATAGCATTTAAAAATAATAAACGTGAGACATAAAGCCTCGTGAGTAATATGGGTTTAGACCCAAAACTTTTCTGTTCAAAACTTGAAATATTACAAGTAAACTGCTTTAAACTGATTTATGTAATAAATCTCAAAAATTCATTTCTGCTATACTTTCAAACTCTAAAAATAATTTCTTTCTCAAAACTGCTTTCTTTCTCATTTACTGGTGACCAACTGAAACTCATGAATTAGTTTAATTTAATTCATTCTACTAGCTCCCCTCGCAGGACAGAACAGATCCACCCGCTAGGTTATGCTCTTTCTGACTCCCCTTTGTGACTTGGAACGGATTCAAGCCCAAGGGTATGCTAAGCTAGACAACTACTTCGCGACGGGAGGTACCATCCCAGTAGTGTCTTCTGATCTCCCGATTATGTGGGTGATCCTAGTCCGGACAACTGACTCTTATTACTTTTTTTTGCTTTAGTTATTCTCTTTACTTTCTTCATTTCATCTCAAATTGGTCAAAATGGGACACAATTTATAATAGACTCAAACTCATGAACTTCTTAACTCTTAATCAAAAATACTTTTAAAACTAACTTTAATAGCTTTAGCTCACATATGGAGCTTCTTTCAAAAACTTCACAAACTATACTTCTTTAAAAACTGAACTTCTTTAAAATCTCTTTTAAACACTTAGCTCTTAGAGCTACTTTCAAAACTGTTTCCAAACTTTAATATCTAAAAATATTTGGAAATCTCTTTTCTGAAAATATCATTTTGCTATGTACTAGAAAATCCTCATAAAACTCACCTTGGTGTAACTACGTGTTACTAAGCTTCTCGTACACCCTTCCCTTTTCCGTGCTCAACGATGTTCGAAGCACCACCTATACAAATAGCATATATATTTAATAAATGCATACTACAACTAACTCTATGACTTAAGAGTCTCATATGACATAACTGCAGGCCATACAAATGTATAACCTTTAATTACTAATTTTACAATTTTTCTCCGAGATACGCGTATTTTGCTACAGTACTCTCGGGAGGTCGTATTTCAGTTCCGACACTTTTCCATGAAGTCTTAGGCCATATTAGACTTGTGTTTCAAATTTGGAGTTAATTGGACAAGTCTAGCTCAAAATCCAAAAATCAAGTTTTGATATAAACTTGAAGTTTGGTCACTGCCGCTACAGTGATTTTTCCGCAAGGTCGGATTACGAATTTAACAATTTTCCATATGTTTTCATACCATTTTAAGGCTATGGTATAAGTTACAGACCAAACGGATAAGCCTAACATCGAGTTCAAGTCTTAAAAATTGGGCAGAAGCTGAGTAGCCTTCCTGCCGCAGGGTCGCGTCGCGACCAAGGGGTCGGTCGTCGCGTCGCGTCGCGAGCCCTGAGTACGTTGCTATTATGGACGATTTTTCAAACTGCAGTTTCATTATTCGCCCCATTAAGCTCTTAATACTTAACTTAATTGGTTTAGGGTCATTTCCAGGCTCTAAATACCAACTTATATCTACTTTTGATCCACAAAAACATCAAATCTTCTTTAAAATCTTGAAAGTTCTTCCGAAAACACTATTTTTCACCAAAAATCGTTTTATTAGATTTTCAAGCTTGTGGACTGATTTCTTACTTCTTTTATGACATTTTTGGCTTAACAAAACCATTAGAATCATATGAAATCAGTTCTAACTCATAAACCCATTTCTAGGGTTCATGACTAAAAACCCATTTCATCATCTTTGCATCAAAGCTTCAATTCCTTAGAGTGACCAACTATTACATGCTACTTTAACCATTTCTAACACTTTAGGTTCATCAAAACCACCTGAACATGCAAACCCGTGACTTAGGGTTCTTGAACAAAATTACCATTTTTCTTAATTTTCACATATTCCATGACTAGAACATGCTTAAATGGTGATTTTGAGCAAGATGATTCCATTAAGACCATAAATTCTGGAAAATCAGAAGTTGAGAATCAACTCCCGTTCAAGACTTGGAGCTTAGAACAAGAAAATCTTACCCTTCAAGGCTTGGAATCACCAATTCCAAGTGTTCCTTTGATTCCTTTGCTGAATTTTCCCAAGCCTCTTCTCCTACCGTGTTCTCCCTCTCGTTCTCTCTAGCTCTCTCTGGACACTTCTACTAATTTCTGGAAAAAGGAGAGTAATAACTCTCTTATTTATATTTTTAATTTTATAAAATAATTGCACTTTGGTCCCTAATCTCTTCCTTTTGTTCAAAAGTGGTCCAAAAGTTCATATCTTTACAAACCAAATTCCATTAACTACTAACTTGACATTTTCTTGACATTTTGGTCATTTCCATGTCAAATGACCATTATGCCATTTTTGGTCAAATTTCACTATTCACGCGGTAAAACTTCCAAATTTCACATAAACTTTTATTTCTTATAATTTTATTCCACAAATACATATTATTTTACATAATGGTCTTATAATGTGACAAAAGACCTTTTTAACCTTTTGCAACTTTTGCGGGTTCTTACAGTCACCCTTCCTTATGCGGATTCCGTCCTCGGAATCTTTTCGTAATCTGTGAAATCTGGATATCTTTTCTTCATCTCTTCTAATGTCTCCCAAGTCAGGTTTGACCCTAAGGGATGCTTCCACTTGACTAGCACAATGTCGATCTCCTTGTTCCTTAGTTTTTTAGTCTGCATTTCTAGAATCGCTTCGGGTTCTTCAACTAATCTGTTAGGAGTCTCCACCCTCAAATCTGTATACGGTATGACTAGCTCTTCTTTTCCAAAGTACTTCTTCAGGTAGCATACATGAAAGGTATCATGTATTCCACTGAGCTCTGGGGGTAACTCCAGCTTAAACGCCTGTAACCCAACTCTCTTCAAGATTCTAAAAGGTCCAATGTATCTTGGACTCAACTTTCCTCTCTTGCCAAATCTGACTACACCCTTCCACGGTGACACTTTTATCATTACTAAATCTCCTTCTTGCAAATCATATGGTCTTTTCTTTAAATTGGAGTAACTCTTCTGTCGGTCTTGTGCTGCTTTCATATTAACCTGAATCACTCCAATTTTCTCATTGGTCACTCTAACAATTTCTGGTCCTGTCAACTTAGTCTCACCCGCCTCCAACCAGCATAAAGGAGTTCTACACTTTCTATCATACAACGCCTCAAAGGGTGGCATTTTAATGCTAGAATGGTAGCTATTGTTATATGCAAACTCCACTAAGGGCAGGTGTTCATCCCAACTGCCTCCAAAATCCATTACGCACGATCGTAGCATGTCTTCTACTGTCTGAATTGTTCGTTCACTCTGACCATCCGTTTGTGGATGATACGCTGTACTTAGCTGAATTCTCGTACCCATTTTCTCTTGTAGAGCTCTCCAAAAGTTAGAGGTAAATCTGGGGTCTCTGTCTGACACGATGGACAACGGTGCATCATATCTTCTTAACACTTCATCTATGTATAACTGGGCTAACTTCTCCAATGGAGTAGTTTCTCTTATGGCTAGAAACAGTGCACTCTTAGTCAACCGGTCCACTATAACCCATATGCTATCATACCCCCTTCTCGTTCTCGGTAACCCGACAATAAAGTCCATGGTTACATCTTCCTACTTTCCGGCTGGAATGTGCAATGACTGAGCATCTCCATGCGGGACCTGATGTTCCGTCTTGACTTGTGCACAAATGACACACTTGGAGATGTACTTAGCTATCCTCTTCTTCATTCCAGGCCACCAATACTGTCTTCTCAAATCTTGATAAGTCTTGGTACTCCCTGGATGTATGGAATACTTTGACTTATGCGACTCTTCTAAAATCAGCTTTCTCAAACCTCCTGCTTTCGGCACCCAAATGCGGTTTCTAAAAGTCTTTAATCCTTGACTATTGGTCTCAAACTGTATGTCTTTTTCTAGTTTCTCATCTTTCAAATCTCCACTTTCTTCAACTTTCTGTTGAGCTGCTTTAATCTGTTTTATAATACTGGATACAAACTCTATACGCATCGATCTTGCCTTAATTCTTTTCTCAGGAGCTTTTCTACTCAATGCATCTGCTACTACATTTGCTTTACCAGGATGGTACACAATCTCGCAATCATAATCACTGATCAGCTCTAGCCATCTACTCTGTCTCATGTTCAACTCTTTTTGAGGGAACACATACTGTAAACTCTTGTGATCAGTAAATAGCTTGCACTTTGTACCATACAAGTAATGACTCCAAATCTTCAAGGCGAATACGATCGCTGCAAGCTCTAAATCGTGGGTTGTGTACTTTGTCTCTGGGTCTTTCAGCTGTCTGGAAGAGTATGCTATAACCTTCCCTCTCTGCATTAACACACAGCCAAGCCCCCGATGCGAGGCATCGTTGTATACTTCGAAATCTTCTGTCCTATCTGGTAATGTAAGGACTGGCGCATTATATAACTTCTTTTTTAATATAGCGAAAGCTCTTTCTTGTTCTTCTTGCCATCTAAATTTCTCTTCTTTCCGGGTTAGTCGTGTAAGTGGCACTGCTATACGGGAGAAATCTTGAATAAATCTCCTGTAATAACCGGCAAGTCCGAGAAAACTTCTAACTTCTGTTGGCGTTTTGGGTGGCTCCCATTTCATTACTGCTTCAACCTTTGACGGGTCAACTTTTATACCTTGGATAGACACAACATGTCCAAGGAACTGCACCTCTCGCATCCAAAATTCGCACTTGGAGAACTTTGCATACAGTTGTTCTCGCCTCAAAGTCTCAAGCACTGTTCGCAGGTGGCTCGCATGCTCTTCTCTGTTCTTTGAGTATATCAGTATGTCATCGATGAACACTATAACAAATCGGTCTAAGAATGGTTTACAGACCCGATTCATTAAGTCCATGAAAACCGCTGGTGCATTGGTAAGACCGAATGGCATCACTAAAAACTCGTAATGTTCGTATCGAGTACGGAACGCTGTCTTCTCCACATCACTCTCTTTCACCCTGACTTGGTGATAACCCGATCTTAAATCAATCTTTGAAAAATAATCTGCTCCTTGTAGCTGATCAAACAAATCATCTATTCTGGGCAACGGGTAACGGTTCTTGATAGTAATCTTGTTCAATTCTCTGTAATCAATGCACATACGCATTGATCCATCTTTCTTCTTTACAAATAGAAATGGAGCACCCCACGGAGAAGAACTAGGCCTGATAAAGCCTTTATCTAGTAACTCCTGTAATTGGGACATTAATTCCCGCATTTCTGTTGGTGCTAAACGATACGGTGCTCGTGCTATTGGGGAAGCTCCTGGAACAAGATATATCCGAAACTCAACTTGCCTTTCTGGTGGCAAGCCTGGTAACTCATCTGGGAAAATTTCTGGGAATTCTTTTACTACTTCTATGTCTTTATATGTCTGTTTTACTTTGTCTTCAGTCATCACATAAGCCAGGAAAGATACACACCCTTTCCTGATACACCTTCGGGCTTTTGCCACACTAATGAGACTTGGCACATGCTTTCTTCTTTCTCCATATACGTACACTTTAGCTCCTAGGGTTTTAACAGACACCCTCTTCTGTCCACAAGCTATCTTCGCGTCATTGGCACCAAGCCAATCCATTCCAATTATCACATCAAAGGACTTAATTCCAATGGGAAGAAGATTAAGTTGAAACTTCTTGCCATTGATATCAAGTTCACAATTTCAGTACATATGCTGAACTTCGACAAACTTTCCATCCGCTACTTCCACTTCAACAACTATGTCTAACAATTCTAACGGGACTCTCAATCGGGCTCCAAATCCATGGGACACGAACGAATACGTAGAACCGGAATCAAACAACACATATGCAGGTGTTGAGTTGATCAGTAGTATACCTGAGACGACATTGTGCGCCTCCTTGGCCTCCTCTCTGGTGATCTGGAAGGCTCGAGTCTTCACCTTCTGGGGCTCCGTCTTCTTCTGAGCTGTGGACACCACGGTTTGTCCTCCCTTGTTTGGGCAGTTGAAACTATAGTGCCCAATCTGATGGCACGAAAAACACTCCACTTCACTAGCTTTCTTTGCCTTGCAGTCTTTCATTTTGTGACCAAGTCCGCCACAATTAAAACAGGCGTTTGATCCCGCACGACATTCGCCACTATGTTCTCTTCCGCACTTCTCACACTTCCTTACATTCCCCTGTCGAGTCCGACTAAGGCTTGTTTTCCCTTTCTTCTTTGAATTCCCGCTGCTGCTCACTGTCTTTCTTTTGTCACTAAAACTGGGTCTTTCATCATTTCGACGTTTTCCAACATCCTCCACATTTCGGGCATCAATGATAGCCCCGTCCAAAGTTTCAGCTTTCTTCACTTCCAGCTCATAATTCCATGGTAACCCCCGAACATATCGGTTAATTCGGGACCGCTCAGAGGGATAGGATTCCCCCACGAAAGGCAGCATGTCACAAAACCTCTTCGTATATTCGTCAATCGACGAGTCTCCTTTCTTTATCATCAGGAAATCTTCGTTCATCTTCTCTAGATCTCTCGTGGGACAGAATTTATCTTTAAGACACGAGACAAACTCCGCCCACGACCAGCCATAAATAACGTCTTTCCCCAAACTCTCGTATTTGGTGTTCCACCACACTAAAGCATCATCTTTCAACTGCCGGGACGCATAGTTGACTTGGTCTTCTTTACTACATTTACTAGCTTGCATCACCTGTTCGATTTCCTGGATCCATCTCATTGTCACCTTCGGCTCAAAACTGCCGTGATACTCGGGCGGTTTACAAGCCATAAAGGACTTAAAGGAACAGCCCTTCTCCTTCCTTCTATTTTCTCCGTTGGCTTCTTCTTCAGTCGTCTTTTTGGAGACTTCTTGTGAAGAATGGGCATTAGGTTCACCCATTCGGCTATCGATAATGTCATTCACATCTTGCTTTAGCTCATTTCGTAAATTATTGATCAGATATTGAATTGCTTCCATAGTGACAGGTGGTGGTGGTGGGTTTGGCTCAGCCCCATCATTTCGAATAACATGTCCGGGTCCACTTCCTCCTGAAGAAGTGTGACTGCCCTCACCCCTGTCAGCTGATGGTGTCTGTCTTCCTCCTTCCATTACTATATAGATAAACAAAATTTTCTGTTTAGTACACGTTTCTATATAGTATTTCGTAAGCGGTAGCATGTTATCTCCCTATCTTGACTGCACTTTTATAGCAGTCATACTCACTCTATAACTTCTATAAGTCTAAGTGTACCTCTATATTACTAAGGCACCTTACTACTACTCTTGCTAGTTTAAGCCTAGGATGGTATTCCAACCTAATTCGCTTAAACTATCGCTCTGATACCAAAACTGTAACACCCCTTTCTCAAACCATATTTATATATAGTTTACATTACAGAAATATTCTACAACTCGTGACTATGAAGTAGTCACTTAAAATTTTTTTACAAACTTTATTCTAAAGGGGTATTACAGACTCAATACAGAAAACCATAATTTAAACTTACTGTATACACACTGGTCCCAACTTCAACTTCTGCTCCTTTCACCTAAGTACATAGCATTTAAAAATAATAAACGTGAGACATAAAGCCTCGTGAGTAATATGGGTTTAGACCCAAAACTTTTCTGTTCAAAACTTGAAATATTACAAGTAAACTGCTTTAAACTGATTTATGTAATAAATCTCAAAAATTCATTTCTGCTATACTTTCAAACTCTAAAAATAATTTCTTTCTCAAAACTGCTTTCTTTCTCATTTACTGGTGACCAACTGAAACTCATGAATTAGTTTAATTTAATTCATTCTACTAGCTCCCCTCGCAGGACAGAACAGATCCACCCGCTAGGTTATGCTCTTTCTGACTCCCCTTTGTGACTTGGAACGGATTCAAGCCCAAGGGTATGCTAAGCTAGACAACTACTTCGCGACGGGAGGTACCATCCCAGTAGTGTCTTCTGATCTCCCGATTATGTGGGTGATCCTAGTCCGGACAACTGACTCTTATTACTTTTTTTTGCTTTAGTTATTCTCTTTACTTTCTTCATTTCATCTCAAATTGGTCAAAATGGGACACAATTTATAATAGACTCAAACTCATGAACTTCTTAACTCTTAATCAAAAATACTTTTAAAACTAACTTTAATAGCTTTAGCTCACATATGGAGCTTCTTTCAAAAACTTCACAAACTATACTTCTTTAAAAACTGAACTTCTTTAAAATCTCTTTTAAACACTTAGCTCTTAGAGCTACTTTCAAAACTGTTTCCAAACTTTAATATCTAAAAATATTTGGAAATCTCTTTTCTGAAAATATCATTTTGCTATGTACTAGAAAATCCTCATAAAACTCACCTTGGTGTAACTACGGGTTACTAAGCTTCTCGTACACCCGTCCCTTTTCCGTGCTCAACGATGTTCGAAGCACCACCTATACAAATAACATATATATTTAATAAATGCATACTACAACTAACTCTATGACTTAAGAGTCTCATATGACATAACTGCAGGCCATACAAATGTATAACCTTTAATTACTAATTTTACAATTTTTTCTCCGAGATACGCGTATTTTGCTACAGTACTCTCGGGAGGTCGTATTTCAGTTCCGACACTTTTCCATGAAGTCTTAGGCCATATTAGACTTGTGTTTCAAATTTGGAGTTAATTGGACAAGTCTAGCTCAAATTCCAAAAATCAAGTTTTGATATAAACTTGAAGTTTGGTCACTGCCGCTACAGTGATTTTTCCGCAAGGTCGGATTACGAATTTAACAATTTTCTATATGTTTTCATACCATTTTAAGGCTATGGTATAAGTTACAGACCAAACGGATAAGCCTAACATCGAGTTCAAGTCTTAAAAATTGGACAGAAGCTGAGCAGCCTTCCTGCCGCAGGGTCGCGTCGCGACCAAGGGGTCGGTCGGCGCGTCGCGTCGCGAGCCCTGAGTACGTTGCTATTATGGACGATTTTTCAAACTGCAGTTTCACTATTTGCCCCATTAAGCTCTTAATACTTAACTTAATTGGTTTAGGGTCATTTCCAGGCTCTAAATACCAACTTATATCTACTTTTGATCCACAAAAACATCAAACTTCTTTAAAATCTTGAAAGTTCTTTCGAAAACACTATTTTTCACCAAAAATCGTTTTATTAGATTTTCAAGCTTGTGGACTGATTTCTTACTTCTTTTATGACATTTTTGGCTTAACAAAACCATTAGAATCATATGAAATCAGTTCTAACTCATAAACCCATTTCTAGGGTTCATGACTAAAAACCCATTTCATCATCTTTGCATCAAAGCTTCAATTCCTTAGAATGACCAACTATTACATGCTACTTTAACCATTTCTAACACTTTAGGTTCATCAAAACCACCTGAACATGCAAACCCGTGACTTAGGGTTCTTGAACAAAATTACCATTTTTCTTAATTTTCACATATTCCATGACTAGAACATGCTTAAATGGTGATTTTGAGCAAGATGATTCCATTAAGACCATAAATTCTGGAAAATCAGAAGTTGAGAATCAACTCCCGTTCAAGACTTGGAGCTTAGAACAAGAAAATCTTACCCTTCAAGGCTTGGAATCATCAATTCCAAGTGTTCCTTTGATTCCTTTGCTGAATTTTCCCAAGCCTCTTCTCCTACCGTGCTCTCCCTCTCGTTCTCTCTAGCTCTCTCTGGACACTTCTACTGATTTCTGGAAAAAGGAGAGTAATAACTCTCTTATTTATATTTTTAAATTTATAAAATAATTGCACTTTGGTCCCTAATCTCTTCCTTTTGTTCAAAAGTGGTCCAAAAGTTCATATCTTTACAAACCAAATTCCATTAACTACTAACTTGACATTTTCTTGACATTTTGGTCATTTCCATGTCAAATGACCATTATGCCCTTTTTGGTCAAATTTCACTATTCACGCGGTAAAACTTCCAAATTTCACATAAACTTTTATTTCTTATAATTTTATTCCAAAAATACATATTATTTTACATAATGGTCTTATAATGTGACAAAAGACCTTTTTACCCTTTTGCAACTTTTGCGGGTTCTTACAGTTTAACTCACGATAGCCTATACACATGCGCATAGAACCATCCTTCTTTAGAACAAACAATATCGGCACACCCCACGGAGACGAATAAAACCGCGATCTAAAAGTTCTTGTAGTTGTTTCTTTAACTACTCCATCTCGGACGGCGCCAACCGATAGGGTGCTCGAGCTATCGGTTTCGCTCCCGGAACTAAATCGATAACAAACTCTAATTGACGATTTGGCGGTAAGCCGGGAAGATCGTCAGGAAAAACATCAGCAAAATCTCTTACTACCTCAACATCCTTCACAGTGGAATGTTCGGATTCAATTGGAGTAACGTGTGCTATAAATAAAATGGCACCTCTTTCGGTATACCTTCGCGCTCTCGCAAAAGATACAACCGGAATATGTTGAAAACGGCGCTCACCTCGTATTAATGTTCGGGAACCGCTTGGAGTTCTCACAGAAATAATCTTTCCGTGACAATCCATATTTGCACTATTATCATCTAACCAGTCCATTCCGACTATTACATCGAATGCCCGAGTAGTCATCGGCTTCAAATCAATCATGAATGAAATTCCATTGATTTCAAGCCGACAATTTTTATAATGACTATTCACTATAACATCCCTCCCATCAGCAATATCAACTATCAAATTCTCACTCATCTCAGATATCGGAACATGAATTTGAGACGCAAAAGGTACAGATATAAAAGAAACTGATGCACCAGAATCAAATACCATACGAGCTCGAAGGGAGTTTAGGTTAAAGATATCTGTAATCACATCAGGTCGCTCCCGTGCCTCCTCAACTGTCATTTGAAAGGCTCGAGTTCTCACATTTCCGCCTCCTCGGTCCCGTCTATCACTTCGACCGTCACCTCGTCCCGCTCTCATAGTTTCATGGCGTGTATCAGTCTTCGGCTTTGGGCAATCCGGGCGGATATGACCACTGTCTCCACAATTAAAGCATACTCGGCTCTTCTCTAAACAATCTCGAGCCATGTGCCTAGTCTTCCCACACTGATAAAATATAAGGGACGGGGTACTCGTATTGCAATTTCCAGTACTCTCCCTATCCCCCGCTACACTTCTCCTTTCATCTTCCTGTCTCTTCAATTCTTTCTCTCTAGCTTTGGCTGCCTCTACAATCCGCTGATAAGTAGAAAAACTCGAATTCTGCAAAAACTCCCGTATCTGGGTTCTCAAACCCCATAGATATCTATCAACTTTTCTCTCTTCCGTATCCACCTGATGTGCATCAAATCTATCCTTTTCATTGAACTCCCTTGTATACTCTGGTACTGACCTCGTACCCTGTTGTAACTTCAGAAAATCTTCTTCTAAACTCTTCATTGCAATGTTAGAACAATACTCTTTCATAAACTTCACTTTAAACTCTTCCCATGTCGGCTGGGGCTCTACACCTTTTTCTACATTAAGACAAATATATTCCCACCAAAACTGGGCATCTTTGTGCAGACAATTAGTAGCATACTCGACTTTATCTTTTTCCGCACACTTGCTCGTACGAAATACTTTCTCGATATGTGTTAGCCAATTTCGTGCAACGATAGGATCATCAGTACCGAAGAAATCATTCAGTTTACATTTGCGCAACGTCTCATAACTGCAACCTTTTGGTTCACCCGACCCTCCAGCTTCGGTGTGTATATTAACCGGCTCTCTTTGACCCTCCCCAATCACAGGTATGATAGGAGATCGGTCTCGATTATCCTTGTTTGTCGCCTCCGCCTAAGGCCTCTGTAAAGTAGGTAACAAGCTTTTGACTGCTTTCGCTACCTTAGTAGCAATAAGCTCTTGTAATATCTGTGGTAACTCGGGCGGTCTCTCACCCTCGGGCTGGCGCCCCAGTCCCGAGCCCTGTGATCCCGATTGCTCGTCTCGGCGATCACCTCCCTCTTTTTCCTTCTCAAAACTCATAATGAGGCTGAAAAGAAACCCAACTCATTACAATCTCATATATCTCAATACTCTCTTTGTATCATATAACTCATCAAAATTCTCCAATTATCAAACATACTCATTACATGTGCTCAGAGGAATAGTTACACAGGGACAAATTTGGGATCTCTCTTTTCGTTAGTTTGAGTCTAGAATTTACCCTCTAAAGTCTAGTTCACTCAAACCTTGCTCTGATACCAACTTGTAACACCCGGTTTCTTATCTCCGAAATACACCAATATAATCTTATAATAACCATAAAAGGTTATGGTGTAATCAAAGTCAAGCAACAGAAGCACAAGTAGATATCAGAAGAACAAGTATTTACATAAACATGTCCCAAAAACCGGGTTACAAAAGACCATTCTTACCAAAGTTATACACTAGTTCAAAAGACTGTTTTATAGATTATGCAAAAACTTATAAGTCTAGTCCCAAAGTCAAGTTATTTTATTCCTCTACAACCTTCTTTCCCCTGTCACCTAAAACACATATAACACAACAATAATTATGAGCTAATTAAGCTCAATGAGAAAATATCCAATAAGTACTAACATGTAAGCTCATTGATCTCATTCTCTTTGACTATCTCGGTCAAAGAGCATGTTTATTCACACTATATACTCATTTCTACTCAACAAGAATTTCTCAATCTTGAATGTCTTATACCAATTTGGTTATGTCAACCATTTTGAGCTTTTATAATACCATTACATTTTAGTTCAATCATAATAATGAATTAGAACTACTCACATGGTGCCTGTGTAGCTCGTGATCCACCCGTAACTTGCGTATCCCCTTCCCTCCTATGAGTATCTGCTGAAAATTACATCACACATCATACTTCAAACATCCTTAAAACAATACAACAACATTAAACTCAATGGATCATGAATCAATAGCTAACAAAGATTCCAAACTAGGAATATCATGTGCTATTAACTCAAATCTTCCAAATTTCGGGGTTTTTACCAAATCAACAGTTAAAACTTCGTAATATTCGTAACAAAGACTCAATACAACATATAATAACAACCTACTAGCAACACATGAACTAATTTAAAGCAAAATTTCGTATTTGGGCATCTAGGGTTTGAAACCCTAAAAATCAACATCACTAACCTCTTCGATTTAGAACCCGAGAATATGATTCAAGTGTTAAAATCCAACTTCTATAAACTTCTCTATGCAATACCCCTGATCAATTTGACAGAATTTCGCACCTGGAGCTCTAAAATCGCTTTGGAGATATTTTGGTTCGAAATAACGAAATAAGGTTTTGCTGTCAAATTTATCTCATTTACGCCCCGCGACGCGGCTTCTTAAAAACCATGGCGCGCTAATAAGACACGACCCGTGCTTAATAAGCACGACCCGTGTTATTTACGGTCTGATTTTAGTGACTAAAAACCCGACCCGTGCTTGATAAAGCACGACCCACTCACGAAAGACCGCGACGCGGCTTCTTAACAACCCGCGGTGCGCTTATCACAACACGACCTGTGCTTATAAAGCACGACCCGTGTAACCTACTGCAGACACATAACAGTCACAGAAGTCTCCTATACGACCCGTGCAACTCCAACACGACCCGTGTCACCTCTTTTGACATTTTTAAAGGTTTAAACCCTTCCCGAATGAACTTCTAACCATTCTAACTCATTTAACAACCTAATGAACCTCATTTATACAAAAATAAATTTAAATTCACTTACCGTGAGTATTACGGCGTTACACCACCATATAAGAGAAATTAAAGAGCGAGACTAGGACTCCGTGACGGTTTGACTGACTTTGCACCTGGCCTGAAACCAGTGGGAGTAACTGAACAATCAAAGGAAACGTCACAGATAAATTGTACCAGCATTCTAAGAAAAAATGGTTGCATGATGCAATGCTCAAAAGAAATCCTGTGATTAATTTTGAGGGTAACGCATCTGAAGAAGACATTGTTTGCTATTACTGCAGCTTGCAGATCATAGAAAGATCGGATGATCTAAACCGCTTTCCAGAAATGGAAAACCACTGGGGTTGTGTGTAAGACACAACCAATAGGGTTTAGAACATGCCAATACAAAAGGTACATGAGCCCGAAGACCGTCAATCGAGCACCTCGCATAAGAGGATCTTCGGATTCTCAAATATGCCAAAGGTTTGGATTTGATGAATAGTCCAAAAGAGTCTTATAATTATGTCAGAAGTTCTGGACTTAGTATTCCCAAAGTATGCCAAAGGTTTGGGTCTTGGAAATAATCTGAAAGAGTTCCAGAGCTATGTCAAGCTAGTGGGAGTATCATTAAGATCTGTCCTTCTAAGTATGTCGGTACATACTGTTCTTGGAAACATCTCTTATCATTACAAAGTGTAATGACTCGACATGAGAGATGATTTTCTACGAAGGATCTGAAGGGGATTCGATAATGTACTCAAGTGGTTACATGTATCTATCAGATAGATATAATCAGTATTGACCTTACCAGTGAGCAAGAATAATCTTTATAAGATATAAGATTTTCGGGAAAAAGGTGACACAAGAGTTATGAATTATGAACAGATTCAGAATAAAACTTATATCAGATTCAATTGGCTGCCACGAATTGAATCGATCACGTGTGTCATGAAATGGTCCTGATAACTTGATGCTTGGAGCATAACAAGTTGGATTCAGGACACCACCTGGCTTAGGATACTGAACTGGACAGTTAAAAGACAAACATGAGAAATCATGCTATAATAGGAGGAATGTAATAATAAATTTGAAATGAGTTTCAAATTTGAAATTATTAATATATATGACACTATGAGACTCCATGGCTGGAAGGTTTCAATTGGGATAATGATGGAGCTGTGTGATTTACCGGCACATCACTTATCACCTTGAAGTATTCCTCACACCATAGGGTGTAGTCCACTCGACTGAAGATCCCTAGAACCATGAGAAGTCACAGTACACAAACGTCATTTCAGAAATGGTGTCCGGGGAGGAAATCCAAGATGACACATTGAGAAATCATCAGAATTCTGTCCGATTAGATTGTCTGCAATGATATGTATCGATTTTGGATACATGGAAAGAGCAAAGGTCATTTTGGATATAAAAGACATATAAATATCTTAATTGAATGCTTAACAGAAACCTAGAAACATATAATAGCGTTGTATTAAATCTGATATGGCAGGAGTAGCTACTTATCAGATTACTGTTTCAATTCGCATGTTTTACTTCTCGAATAATTCGATTATTCAAAACATCCATAGTCATTCATACTTTTGGAAGTAAGTACTGAACTAAGACTGTCATGAATTGGATTGTAGATTGTCTAAGGAATTAGACATAGCAATAGTATTGCTGCAACATTCCTAAGTACTCAGAAATGGAGATTTGAGTATTGGATCGACCCACGCTCAGAATTACTTCATGGATTATATCACGAGTAATTCTGAGACGATAACATCCTATGATCTTGAAACCAAGACATATGAGTTGAAATTTTCAAGTCGGTTGCCCATTGATAATGCGTAAACACATCGGTAACTCGATGTTATAAAACGTATTGTTGTGCGCGATTTGATGAGTAAAAGACACAAGCATATGAGTCGAAGTTTATTCGTTCCTTTTGCCCTAACGGGAAAAGTGATATATGTAGGCCCTCGGTGATTTGATGTTGACTCAGTGCTGGCCAGCCAAGACTAATTGATGTGTTCGATTAGAAGTCCTATGTCATTACAAATCATAGAACCAGGAAACATAGTATCAGTCTGAGATTGATTTTAATCCATGTCTCAAGTCTGAATGATATCTTGAAAAAAAGAATGATCATATGATCACTTATCTTAGGACACGTTACTGACTGGATCAGAGTACGACAGCAGCTCTTGGAAGCTACAATTTGCTGATCAATTCAGAAACTATATGTGTTATAGTTATAGACTTATCCAAGTGGGAGACTGTTGGATTAAGGTGTCTAAGCCATAACTATAATTGATACATATATTTGAATTGATGGCAGCACAGTTCTTTTGGGTTGCCCTCATAACCTGGCAGAGGACAAGATTGCATGTAGAGAGAAAGATTGATACATTATGAAAATAATATATTAATTAGAAAAGAGGAATAAATGATTTATTAATATATTATGAGAATAATATATTAATTAGAAATCATAATATTTAATTAGTAATTGATTAGAAATTAATTGGAATTAATTTTGGGATTAATTAAATTAATTAAATGTGTAGGGGCTGAATTGTAATTGTTCAATAGTTGAGCAATAGACAATTAGGGTTACCCAAATGGGTTTGGACGAAATCAAGGCCTAAAGCCTTGTGGATTTTGCAGCCCATGGTGGTTTATATGGCAGTGATAAGTAGATCCCTTTATCTAATAAAAGCCTTATCATACCAGGATCTTAAATAAGGCAGTTATACTCCTTATTACTTATCACCTGGAGGCTATAAAAGGAGACCCCTGGCACCCTCATATTCATGCCAATTTGAGGAGTTCCTCCTCATTCCCTCTTGCTCTCTTCCTTGCCAAGTTCTTGGGTGTGAGCCATTAGAGGCATGATACTTGTGGTGCTTGCTTCCAATAGATCTAAGGATCAAAAGGTCAGTTTTCTTGTGAAATTTATTTGATTTTTATTTTGTTCATAATTATAGGTTCAATAGATGAAAACATAGATCCTTTAGGGTGCATGTGAACTTAAGATTATTTTGTTCATAGTTTGCTTAAAACCCAACAGATTGATGGTCTTTCTTAAGAGTAACTTGTTAGACAAAATGATAGATACATTGATGTGTCAAAAGTGTGTTTGTATCATAATTTTACGATACAATAAAAATCAATTATTTTGGATTTAATGAGTGCTAAATACATTCATAAAAGTAAAATATCATTATGTTATGATTTTGGCTTGAGAGAACATAATGATATAGAGATCACAAGTTGGACTAATACTAACTATTATATTATTGAGTTGGGAGTTACTATGCCTTCTAGTTACATTGAAAAGTCATGGTGTGTATGAATGTAGTTTGGGGCTACAATTTTTGTCTTTTGGTTAAAATATTGTTTTGGAAAATTAAATTAAATATAAGTGATCCAACTAAATATGAAAATTTTAATTAAAATGTTAAAATAATTAATTAATAATGAGTTTAAAGTTTCCAATATGTTTAGAAGATCAAACTTAAGATTAAAAAAGAAAATTTGAATTAAAGCCACTAAATTTGCTAACTTGAGAAAACTTATGTATGACCTTAATTTTACTAGGTTTTGGGACTCAAATACTATGAAATTAATATTTATAAGTTTAAGCTGTAATTCTTGAATTAGAAATGTGGATAGATGTTGTTGTGAGAAATTTGAGGAATGAGGAACCAAACTTGACAAAATTGGAAAACTTAGTTTTAACCTAAATAACATCTTAAATAACTAATATTGGTTAGTAAATTGTTTGTTAAGGCTAAGTTATACATTAGGAGAGTTAAGTGAAGTGTTGGACTCATCAAGTGGTTGAATGAAGAAATGTAACGCCCGGTTTCTCATACAAAGTACACCCAAAAATTTTCAAATAATAACACATCAAAATGGGCATACTTGTACTCAAACCATGGAAACAAGATGTTAACAACATAATTAATAACACAAAAAGGTCCTTACAAAACAGACCAGGCATTACAAATAAAATCTAACACAACTAAGGACAGGCTCTAAGTTGTCCATCTCTCTTTATCACATGCCTTCCCCTATCATTGCTACAGATACTTGCAAAACAACATACAACTCAAGTGTCAGCTTATAAAAAGCTTAATGAGTTATCTCCATGCTCGACATCAACACAAAATGTGTTAGTTTACAATTCGATAAGAAATGGTATCAACCAAATCTTACAACACACTCACAAATTTCTCTCATTACATAATCTTTTTATCAACCGCTCTTGCTAATCTCATTAGTAATTATATATATATATATATATATATATATATATATATATATATATATATATATATATATATATATATATATATATATATATATATATATATATATATATATATATATCATCTTTAAATCTGAAACCTGCAATTTCATTAACTTCACAAACACCAGTTAATTATTAGCAAACATCAACTCAACAGTAAGTACCACGACTAGTACTGCTCATAACTTAATCCTGAACACTCGCATGAACTCCTTGTATATCCAACTATGCTTCATCTCAACAACCCTCATGGTTGTATAATCTGACTCAAAACTCTATAACACAACCACTCTAGCCTCTACTTTTTTCATACAATCAATATATATATTTAACTCGATTAATGTCACTCACATATAACAATTCATTCTACCAAAGGTTACAACAATAACAACAACATAACACACAAACACATATATATATATACCACATGTACCTCAAATATATATCAAATATAACTCTACTCAATTACTAGAGATTACTCACCTGGTGGTGTGGATCAGGACGTGTTACACCCAAGCTTCTCGTATTAGACTCATTCCTAATGTATAAGTTGGGTTAAAACATCATATATCAGGTCTTAATTACTTCCAAACAACCCAACCACTAATACTTAAGCTCAACAATTGAAAAGAGGTGAAAACCCCAAAATGACGCAGTTAGCGCCGCTAACATGGTCTGGTTAGACAAAATTCGCGATTCAACTCATTTAGCCACGAAAACTTGATAATTTCCATACCAACAGCTTAGGAAAACACTCTATTAACATATACTACCATCATATATCAATATAACAACTCAATTTCATGAATTTGAACATCTAGGGTTTCAAAAACCCCAAAACTCAAATAAATCAATTTACCTCTTTGGTTCATGGATCAAGAACGAAATCATGATGTTAGGCTCGATCCTCCTTAGCTCTCACATGGATTCCCTCGATCAATTTTGAAGAAAATGGGTAAAATTGCACCTAGAGGTGTTTTGGGATCTTTTCTCCCGAAATGAACATTCACGACTAATAAGGGGTCTGTCCATTCGAGGTTAGCGTCGCTAACTGTGGCCTTAGGCCCCGTTTCGTCTGAAACGCCTTGTTTCGACCCACGGTTGCCCCAGTTCACATCCTACACTACCCGTGTGACTCTTTTGGCATTTTCCTAGCTCAAACTCCTTTCAAAAAGGTTCTCTAACCACACTAACACATACAATAACCTAACTAATCTTAATCACACTAAGATTAGTACATAAGAAAGGCTTCAACCTTTTCTTACTCATCCGACAACTCAAAACTCGATGGCAATCACAAAGATCACCTCTCCCTTAACGTAAACAACTCATAGTTAAAACTACATTATTATAAGGTAATAACTATATTTACCTTAATAAGCATCTCACTAAGAAAATGGATCTTACAAGAAATGATAAAATCGAGGGACTAAATGTGTCACTTTCACAAACTTTAGAACATAAACTCCCTTTCCCTCTTTCGCTTTAGATTGAAACCCGACTCTAGAAGAACTGGGAGTTATTGTATGGGCATTTTGGTGCTAGAATGAGAACTAGGGTGGATTTTAGGTGTAATTGATGAAGTAAGGTCTATAATCACCTCCTTATAATAGTAGAAGGTATACTTTCTTCTTCCTCCTCCTCCTCCTCTTCTTCTAGAATCGACCTAGGGTTTAAAAATTCCCCGAAATCCAAATTTGTTGCTTTTTAGGAGTGTTTCAATGAGTACATAAGAAAGGCTTCAACCTTTTCTTACTCATCTGACAACTCAAAACTCGATGGCAATCACAAAGATCACCTCTCCCTTAACGTAAACAACTCATAGTTAAAACTACATTATTATAAGGTAATAACTATATTTACCTTAATAAGCATCTCACTAAGAAAATGGGTCTTACAAGAAATGATAAAATCGAGGGACTAAATGTGTCACTTTCACAAACTTTAGAACATAAACTCCCTTTCCCTCTTTCGCTTTAGATTGAAACCCGACTCTAGAAGAACTGGGAGTTATTGTATGGGCATTTTGGTGCTAGAATGAGAACTAGGGTGGATTTTAGGTGTAATTGATGAAGTAAGGTCTATAATCACCTCCTTATAACAGTAGAAGGTATACTTTCTTCTTCCTCCTCCTCCTCTTCTTCTTCTAGAATCGACCTAGGGTTTAAAAATTCCCCGAAATCCAAATTTGTTGCTTTTTAGGAGTGTTTCAATGAGTTTCCTAACTTTGTTACCAAATTATCAAGATAGATAACTAATGGTGTCATAGATGTTAATCGATATAAATCCATGCTTCATACACAAATCATAGTTTAACAACAAGGTAATTGCACTATCAGGAGGAGTGTAAATCGTAGAACACTAGCAATATTTTAGACATATGGAAATTTGAACCATGTACATTCTATGTCGATTTTTGCATCTCAACCATTAGATTATCATTGCATGGATTAAAATCAAATCAAATCATAGTATCATGATTCTACATATATTGAAAAAGATGGTAACAGGTACTAAATCCAGTTGATATGAAAAGGTTTTATCTTACTAGCTAGGAATTCTTTTTCCTACTTTGCTTGGTTGGGTTTACATTTGGGTTTGTATATAACCTTACTTACGATTCAATAACTGATTTTTATTTATTTATAAATATTTGCACTTTCACGATCTATCTAGACAGAACTGAATTGTTTTAATATTATCATGCGACTATTCAATGATTCAAAGAATGCAAGTGGTGCATGTATGTTGTCCTTTGCAACATGTGAACATGTATATAGGATATATTCTAAACTAAAGATGATGGGGGTTTTCTTTTTGTCGTTTGTAGATGCACAACACAACAAATAACATTATTGAAAATACCTTAAACTTTCAAATATTTTATAATTTTATCGCGTCCCAACATAAATATTTTATTTAAAGAAAAAAACAAAGACAACATTAGTTTACTAAGACAATAGAAAAAACTTCATACCACAGTCGGTTTCATCAACAAATGATTTGATTGGACAAATATGTAATTAAAAAAAAAAAAGAAATTCCAACCTCTATAAATTGTTAAATTATTTGAAACAAAATCAAGACAGATATCGTTAATAACTAATGATATATTAGTTTTTACACATCCGTACGAATCCTCCAACAACTACGAGACTGGCCAGAAGTTGATTTTATTATTATACGTACTTGTACATGATAATATTATAAATAGTTGATGCATTCAATAACTTATTTGATCTAAGAGAAGATGTCCCAATTATTCTTTTCATAAATGATATTGACTTGCAAAGACTTGATAATCTAATCAAACATCTCAAACTCTCAAAGTTATGATGTAGGTTTAAGATCATTTTATTGGGAAATACTAGCAAAAAAATATATCCAGTTATAGCCTTATAGGTACAACATTTTTCTTAAAATTAAAGTAGAAATGTCTTTGCTTTCAACCATTTCAATAATAATAATAATAACTTTGAATTGTATACGTATGCATGAGACGATATGAAAAAATATTCGCATCTCCGCCTAACCCCATCAGATGTACTATTGCAACAAGTTGGGTATATAGTATTCATTAGTTTCAAATATTCTGTGTTTATAATTATTGGTGTCCAGCGATGATAAAATAGAAAATTTGACCAATATTATTATGAAATACAGAAAGATGAGAGCTACATTTGACGAAAAATACCACGAAAATTCGGTATTACTTCAGGACCAAGCTTAAGAAAAAGACTGATTGAGGAGATATGAAGGTCCCTTGATCCTTAAGTAGCTCTTGAATTTTCATAAAATCATATTCGGGCAAAAACCCAAATAAAACCAAAATCCGAGTCGAATTTTGTAGATATTTAAGTAAGGTTCTATGTTTATAACCTTCAAGTATTCGGCAATTTCCGTTCCTTTACTATTGATAAAGCTTTATTGAAAGTTATTTGATGAATTATTTGTAAATATATAACCATGTATTGAAAGTATCATGCCATCAACCTACGAACATAACCCAAAATTATTTTAAAAAGAGTACAATGACAATTTCATTGACCTAGAAATAGGTTTGATTTAAGTTAGCAATAAAAAAATGACCATATGAAATGTGAACATATTTCTTTTATAACAAATTTTTGAGGCATTTTAGAAAATGGCCACTTCAATTGAAATGAGATATTTTGAAATAGATCAAAATTATTTTGAACTAGGTTTATTTCACATCAGATGAAGAAGGGTGTTTAAGATAATTTATTGAAAAATTTATGATCTTTGTAAAAATGTTTATTTGTTTTTGCTGTATCAAAACGAGATTTAAAAATGTTTAGATAGGCTTATAGGTATTAAAATGCAATAAACCAAGGTTGTCAAGATCGGGATTTTACCTAAGAGCGTTTTATACTTTGCAAGATCGTGATCGTAAGATCGGGATAAGGATCAGAAGATCCTACTAATTAACTAGTATCCATATTTGCTCTCAATTTCATACTTTGTGCAATATCTATTATAACATAATGTTGATTATAACGACACTCTGTGTAATTCGAGATGAATAGATGAAGTGTTAATGCTATGTGAGACTTGTTACAACAGGCGATACTCGATTCCAAGTTAAATAGACGTTTTTCAGGCTTAACTATATAATAAGACTAAGGAAGTGGGATCGGATCAGTTTAAAATCTTAAGATCCAAGTATAGATCTTGTTTTAGATAGATCCTAATGTGATCAAGATTGTTTTTCGATTATTGAATCTTAAAATCGTAAGATCTTAATATCAAGAACAGGATCTTGAGTTCTTAACAACCGTGTAATAAACTAATAATCATTTTTATTATTTGTTAAATATTGCTAATACATATAAAATGACAAAAAAAACATCCTTAGTATTATCGACTTATAGATATATCTTATTATAAAATAGAACATATAACCCTAAAAGTAGGGATGAACAGGGGTCCGGACCCGGACCAAGAACCGATTTCGTAGGAAACAGAGACCCGGAAATCGGACTGAATACTCCGGCTCTTGTTCCTACCGGTTCGGTTATACAATGAAGTGTGCTATAAAATGGTATGTTCGGTTCCGGACCCAGACCAAACTAGCCCGAGAACCGATTGGGAAATGGAAAACCGAGAACCGAATCGAATACATGATTCCAGTTTGGTTTCGCTCCGATCCGGTTATTCGGGTCAAACGCTTATCGCTACCTAAAAGATATCTTTTACAGAAGTTTATATCATAATAAATAAAAGAAAAAATCTTTTATATGTATATTTGCTTTATGATGCATATGCTTTAAAACAAATGGATGCAATTAACTTGAGGATTGCCATTTTCTTAAAAGTACATGGAATTTAACTAGCGTCTTTAAGTCGTCCTAAAAGAATAAAAAGTGCTGTTTATAAAATATTAAATTGATTTATGAGAGAAAGAAATATCATCGTTGATCATAAGAGACAAAACCTTGTGGTTTATACGTTTTTAGGATTAATATAGGAGTAAAAAGATAAACTGATTTTCACCTACATAAATACTTTTAAATAAATTACAATCAAGATCGGCATCTTGTCTAAGATCATTTTATGTTTTTCAAGATCCTACTAATAAACTAGTCTCCAAAGTTGTTCCAAATGTCATACTTTGTACAATACCTATCATAACTTAATGTAGATTATACGACACTCAGCCTAACTCGAGATGAAATAATCAAGCGTTAATGTTATATGGCACTTATTGCAACGTGTGATGCTTGATTTCAAGTTGAATAAACGGTTTTTTAGGCTTAACTATATAATAAAGACTAACAAATATGGGATCAGATCAGATTGAGATCTTAAGATCATAGCTAGGATCCTAAGATCCCATTATATATTTTGCTGCATATAGATTCTATTGTGATCAGAATCATTTTCTGGTTGTAAGATCTTAAAACCAGAAGATTTTAGGATCAAGATCGAGATCTTAACAATCATGGAAATAGCTTATCAAACATTGTTTATTTAACTTTCATTCTATACAAACTCTAAAAAATACTTATTAATGGTACCAAAAGGCAATAACTCAAAATTTCTTAAAAAAACAATCTCAAACAACCCCATTTTTTCTTACAGAAAATTACATTTCAAATTCAAATTTCGAATTATTAGAGGAAGCCATATAAGGAAGTCTGGTCTAGCTTTCGAAAGTGTCCGAAGGCAAGTAGTTAAGAACAAAAGCTCGAGCATACAACGGAAAGCATACGAAAAGAAAAAAAAAAACTTAATATGAAATTGGAAAAGCATGTAGAAAATTTTGGAAAATGCTTCATTTTTTACTCAAAGCTAAATAAACATCGAAAAAGCGAAGTAGATATAAAAAATGGACATAAATATGACATATAGTTTGAAAATTGATGATATCAGACATTTTAGTTTTTAACCGTCAAAGGTCTCTTTGGAAAATGTTTGGTGCAAATGCAAAAAAATACGTATTATATATGAATGAAATTTGAAATGGGTATCGTTTTTACAAATGCTAAAAAAATTGGATCATTTCCTACATCTCTGTAAACAGCATGATCATTTTTGTGATAATCCCTTTAAATAATCAATATACAAGATCAAATACGCCGAAATGCATTTAAATATACAAAATCGAACAAGTTAAACTGAAAGGTTTAGTTATTAATATACAAGATGTCAAGATCAAAAGTCAGCCGAAATGCATTCAAAAGCATGAACTATTTTAAAGTAATCATATTTAAGACATTAAAAATAATTTATGGATAAGCCCAACCGACCCACTTTGACCCAAACAAAAAGTATTTATAATAAAATTGAATCAAACGATTGGCTGTTGCTTTCCCACGAACGATAAAGTACAATTGCCCAAATGTAACGTAAGACGGCTTAGATTCTTTTTTTTTTTATTTTTTTTTTTTAATTTTTTCTCGAGACTTAAGCTGTGGTTGATAGCCTCTTAATCTGAATGATTAAGAGGCTCTAAATAACCGTTTCATACACAAAAATATCACATCTGAATGAAACAAAGCCTCTTAATGGGCTCTGAACTATTAAGAGAGAGGAATGAATCTGAATGGGTTCTAAATAGTTAGACCTCTGAATGAATCTGAATAGACTCTAAATGGTTCGGACCTCTAAATAAATCTGAATGATCGAAATGGTTCAGACCTCCGAAACAAAACCCTCATTTCTTTTTTTTCCTTCTCATTTCCCCATTATGTGCTGTTATTTTCTCAGATATTTTTTAAATATCATCTATCCAAACAAAACTTAAAAGAAAGAAAATAATAAACAGGCCTAAGATGTTAAATTATACTACAAAATATGCAAGTTTTCTTAACGGGCCTCAATGCTACAAGGATAAAAAAAACACAGATATTCAGTAAAAGCCTAGTTTATAGAAAACGGCTTACATTAGCAAAATATGGTAAGACTTTAGGTTTCAATCCATGTTAAGCTTCCCATTAACAAAAATTTGCTAGGAAGTTCTCCACCTGATGGTGCAAGATAAGTGATTTTCTTCCTGAAATTGTAAATATAATGGAATTTAATTTGTACTGTAAAATTTAATATTTGTATTAAAAATGATGGAATTAAATTGAGAGATCAAACCTTGGAATGTCGATATCAGTGATCCAAATAAACCCAGCTATGTTGCTATAATTCAGAGTAAATAAACCAATAGTAAGCACCATAAGAGAGAATTTATTTTATTGTCATTAATATGTAACAAATTTCATTTATAGCAAAATAGACACGTTGAATAACATGTCAAAATGAGTCGGGTCGGGTTGACTTGGCCCAATCTACCAATGCTTTTGTTTTTATTTTTTAATTTTCATAATAAATAATATATTAAGATAGCGATCCTTAAAATTAAAGAGTAAATTACATTTTGGTCCCTGGTATAGCTGATTTTTGCAATTTTGGTCCCAGGAAGTTCTCTTGTAACTTGATCCTTATTTAAGGTTTGGTCCTTGATCCAAGTAACATGACTATTTTTGGTCCCTGAATATTACTGACTTTTGCAATTTTGGTCCCAAAAAGTGCTCTTGCAATTGGTCCTTGATCCAAGTAAGATGACTATTTTTGGTCCCTAATTATTGCTGGTTTTTGCAATTTTAGTCTACAAATATATTGTTGTTTCACTTGGAACAGGGACCAAAAACGTTACAAATATCTCAGATAAGGACCAAAGTTGCAAGATAAAACTTCTTGGAACCAAATTAAAAAAAAAAAAAAAAAACAGCTATACTCATGGACCAAAGATATAACTTGCTCTTAAAAATAACAATTCATTTTTTATTAGAACATATAAAAAGGTTGTAACATTTTTTGATTTTTACAAATTTGCCATAGGTTATTTTTTCCTTCCATTTCTCCACATGTGCCATTTTCTCATATATTTTCTAAAACATTATTTATCTAAACACCAGTTAAATTTAAAAAATGGTGGAGATTTTTGATAATACCTTGAAAGAATCTGATCTTGTTCTTTTGCAAATGAGACAGCAAGAACCAAGTTTAGTAAATCCCTGTTGATGTTTACAGGAACCAGTCTCATGGGGTCCGCCACAGGCTGTGCACCAATTGGGAGAGCTGAAGCTGGGGCCTGTGGGCCACCACCAATTTTATAGATAACTAAATCGTTGAAATTTGCAATACTCGAATGCGGTGAAAGGTCATTTGTAAGACCGTAAAAATATTCCTGTAATTACAGTAAACTTTGATTCAGTCATAATTATTTAAATAGACGTGTTTGTGTTTGTGCACACATTTTGAATAAATAAATGTGTTGAATAGTTTCAAGTATAAAAATTATAAACTCATAATGAAAAAATCTTGTTTCTTTGACATGTAGGAATGAAATGGAATGGGATTCTTTCTCTTTGGGGGATTGGTATTTTTTTAATTCATTCCTTGATGAAATGGAATGATAGTTTATAATTATAATTTACTTTTATTTAAATAACTTTCAAGAATAATAAGTAAGATCTTCATTTGAGTTATATTTCTGTTATTTTCATAGAATAACTAAATTTTTAAAGATTTCATGGTATTTAATTTTTTACAAGCAATCTTTATAAAGAGATAAACAAACCATTTAAAATACTTAAATATTTTAATTTTCTTTGACTTCATTTCTATAAACTAATATATTTGTTCCTTATTTCTCAGTTAATTTCAATTAGTTTTCAGATTGTACAATGTACATAACAAACAATATGTTTGAATGATTTATTTCTTTCCTTGGAGCCAACCAAACATGATAATGGAATGTAATGAGCCATTCCATTACCTTGTTCATTCCATTCCTCTGTGATTCCATTCCATCATACCAAACAAACAACTTACTCTTATCCTCTGACTCCTGGCACTAGCTCTGAATTTTGAATTTCTAGATACAACACCACCTGATTTTTGAAGTTTCACTACATCCACATTAGGCTTTCGTTTTAAAACGTCTTTCAACATGCTGCAGAGTTTCTCCTGATTCAAAATTAAAAATAATAAAAAGTAAAAAAAAAAAAAAACATTAGGGATATAAAATTTCATCAATTATTTTAAGACCTAGATGATGATTTCAACTTTATGAGGAAAGCTTTTTTCACCTGACCCAATACAAGGACAACGGTGGCTTGGAATGTATCAATTGCATGCAAAAGAAGCTGCAATGAGAGACAAGATGTTAAACATAAGTCGGTGTTTACAATTAAGGGTTAAATGCAAGAAATAGCAGTGTACTTTCATATATTTGTGTATTATAGAGTCCTACTTTTGTTTCTTTGTATTATAGCAATGTACTTCCAGTTTTTTTTTTCTTATTAAGGTATTGTACTTTGGAAAATCTACCAAATTATAGCATTGTACTTTCAAATTTTTACTTCCTGTGAAATTTGCTTTATATTTGGATAACATTGCTATAACTAAGTAAAATTTTCATAGTACAATTTTCTAATAAGAAAATGAAAGAAGGATGCTATAATAACCAAATCAGCAAAAGTACGTTACTGTTTCTTATCATAAAAATAAAAGTAGGTAAGTTTTTCAAAGTACAATGTCGTATTAAAGTGTTGTACTTTGGAAAATCTACCCAATTTATAGCATTGCACTTTCAAACTTTTTCTTAATATAGCAGTCAAAATTGCTTTGTATTTAAAGGACATTGTTAATGCAATGTTGTAACTTGTAATAAAAAGAAATGAGAGTAGGATTCTATAACAAGCAAACCAATAAAAGTACACTGCTATTTATTGAATTTAACTATATAATTAATACCAAGGACATACATCATAACCAAGTCCATCAATGAATCCCATGGTGTTGATGACCATGCCTGCAGCCCTAGACTCAGGATTCCCAGCAAATTGCCTTTCCAAGATTTGTGCCAACTCTTTTACAAGCACCCTATAAAGATCTGCATTTACACTACAAATACAAAATTTAAGAAATATTCAAACAAAAATTTTAGTAACCAAAAAACAGTGACAGTGACAATGACATGACAAACACAGCCTAAAGAAATAAAGAAAACAAAAATAAAATAAAGGTAAAAGATTGTTACGTTGGAGTGTTATGTCCGAAAAAGTAAACAAGAGGCATCTCAAGGGGAATTCCTTCAACAGGGTCAATAGGCATTTCAATTGGACTAGCAGCAATGCATCCAGGTAATGTTATTGATCCTTGACCAATGTCTAAATCCACAAAAGTAGGTTTCCATCCTTGTTTTGCTGCCCAACTAAGAAGCATTCTAGATAATGTACTCTTTCCAGAATCTGTAGGTCCCACAACAATCACCCTGGGACCCTAATAAAGAAATTGGCAAAACAATTATTATTCTCTCATTAAAATGTTATCAAATGATTCAAATCACAATAAAGAAAGATAAAAGAAAAACCTGGGAAGCATCAGAATCACTAGGAGAGGCTTTTGCACGATTTCTCCGCCCTTCAAGTACAGCATGCACGTTTACATAACTGATCATTGGTGTCTTTGTATCAAAATTATAAAATAAATTAATAAATTTGTAAAGTAAGCGATTAAAAATGTAAAATATAATGATATAAGTTATAACATCCTACCTCATCTGCTACATAATCAGTTTCAGTGTTATCTTGCATTTCAATTGTGGCACCATACCATGTAAATATCTGAAATTCCATAAAGAAAAGGAAATGAAGTGTTGGTGTATTACAATAGGAAAAGATTCTAATTTGGATTATTAATGTTGTTAGTTTACAGCAAATTTCATTCTTGGTGGAAAGGTGAGCCAATTTTCTGGGGGCATTTCGGTCCCGAATATTTCAGCTGTTCCATTTAGTAGTCTGAGGCGAAGAGGACTGTTAACATTGACTTCAATTCTGAGTTCACTCTCTTTCTCAAGTTTCACTTGCTTCATTGCAGGAGAACTGCCTGCAACTGCAGGTGGGCCCAATGGTGTGCCTCCATATGCCATTAATGGAGTTTATATGTTTCAAGTTTCAACAATGTTTCTGTATGTTGATGCAATCACCTTCAAATATCTTCAAAAGTTCAAATCCAAGCTCGAAAAGGTTAGAATCTTAATACATCTCGCCTAAAAAGTTTCATATGTGTGCAGAAATACACTATATCTGCTTTTTTACATGTTTTGAGCCATATATTCACCATCAATTTTCAATTTCAAGCACTAAAAGTTTCTACAGTTGAAGACACGATAAAATTTAAATGTACATAACTTGTACAGTAATTTATGCAACCTGCATAATATATCAGAATAATCTTATTGTTATATGCTCAGATTTGCTCGTGGAACTTTAATTAGAACCAAAATTGCGAGATGAAATGGATGAAAAAAGGAAGACAGTTTTTATATAAAGGAGAAAACATCAAAATTGAGTATGAATCAGACAACAGATTAGTTCAACAGTAAGGTCGAATCTAATACCTATGAATCGATAACAGACACATTCAAATTCAAATGTAAGTAGCTTCTATACACCCAGCATATAATATCATCAAATTGAAGTTGCTCTGTGCTAAGAGTTGTTGGTGAAACTTTGATTAGGACAGTAATTGCAAAAATCAGCAGGTAAAAAAACCTGATCTATTAGCTCAACTTAATCAACAAATTGAATAATATTAGTTACATGAAAAACACATACAAATTTGAGTATGATTCGGACACTTAGCGGTTGAGCAACAACGGGAAATCTAACAGCTAACAATCGACAACTGCATAACAGACAAATGAAGAAAAGTAAAGTGAAACTGACCTGAGAGAGTAACGCAAAAGGTTTAGCAGAGAAAGGGGACGGATGTCGTTTGGGAGCCCAACGTGAAATTGGGTTTTGGGTGAACACGAGGAAGCTTATTTGGAGTTTCGGCCTTCGGACTTCGCAGAGTGTTCCGGAGCAACCCTATATCAATATGCCTATATTTTAACGGATAAAAAAAAATAATAATAAATAAGGTTAAAAAATGTAGTAAAAAATATATATTTTTATTTAGCAGTGGCAATTGGTTTGCTTTATGGTTTTTTTTTTTTTTTTTTTTTTTTGGTTTCCTCGGTTTGGGTTTTTTTATTTAAATCAAAACCCAAATATAATACAACTAAAATCAAACGAAAAATCGGATAACAATGCGATTTTGTTCGGTTTAAATTTTGAGGAAACCAAGTCCTTAGGTTAAAAGTATAATTTTAACTTCTTAAACATAAATCCCTAGAGTCTTGCTTGCTTGCACACGAGTTGGAATTTTGGGATTTCGCCTAATCGCCTTTGAGAAGGTTCTATTGTTAACATGTTTGCTAAGGCTGGAGGGAGCAGTCAGTGCATGCTGAACATGCTAAACTTGTCACGTCAACATTCAGCAAGTTTAGCACATGCTAATCAAAAAATGGTGGTAGCAGTCAGCGCATGCTGAACTTCATGCTAAACTATTTTTTTAAATCTATTTTTTAAATTATTTATATTATTAAAACCAAATATAAAATAAAAAAGTATCATGTCATTAAAATTAAAATGCATTACATTAAAATTAAAAACATAAATTAAAACTTAAAACAAACAAAATTAAACTACAAACTACTCATTGAATTGATATCACAATTGCCTTGTTGCATCCTTCTTCATTTCCAGCGCGATTTGGTACTCGAACCCCGTCTTGCCCGATATGTCTTCTTGTAGGATTTTCCGTAGCTGCATAGTCTCTTTGATATTCAAGTTAGATTGTTTGATCATTTGAGCTTCCTTGTACGCCTCAACATTGCTGGACAAAGCCATTATATCTTCATGCACACTACTATTTGTGCTAGTGCTAGTGGCTTGGCTTTTGCCTCTTGTCTTTCGCTTTGCTTCATCACGTCCCATGGGACGTAGTGGATCATTATTGAGGTTGAAGCCAACACTTGGATCCGAGGAAGGGGATTGTGTGGATTCAGAAACTTTGTGCCTCTTTGATAAGTGGACAACAAATTGGTCAAAGGACTCTAGCTCTCTCCACTTCTCGTAGTCTTTGACCGCACGCCAAAAGACCTCTTGATTAAATTGAGTACCATATTGGGCATGGTACAAGAGCCTCGCTTGAGCCATAACATCGTCACCATTGGCTCCACTTTGTCTTTGCCTCTCAACTTCGGCATGGCACCCTTGGAATTCCATTGCACTTTTGTTGCAAGTGCGCCACTTTGAATAAAGTGAATTGGGATTGCGGTAGCTGGAACCCATTCGTCTACACCAACTATTCCACACCTTCACTTTGAAGGCGTTTGTAGTTTGGTTGATCCCTGTCTCAGCTTCTCGCGAACAATCGACCCATGCTTCGCCCAAAGCTCGGACCTCATCATCATGCCAAGCGATTCTAGGGGCTTTGCCTTTGTTAGTTGGCCCGGACTCTTCTTCTTCTTCTTCTTCTTCTTCTTCTTCTTCTTCTTCTTCTTCAGCTTGTTCGGGTTCTTCTTCTTCATCATCTGAGTTGTCTTGTTCTAGCCGGCGTGGTGCATTTCTTAAAAATTGGGAGTCGGGAGCGAATTGGAATAGTGATTCTAGTGGTGGAGACATTTGTTGTGAAAACATTTGTGGTGGTGTTGGTTGTGTTGGAGATGGTTGTGGTGAAGATGCTTGGTGTAACCAATTGTTGACATATTGGTGTTGCATACCCCAATTCGGTACATATTGACCATATGCCATCGAAGGGTCAACCGGTTGAGGTACATAACAACCGGTCGGAGGGGTTGCAATCGAAGTAGTGGCGGATTTCTTTTTGCTAGCTTTTGGATGTTTTGGATGATTTGGTATTTTTCTTTTGGCTTGAAGACATGTTGAATGAAGTTTGAGAGTGATTTTGGAAGAAGAGAGGGGATGATTGTGTGAATAAAAGAGTAGAATGGTAGTGTTTATATAGGTGAATATGTAACGACTAGTTTTTTTTTTAAAAAACGGCTAGTTTTTTTATAAAAAAATTTGAATTTTATAAAGGTTTTTGTAAAGGTTTTAAAAGAAATTGGTTTGGAAAATGGGAAAGATCCGTTGGACTAGCCGTTGGAGTCCCTTGGCGAGTTCGCTGAGATGTTGGCGAGGATGCTGTCGGCGAAGGCGAAGGCGAGGGTGGCGGTGTGGTTTGGCGACGTCGGCGAGGCTTCAGCGAGTTGGTTTGGCGAGGGGTTAAGCGAACCGCTCCCCTAGCCTAAATGTTAACAGGTCTTTTGAGGTGCACGAAAATTAAAATATGAATTTTAAATGTGTATTTAACTTTTGAAGTATAAAAATATAAATTATAATAAATCATGCGACACCACTTATTCTCACATTATTGTCGGTTATGGATGACCACTTCATATATATTGACATCATCATCATGCATAATGCAAATTGTCCACTCCCAATTCATACGACCAAAGTTTCTAAGCATTTTAATAAAGTCATGTATGTATGCATGCATGCATACAATTGTTGAATGTTCTTCGACGTAGGTTTACATAAATATTTTTTGACTTAAAGGTTGATAACATCTTTATTATTTATAAATATTTTCCCGTGAAATTTTCTCAGACATATTTAAATAATCATATGATATGTCGGCGACGTTGTCGTATGCTATTTGACGAAGTACGAATGTTCGCTTTTGTAATAGAGTAAGACTCCTTCTAACTCTCACTATATATGCAAAACTAAAAAAACGGAATCACTCTCCAAACCATGAACTATCTATAGGAATAGTTGTCTGCTTATCTGAATTCGTCGTCTAAACGTGTCAACATCATATATGGTATTCTCGACAAAGTAGTCTCGTAGGTCTTGATCATGTCACATCAAGAATATCATCTATCACCTAAATCAAAAGCCCGATTAATCTTGCAAATTTTCCTAGTTTTTCAATTTCTTTATCGGATCCACCGCCCAGAATGGCACCGAGAACGACAGAACCCTCCAGCAAAGTCGCCGACAAGAAGGGAGTATCACATAGATTCATGGACCTTTACCAAGTGTTTGAGTGGAACAGCGACATCTATAACTCGATTCACCGGGTAAGACTTGAAATCAGACGATAATTTCAAATGGGTTTCTTCGATTTTGTTCTCCGACGGATTTGATTATTGTTCCTTGGTCAAAATTGCAGAAATCAATAAAAATGAAGATGAAAAAACAGGTTGAAACATTCGGGGCTGGTAGTGCAACGTTGTAGATCTGGTTCTGATGGGTGCTCCATAAAACAAAATCGTGGGATTTACAAGACTCGTTTTGCAAAAATTAACAAATTTTTGGAGAAGGGTATTACTTAAATATCTCAATAATTGAGGATATTAGGCTTTTAATCTGAATTTAAGAGTGTTGTAGACCACAACGACATTACTTATAGAACAAGGACTAGCATGAATGCCCAAGCCTTGGTGGACTTTCTAACGGAGATTTCGGAAGGATCTTCACTGTTTCGTGGCGCTGAAAATGTATATTCCATAGAGCCGACTAACTGGGAGGCAATTGACATGTGGACACAATATACAGATGGAGCGCCAAGCAATGAAGGCTCTGATGCAAGATTAGTATTCATCAGTCCTAGGTGCGATGTGTTTAAGATTTGATTTCAAAATATCGAATAATGTGGCAGAATTTGAAGCCCTTCTTGGTCACCAACCAAGTTGTAGAAGTGTACAATGTCAAGGACGATCGCATGCAACAACATGTCATTGTGCTTAAAAAGATCACATAAACTTTCTAAACCTACCAGATCAAACAAATCCCAAGGTCAAATAATAGACAAGTGGATGCCCTCAACAAGTTGGCTTTGGGGGCATTCAATCATCTGGGAAAAAAAGTTCTAGTGGAAGTTTTGCAGCAGATTAACATAGATGACGTAGAGGATAAACGTATTGGCCACAGGGAGCAGAGTTGGATGACTCCCATCATGAAGTTGTCCAAAAAAATATGAATCCAGGTCCGCAATACATTGTACACAACGAGGTCCTCCACAAAAAGGGTACCTGCTACCCTAGCTAAGGTGCATTAACAAGGACGAAGCTAGAGAAATATTGTTGGAATTGTATAACGGAATGAGTGGGGTTCACGATGGGGCTCAAACCCTAACTAGGAAGGAAATCAAATTGGGGGTATACTGGTAAGTGACGCACATGGATGCAGTAGAATTAACCAAGAAATGTATGGAATGCCAAACGCTTGCCTCAATCTAAAGGGTTCTCTCGGCCCCCATGGTAAGCACCACCAACCTTGACCATTCAATGGGGAATCAATATTGTGGATCTTTTTCCTGAATCGTCAAGGGTTAAGTTCTTGACTCATATCTCACTTCTTCGTATTATTTAATTTTATTTTTAGTACATATTTAAGAAATTTAACTAATTTATAAAAATATAACATTAATAAAATTGAATGTTTTTAATATTTTAAACTAAAAAAATTAAAAATCATATAATAATAATTAAACTAGATTTAAAGTATAATAATAATTAAAACAAGTTATGCTATTTGCTAATTTTTTTTATCATTAAGACAAGAATAAAACAAGTTATGCTATTTGCTATTTTTTTTAACATTAAAGCCATTTGAAAGACCATCTCGATAGATGATCGTGAGCTTCATTAACAATAGTAGATCTTTAGTCCGTGTTTTTTTTTTTCACATGATCGTTGTTTTTTCTTCGCATGACCGCATGCTACGATAAATAATACCACACCCGATGGTTTATTAACCAGTTTCATGGTCAAAATGTATTATACAAATTACAATGTTTCTAAAACAGAAAATACGATACCCTTGAAAATAAGATGTTTAATGTGCATTGTAAGTTCTACTGTTCTAACTAATGCTATGGTAATAACGCGGAGGCATTTCCACGTAAAGAAGATAAACTACCGCGTATTACCTCTATAAGAAATTGTGTTCTATATTTTAGTCATGAAAATTATTTTTTTAAATAACCATAAACGTTTCCTTAAAGAGTTCCCAAAAATAAGATTGCGAAATCTGTGATAAAGAGAAAAGAGACCAACAAAACGCGCGTTTAAGTACTCAAAAAAGAGTAAATAAATAGTACTAGCGATGCTTAATTGTTAGATTATTAAAATCCATTAATATCATTAGGCAAGTACTTTTTATGTAATTGTATGAGAACTTTACACGACATTTGGCTTGCGGATTTAAGTAGCTTAAAAAGTATATATTTATTGACTATGGTGAATATATAATTTTAAGGTAATGTTTTGTATTTTAAAAAGTATCAATTTATTGACTACTGCGGATTTAAATATTTTAAAAAGTATCAATTTATTGACTAATAAAATAATGTTTGTAAAAATTAGCTAATAAAGTTACCTGAAAAGTTAAAATAACATAACATTCTATATAGAAAATGAGTTTTTTAATAATTAATTAAGGATATATTTGAGAGAATTCTAAAAAAATTAATAAGCTTCTTAAATTTTGGTCTAAATAGTATTGAAAAAAGTCTATTTATAAATTAATTTTTGATTCGTTAAATATAACAATCTAAAATAACTTAAAAGATAAATTAGTTTATAAGCTAGTTGTACACCAAATTCTTAAGCAAGTGTTTAAAACTATACTTTATATTGTACAATTAAATGGATATTTGTTTAAAAACCATGTCGAATTTAAAAAAATGTCATTTATTCTTTATCAACAAACTATGTTTCATGTCTAAGGGCAGACAGTGTGGTAGCGGGTTGGCAGCGGGTAAGGCCGCAGGACCGCCGGCACCGTCGTGAAGACTACATTGCCTTGCGCGGGTTCGAGAAAGATGTGGTAATCGGGTTAGCATGCGGGTTTGTGAACCCGTGCGTATTGCTTCAATATTAAAAAAATTAATCTAAACAAATTTTTACTCCCCGCCCCTATGAATACCTTTCTCTACCCTCTTTAAAAATCATACATTTCTTTTTCAACGCTTATCTAGAAAGTTATATAAAAAATGTCTGGATTAGCAAATACTCGTTTGGATGGACTCCAAATGAAGAGGTGGCTTTGGCAACTGTTTTTGTCGACATCAATGGAAAGGTGGATTTTGCAAGCAGCCGTCAATTTTTGGAACGAATGGCAGAATTGTTCCACACAATATTAGGCACAGAAGATTATTAGTCTAAACATCACCTTAACAACAATTTGAAGAAATTGTCACTAAAACTGTCAAAATGTCATCAAATTTACTTACATCTATCGAACCAACAAAACAGAACGACCAACGATTAGATCATTGAACAAATCCTACAACAGTATCGGGTGATATACAACAGAGACTTTACGCACATCGAATCGTGGAATTGTTGTGAAAAATTCACCTAGGTGGTCTGCTCATATATATGTTTTAGTTATCGTATTTAGGATATAAATTATTGTTTCCATTTTTTTTATTTTGTAATCATGTGCTTTTTTAATTTAATGTTATTTGTCTTTTTTATTTATTTCTTTTTAATATTATTTTAAATATTAAATTAAATATTATTTTATTTTTTGATTTAATTAACTAATTTTAATATATAAAATATTATGTAACATTGAGGGTTGAGAGAGTTAATAAATATTTGTTTTCACTAGTGAAAGATGATGGTTCAGAAGCTTTCTCTCTCCCAGCAAGCAAGATGAGATCACCACTTCTCTCGAACTTCCTTTACTTCGTAAACCTTAGCCTTTAGATGTCCTTTCGTGGATTGTCGAACCTCTGACAAACAGAATATCCATGCATGCGTTCTTTCTCTCCTCCCCTTAGCCATAGAGTCATCATGGGATCGAGAAGGAGCTATTCCTTTTTTGGGGGATGATGGAAGATATAAGTAAATGGAGAGAAAAAAAAATGAAATGTCTTTGGAAAGATCCAATCCCTCCACCCTAAGAAGACGTCCAACAATTTTTTATTTAGTTGTCCTAACAGTTGGAATTTTTTTAATGAAAACACTTTTAAATTTTTATTTATAAATTATATGTCTATGGGGATTTATTTTAAAACAACTCGTATTTTTTACTTTATCAAACTTGGATTATTACTTAATGATTTAGAATTTTGATTCACAATTTTGTTAAATGTTTTAGATTTATTAGCAGTTACATATGAATAACAATAAAAATTATTAACTCGTCCTTTTAACATGTAAGGAAAAGCGATGGGGATAGAGAAAACATGTAATTTATTTTAAAAAAGTTAAAGGTTTTTTTTTTAAATATTAAATCTATTCCTCTACTTTAATCAAAAAGATTACTCCAACTCTCCAAGTTGTGTGGAGTGGGGTATATACTATTTTCCCATGTTCAAGGTTCGGATGGTATTCCGTGTGTATATTTTGTGTATTCATATAGGTGCTACTATGACGATGAAGGAAGATTAGAAGCCAATTTATAAAAAAATTCTCTGATCTATAAAAAAAAAATTCCTGACAAAATGTTTATTGTTTATTTGATATGACAGAATAGAATCATGAATCAATAGAATAAACGATGTAATTAAGCAAGGTAAAAAATGAATTATTATATTTCATTGTCATGTTTGGTTGACTCGAAAGAATAAAATTGGACATTCAAGCATATCGTTTTTTATTAATATAAAAAAACTAAGTAAATTAAATTTGATAAATAAAAAAACGTTATTTTATAAAATAAAATTTTGTTAAATAAAAATATATTTTTAAACAAATTACATATAAACATCAAATACATATCAAATGTTCTGTGAATTGTTGAAAAAGAATTGTCTATAATTAAAAAAAAGTTTCAAAATAAAAAGACCAATATACCATAAAATCTTAAAATATAAATATGGATAAAAATTATTTAATTTTTAAAAATAAAAAATTATTTAAATGAAATTTTGAAATTTTCTAAAAAATAATATTAATAGAATATTATAATAAAAATGTAATTTAATTGTATTATATGTCATTCCATGTGAATGAAAAAAAATCTCTACCGCATGGAATGAAATTCGGTCAAAGCGAAAGAATCACATTCCATGAGGAATGTTTCATTATATTTCTTCAAACAACCAAACATGATCATTTTCATTCCGATGAAATACTTCATTTCATTCATTATATAAATATTGCATACCAAACACTACCTTACTTTCGATATATATATATATATATATATATATATATATATATATATATATATATATATATATATATATAAAATAGCATGCCATACGCCAGACACTCCAACGCGCTCCTAGAAGTGGTCATAAAATGTCAAAGAATCATTTATGCCTCCAGGTTGGGATAGATTAACCGCTATAGCTAACCATCCAGCCTGGCCAAATAAGAGATCGTGCACCATCGACGATCCGGTCTGGAGGGTGTTCCATAACGCGTTGACCAGATAATACAGAACCCGTAATCGAAATAGATCGTGCATGCACCACTCCTTCCACTTGAGCCAATCAAAGACGTGACAGGAGACAAGATCTTGATCCTCTAATCAGTGCCTTGTCCCCTCCTTCCACCACAGGCGCCTTATCTGCCTAAAACTAAACTTGTCACACGTAGAAAAGCCCTCAACGGGCAAACGGTAAAGGGATCGCTCCATATCATCTCTATACTTTCTTTCTCTCATATACTACTATCTCGCCAAAGACTAACTTGACCGTCGGAGCGTTTTCTCGATACCTCCTCCCGAAAAATGGCTGACGCCTTTTATTTATTGTGAGTGTGATCGTAGACCTGTGATGGGTTTTGATAAGCTAAAAACGATCATTTTGAGTAAAAAATTAAGCGGCAGAGGGAAGCGGTTTTAAAATAATTATAATTTTAAGATAATTTTAACAAACTACCAAGAGGATCCAATTACATAATATAGAAAGATTATTTGACAACCATAGGATGTAAAGAAAACAATATTTGAAGACTTTGATCCCACTTGGTTTTGAGGAGTTGATGAAGATGGCAAGAGAACCCAAAAGAGAGTTCCTCTATAATGTATGCTAGTTCCCTTTTGTATTTGTGACTTTTTAAGGCTTTAAGTGCTTAACACAATTAAGCACTAAGGGAGAAGCACTTCTACGCCACTTACACTTGTAAAAGGCTTCAAAAGACATGCAATAGGGGGGAGAGAAAGAAGTGGATGAATTTAATCTAGGGATGAGAGAAAAACTAGTTAGTGTTTTGGTCTTACACTTTCTTATATACCCACATATAAGATCTAAGACTCGTACCTCTAATAAATGCTAAGTGATGGCATGTAATAAACATGGGTTGTGTAAGAGGGAGGTTGACAATCAACCTTCCCATCCATTTGACTAATTGGCTAACAAGAGAGAAAAAAACATCTAGTTTCCCAAACTAGATGTGCTCATGTAACTAGAAAGTTGAGTGGAAACCAAAGTGTCCAAAAACTTGTACATGACTTATTAAATCATAATATATGATTTAATAACCAGTTTTTACTCTTTTGATTTATTATTTTCATAAAATAATAATTATATTCTGATTAAATACAAGAGTTGATTATTTATTAATAATCGTATTAATAATAAATATTCAATATGTCTCAACTTGCTTAAGGTGTGACCCTATATGATCAAATGTTATTGGCAAACATCAAGCTAAAATGATTATTGAGTATATAGATCCAATAACCTGCCGTTAACAGTCCACAAGGAGCATTCTTGAAACCACCTCAGAGTTTGAGTTCACATCATTGGCGCCATCTGTGTCGAGACGAGCAACAAAAACCACTCTCTTCTTCTCCGACAATGTCTAACAAAGGTAGTAGTCATGGAGGAAACAACCTAGTCAGTCTGGTACGTCCCATGACGTCCCTATAACCAGTGCTGATTGAAGCGACCCCCACAACACCACCGTAATCCATCAATCCTGCAATAACAACTCCAACGACGACCCAACAGGGAACTGTCATACCGACGGCGATTACCTATCCAGCAGTGACACTTGTCGTCCAAATGCTCCCTCCGTATATGTCATCCAACTACGCGCTCTCACAATTTCAACCCCTGGTAGGTACATATTTTTTCACTTGCTCCCTACCGCAACTCATAGTTCCCGACAAACATTCCCAGTCTCGTCGCTGCCCAGGAATACACAACTGTTCACCTCGTTACCGCCCATTTTTCAACATCAGGCCAACACATATAATAACATCACTTTCAACGAATACCCCATGTTCACACCAGGAAATATAACACGCATGGCCTCTCCGATAATGTATCCCCAACTGCCGATGTACCATTACGACACACCATCATTACAATCATCGTATATCCTTACCCAACCCATCGTGAGTACACATACATCTTCGTTTATCAAAGAAATACATGACTAAGAGATGCCTAACACATCTAAGTTGCCCTATCTCAAAACATACGATGGAAAAACATTCTCATATTGCCATTTACACCTACAAATGGCACATGCAGTCTCTCAAACTAGACGAGCGATTCCAGTGCACTCATTTTCCAACAACCTTAGATGGATACGCATGAGCATGGTTCAAGAGCTTAGCTCCGAACAACATCAGAAACTTTGTAGAGTTAAAGGAGCAGTTACTTACCAACTTCATGCAACTCTGCAAATATCGGGGAGACGTTCGAGAAATAATTGGTTGCAAACAACTCGAGGGAGAATCTGTTAAATTTTACTTCAAGAGGTTTAATGAAGCTATGCTAAATTTCCGGAGACAAAATACTAAAAACGAATTGCAATATATTTTAGCATAAATATAAGTATTCATATGATTAATCCAATAGATTTAAATACGTTTAATAAGTACTCATAAATGTTTACTTTAAATTTCAGTTTAATTTCAATATTGTAAAACCAAAATTATTGAAGAAGTCTCTCAAATTTAAAAAATCTAAAATTATTTAAATTTTAGCTTATTTTAGCAGCTTGCAGACTTTAGGAAACATACAATTTTTTCTTGCAAACTGTAGATATTTGGTTTATCTCTTTTTCTGTAGACGTGGTTCGCAGATTGTAGACGTTTTCCCTCTTAAAATATAAACACCACATTGATTTGTTTCTTGGTCACGTTAGTTAGGCATTTTTTAGATAATATTGTTATGTTTGATGGTGGATCGACGAGGTGAAAGAAGTTTGTCCCTATTAAATTAAATATTTTATGGTGGAGACTTGGTTTGGGTCGTTTAGTGACAAGGGTTAGGCCCTGTTTTTTTCTTCATGTTAAGTCCTCAATTGATTAAGGATGTTGAATAAATAGCGATATTTGAATGGATACAATATTGCTGATATATATACCTTTTTCGGACTGAATGAACTGTGTAATTCTGAATAAATATTATTATACCCTTATATTTAAACTTGACAAATAACAAATGACCATTTATTTAATAATTGTTATAAATTAAAAATTGTACATGCTCAAATTAAAATTTTTAGAAATTTAAAAATAACATGATTAATAACTTAAATTAAACATAATTTTAAAGTTATTTCAAAGTTCAAACAATAAAATTAAACTCAAACAATCAATATTTAAATATATAATACATTAAACAAAGTAACAAACACGTGAACTTTGTATGATATTTACTCATATAATAATGAATAACTCATTATGTAAATACAAAATATACTCTATTTTTTATAATATTCGATATAAATATAATGTTCATTGAAAAAATAAAAATAATCTAATAAAATTAAATATAAAATCATGACTTAACCTTGATGACACATATTTTGTAACTTGTCTCTTAATCTTGACCGCCGTGGAACCGATTTTTTTGAACTCTCTTTTGTCAATTAAAAACTATGGGTGCATTTTTTTTGGTGTTATGTCTAGTTTGAAGATAGGGGTTCTGTGGGGTCTGTCGGTTAACAAACCTTTGGATGTCTATATATTGTGGGATTTAAGGCCATCATGTGTGCCCGAGCTCGGGCTTGTGCGACGCCTATGTGGGGTGCGAGCTCTTGGGTGAACATCACCCTCTAGTGAGAGGTGCTCTCACTTTTGGCCTCGCGCGGTGTTTGAATGTTGCACGACGTCTCCAAATGTGAGGTAAGCTGCTTGTACATTATGCATCCCTGGTTGTACCAAATGTGAGCGGAAGTGAGAGGTACCTATTTCCAAGGGTGAGGGGAGGAGTAAGGGGTGCTGATGTGGAAGAGAAAAAAGTGAGAGCCCGTAGTGGGCACACCGGATGGCCTAAGAGCAAGCTTATGAAGTAGTTTTGTCACGATTGTTTTATCGGCTTTTTGGTTGTTTTGGATGTTCCTTAGGCTACACGGACTGGCACATGTTTTCGTTGGCGGCATCTCACATGGAAAAGGTTGTCGGCGGCAAATACCGCCCCCTGACCGTGGCAAGCCCCAGCGGCAAGGCAAGCCTTTGCCGCTTTCTCTCTCTTGGGTTTTCGATGCATTTGAGACAAAAAGGACCGTTTGAAAGGTCGAATGTATAAAAAAAATTATTTTTTTTCAAAATTACAATATATATATATATATATATATATATATATATATATATATATATATATATATATATATATATATATATATATATATATAAACCATCTCCTGATGGCCGAGTTGGTAGCATTCCCGCCTTTCCATAGGAGAGGTCAAGGGTTCGACTCTCACCGGTTTCAATTAGGGATGGCCACCGGTACACCCAAAGGGTGGGTTGCTTGGCACATGAGTTTACCGGGTGTTCATGTTGCCTCGATGTTGGGTCAGTCGGGTCGTCCAAAGGACGGGTCCGGTGGCTTCCTCGGTTATCAAAAAAAATATAGACACACACACACACACACATTTGAACTAGGGCTGTAAACGAACCGAACGTTCAGCGAACTATTCGTGAAATATTCGGTGGGAAGTTCGTTTATGTTCGTTCATTTAATATATGAATGAACATGAACACGATTTTTCATTCGTTTAGTTAAATGAACAAACATGAACAATTGTCTCGTTCGTTCAATTATGTTCGTGAACGTTCGTTTATGTTTGCTCATTTAAGTTCTTTTTATGTTCATATATATGTTTAATTGTGTTTGATTACATTACAATATTATATGTTTGTTTATGTTCATATATGTTTAATTGTGTTTGTTTATCTCTGTTCGTTTATGTTTGTTCGTTTAGCATGTTCACGAACATAAACAAACGAACATGAATAAGATAATTTGTTAAACGAACGAACATGAACAAGAAAAATCGTTCGTTTAACCGTTCGTGTTCGTTCGTTTACAGCCCTAATTTGAACACATAGATGCACACATTTGTAAACATATATATACATTTTTAAGATGAACCCAATTCAAAGAAATCAACAACTCTTAACCATTGGTGAGGCGCCTCTCAAGTCAATGGAAGTTATGCTCGGTATTTTAGAAGACGAATTCGAAGAGGAGGCCGAAAGTTCACAACGGGTCTCTCAAAAAATTATTTTGAGGGACCGTTGGGCTGCAAATAATATTCTTATGGCACATTACTTTAATGATGATGCCATCTACGCAAGAAAATTCCGCCGAAGGTTTCGCATGCAGAAACATTTATTTATGCGTATTGCCAACGACTTGACTAATATGTCTGAGTATATTAGTCAACGTCCCGAGAGGTGTAGAAGGCTTTTCTCCACTACAGAAATGCGCGGTTGCAGTACGTCAACTAGCATACGGTTCTGTGGGAGATTCATGGGACGAGTATTTTCAAATGTCGGAGCGGACCACATGGGAACGTTTGGAGGAGTTTTGTAGATGTGTTATTACACTATACGGTCCAAGGTATTTACGCAAGCCTACATTCAGTGATGTTCAAGCATTGTACGCGCATCACGCAAATGTGCATGGTTTTCCTGGGATGCTTGGAAGTCTAGAATGTCTTCATTGGCCTTGGTCCACTTGCCCGAGTGCATGACATGGGCAATACACACTGGGTGATAAGAATTACCCAACGATCATCTTGGAAGCAGTTGCATCACATGATCTTTGGATTTGGCATGCATTCTTTGGTCCTCCCGGCTTAATGAACAATATCAACGTTCTAAACATGTCGCCTTTATTTGACGGGTTTTGCAACGGGTCCTCTCCGGATTGTCCATTTCAAGTAAATGGAATGACATACAAATACGAGTATTATCTTGTAGATGGTATATATCCAGAATATGTTGTGCTTGTAAAATCTTTGTCAGGTCCAGGTGATCCAAAACGTATAAAGTTTAAAGCAGCTCAAGAGAGGGAAAGAAAAGGATGTCGAGCGAGCATTTTGAGTTCTTAAAAAGCGTTGGCAAATTCTGGAAAATCCGGCACGTCCACGGACGGTGGAAAGGCTATCGGCTATTATGTATACGTGGAACAATTTACACAATATGATCATAGAAGATCAGGGAAGAGCGATATGTCAATATGTGGAAAACGAGAACGTCCCGTCAATTCCACCAATAGAGCCGGGTAACCCACCCTACGTTGCAATAAGAAGGGACATACGAAGCAATCAGAAACATTACGAGCTTCAAGCTGATTTGGCGCAACACATATATCGACTCCAAAATCTCGACCTCAATATGCCACCAGTCGATGATTCCGAAGAATTCTCGGATTAAAAGTCATCATTTTATTTAGGAATGTTGTTTTTCTTTATTTCGGCATGGTTTTTTTTATGTTTTTAAATTAATGTAATGTCTTTTTTTAAATTAATGTAATGTTTTTTTTAATTTAATGTAGTGTGTTTTTTTATTTTTAGTATAAATGTGTTAAATTTAAATTAGTTTTAAAAAAAATCTAGAAAAATCTCATAATGTTAGAGGCACCACCCCCTGACTGCAACATTCAACAGCAATGGTGACAACAATCTGACGTGACGCCTACTTGGCGTCAATGTCTCTCTAATATTGGAGACACTATTACTTACAGCCTTAATTGACCGTTAAAACTAAAGAAATAAAGATGTTGATTGATTTGATTAATGCGACTATTTTTCTTGGATTTCGTCTATATCCAAAAGGTTTCATTGCTCTTGTTCGATTGGTTGAAAGAACCAAGTCTAATTTCTTATACCATCTAACTATATGCGAGCTTTTTAATAGTGTTCTGGTTTAATAAATCATTGGTTTGAGTTTAAAAAATAGTGAAACTTATTAACTATAATAAAATTTTATACAAAACCCATGTCCTTTTTTACATATACGGATTAACTAAAATTGTGTTTGGGGTTTTCCCAAGCAAAATTTAAGCTCAAATTTCATATTTTCAAATTTTAGATTAAGTAAACAATTAAAAGAAGAGTTCCAAAATAACCAAACACTTGTTAATGTTTTTCATAATTTATAAAAAAGTTAATTGCAAAAAAAAAAAAAAAAAAAAAAATTCAAGATACCAACATTTTTCTATTAATGCATGTTAATTTATCTATATCAATTAACAAGAAGCAATTAAGATTTTATAGAATTCTAAGTAAATGATAGAGTACACTTCAAAGTTCAAATTTGGAACACGTGGTTTTGCTGATTTTTGTGGATAAAGTACATAAAAGATTCAACTTGCACTCGTGGTTAAAAACAAGATTCAACTTGCACTCTTTTAATTTATTTTTCACATTTTAAAATATTTATTTAACACTTTAATAATTATAAAATAGAAAAAAAAAACCACTCACCCACCCAAAACCCGTCACCCACACTCTCCATTTGTGACAATGCAGCAAGAACACACTCACAGTCTCACTGTTGAAATCAAAATTTTCATTCTTCTTTGTGGGTACAGTTGAGACCACCATCTCTATTGAAATCAAATTGCTGGAAAATTCTTCTCACCTTCTCAAATCTGCTCCCTCTTGTTGTCTTTTTCGTGGGTTAAATTAAAAGAAACGAAAAAAATTAGCAAAGCAAAACGGGTTGAAACATGGGGCATTTGTGTTAGAATTCTTAGAATTTACATGGGGTATCGAATTTCCAAATATATATTTGATTTTGGAGTCTCTTAATCTCTTTCTTCCAATGAAACAGCTCTGATTCGGACGCCGAGCACCTCGTGCTTTGCTCTAATAAAACCTCCGGCGGCGACAGAGTAATAAATCAAGCAGATGGGGTGGCTAGGGTTCTATTTCCGACGAGGAATCCTTGCGACTCCGGCGATGGGGTGGTGCTAGTGCATGAGATCGACGGTATTGTTCACGGAGGAGGGAGCAGACGTGAAATTGGTAGGGTGTGAAAGGAGTGGGCCTATTTTTTTTGGTAATAGAAAAAGCTATAAATAATTATGTGAAAAAAGAAAGAAAAAAAAAACATATTAAAACTGTATAGAGTTCTTTTCAAGTTTAGGATGGACTAAATTTTACATAAACATATTTTGGACAACCGATGAGAGTGAATTTATTTCGGATTTTATCTATAAAAATCAGCAAACAACAACCAAATCTGCAATGTACTCCAAATGATATCTATTGTAAGAAGTTTATTAATTAGATAGTTATGTTTTACAAATTTATTAATATGCTAGGCAAAATTTTATAAAAACAAATATAGACACGTTTGATACAGAAAAATAAAATTGTAGCATATAATGGAAATACAAAGAAAGATAATAAAATCAGAGTAAGAAAATTAATTTACTGTTTGATACAACCATATTTCGGATAATCATTTCTTGTGTTTGGTTGTAGCAAGAAATAAAATGGAAATGAGTGTTTTTACCATGTTTATTTTTTTTTCAAACAACATATTTTATAATTATGTTATTATAATATACATTTTGATTTGTCAAATAATACATTTTTATGTTTATAATTAGTTTTTACCAAGTATATGTAACAACCAAAAAGCCAATATTGTAATTATTTATGTCAATTAGCTATCCACAATCATTTTTACATAACAAATCTTTTAGAGTTTCATTCATCTTAAAAAATGAGTGGGTACTGAACTGATCTTTGCTTAATATCTCAATTGCCCTTAACTACTGTTTGACATTGTGATTTGGCGAACGTTGTATATATTCGATAACTTTATCTATCATATACTTATTTTATTGCCATCATATGTTGTTTATGGTCTCATTAAGTTTATCACAAAACTCCTTAAAAGTCTCTTTCAACTATTTTGTTGTTTCCTTATAATATATTTTGATGTCAATAGTTTTACTTCTTTTACGTTTGCTAGTGACACAAACAGTTGGTTATGTATCTTCAACGATATCTTCGAACTTGTCGACATTAATAGGTTAGCATTTTGTGTCTATTCAACAATACATTTTTTAGATCAGTAGCTCGGCTACCAATAGCTTTATAGCTCGGCTACCAGTAGCTCTATCATTATCAAAGATTACATATGTTATCGTATTGCAAAAATAGATTATTACAAAAACATATGGCACCTTATGACTCTATAAAATAATCACAAAATTAACATGTTATTGTTCATTGTATGTAAAAACAAAACCCTTTCACTGCATATTGGTTTTTACTTGCAATGTATTTCAATTCCTCATTTCATTAATTGATAATATGTTACTTTTCCATGTTGTTGCAAATCCTTGTAAATTGCATTAAACAATAAAAACTTTATGTATCTTAACATGTTTATTATCTAATTAGGCCAATCAAACTCGAATAAAGATTCATATGGCAGCAAAATAACAAAACTTATCTTATCTTATCTTATATATTATAAAAGAAGCATTTTTTCTATCACCACATTCATTTGAAACCCCAACCTTTCAACTTTCTTTTTAATTACTACACTAAATCTATTATTATCTTAAATCTTAGTATTAAATTTATTTTTTTATATAATACACTTAATTAGGTAACTCAAATATGATGTTAAGTTCAAAACACAATTTCAGTATAATTAATTTTTTTAACTTAAACATTTAATTTGTTAATTTAAATTTGGCGTTAAATATATCTATTTATCTTATAAAAAAAGGTTATTCAAATCAATATGGTTCAAGATAAATGATTTATCTTTTACCACATTAATTTTTTCTCTTTGTCCCACATTGATTCACATACATATATGACCTTCCATCTTTCTCTTATATAATGTCACTTATTAGCTTCCACTATTAATCAAGTTTGATCATAATATGACTTTCAAGTCATTTATTAGTGATCATTTTATCATAAAACAAGTTTTTTATTGTAAAGTTTTAAAGTATTCTATGATTTAGTTTCAATTTCTTGAAGTTTTGAAACTCAAAAATGGAAATTAAAATTACTTAAAACTTTTAAAAAACCTGATTAGGTTGAAAGTTTATATGTCGTTTGTAACAAATGAACGCAGTGTAAACATTTTTCGACTCAAGAGTATGCATATACACAAAAGTTTTCATTTGTGAACGTTTTAACTATCTCATATAAAAAGATCATTCAAAACAATGTGATTCAACACTAATAATTTATCTTTTACCATATTATTTTGATTTTTTAATTTGTCTCACATCGCTTTACAGATCTATCTAACTTTTCATCTTTCCCTTATATAATACCATTCAATTGATTCCATTATCCATCAATCTTGATCATAATATAATTTTTAAGTATGTCGTAATAAAAAATGACAATGGTGTTGACATTTTTTAGATTTGCCGCGATATATGTACATCAAATTTTTGAATAACAAACATTTAAGCATTGTTCAAACAAACTAAGTTGAACTATTTAATATACACACACACACACACACACACGCACATTATAAGAAAATGTTATCGAAACAATATGTTTTAAGATAAATTATTTATCTTCCACCACATTAATTTGAAGTTTTTTATTTGTATCGGATTGCTTCACACATTTATATTTCAATCTTTATCATACCATTGTTTCCAAAATGTATTATTAATCAATAGTCAATTTATCATAAAAACATATTTTTATCTCATAGTTTCAATAGATTTTACTTTTTTTTTTGTTTTAGCTTCAAAAACATCGAAACTAAAAAGATGAATATTGAATTGGGTTAAAAACATTAAAATTCGATTAGGTTGCAAGTTCATAGCGTCATAGTTCAATATGTGGTGACAACATTGATAACATTTTTCAATTTAATAAGATATATATATATATATATATATATATATATATATATATATATATATATATATTAAAAACTAAATGTTTGAACATCGTTCAAAGTTGAAACAAATTTATTTATCTACATAATAACTTTTATAAGAGAGGCTATTCAATCAATGTAGATGAATTTTAATCATGTAACATATTAATTTGAATACTTTAGAAAAAATAGAAGTGGGCACAGGTGGGTACTCATCCAAATTTTATGAAATTGGTCTTAAAGTTCGAACCAATGGTTCATTGAATATTTTAACCGTTGTCTAAGCTGGTTACAATCAATAACACAAAAGAACATATATATGATGGAAATAGTTTTAGCCTCTCTACTTATAAAGACTTGCTTTTTATTGGAATTTGTTTATTAAACTATATGAGATGAGAAATATATTAGCCTCTTTACTTATAGATGTTTAATTTCACTTTAGTTGTGTTTCTTAAGTGATGTGAGATAAGAAAATAAAACAAAATAGCACACTATAAAAGAAAGTTTGATCTCACATCGTCATGATAAACCAACTTAAGAAATTTTTTATTCTATAAATAAATGTCCTCCTCAAAGTAAAACAATTATATAAATGATTAGTCAGTTTTTATTATTGGAAACATTTCCAAATATTAAATTTCAAAAAATATATAGTAAAAGTTCTATATATTTTATTTTAATGAGTTTGAACTTTAAAAATACAACGGGTGAATCTTGATATGAACTTTGTATTCCTTCATCAAGTTGCACAAAACAACATGCACCATACTATATAATCCAATTTTAAACTTTCGTGATACAGTTAGTGCTTTTCAAAATCTCAAATCGCATAATTAGTGCAATGTGCGGTTTTGACTATAGACAAAGGCAGATTTCTTATAGGACACTGGGGCACCCAGGTACTACTAAATTTCGGGCATTAATGTAATTTTTATTTATTTATTTATTTTTCTAATAGGGTGCAACCCCGTAAAAAAATTATCTTATTATATTACCTCGGAAACAAAAAAATTCCGGTGCCATGGCTATTGGTAAATCCTGCGTACGCCCCTGACTATAGATCGTACGGTAAACACCATTGAAATATGTCTTTTTCTTATCAATAAAAGTGTGTTATTCAAAATATTTGAGATGCAATGAAAGCATTTGCAAAACTATAGCAAAATACATACAATATCCCCCGATTTTATCAACGCACAAAATATAGGTAGATGATATTAAAACAATGTAGTTTGAGATAACTATTTATCTTGAACCATATTAATTCTAATTTTATCTCATGAATTGTATTCATTTATTGTAATTTTTACAATTTTTTGTCTTCTAAATTCTGATACATGTATATATTATAATATAATTGAAAATAATAAAGATATTTTATATAAAATTTTTAAAAATGGTATGATAACAACAAGTATTTATCTATATTTTAACTATACAATTTTTTTTACGCAATTTGCAACATTTGCCTAGTAAAAATATAATGGAAGATAGATTGCACAAAAGCAGCAAGTTTTTTCATCTACATGCTTTCCAATATTGTTTATAAAAATTTTATTTATCAACACCCAGATGTATTTTATTGTGCATCTTTTGATGTAATATGCTATTCCTACTCAAATTATTAGTTTTCACGTGTAATTGATAATTTGACCCTTCTTTTATATGAATATATCAATTAAAAGTTTGACCGATTTAATTTGGAATTCTATTAAGCCAATAGAGTACATGCAAAGTAAAAAAAAAATCACCGCCTTAATATACTTTCAATTGATTAGGTTCAACTGATTATTGATTTTGATTTTGGCTACCAAAATCTATGACTAATCTGAAGATAAGAGATTATATTTTACCGTATTCAAGTGTGAATATCGGGTAGAAATACCGATTCCAAAAAGATATTGGTGTTTAGTTGCGGAAAACTGCTCCGTTTTTTGGAAAATTTTTTCAAGAAAAATGAGAATTTTGAAAACACGTTTAGTTCGACAACTTTTTTAAAATTTTCCAAGAAATTAAAAAATTTTCATTTTTCCAAAACTACAAAGAATTTGGAAACTTTTGGAAAACCCAAAAGTATTGTTTTCTATTTTTTTCTATTTCCAAAATTTAAACTTACACCCACACACTCATTCTCACCTACATCCCACAATTAAATTTAAACCTACACCCACCCCACCCTCTACCAACCCCCACCCCACCACCACCCACCACCTACCACCCCACTCACCCACCCTACGTCACCCTCTAACTGTAACACCCGGCTTTTAAAACAAAAACACCCCTGAAAATTTTTCATTTAAAATACAGGTTTTTATACATAAACCATTACAAAAGGGGTATATTTTAATAAAAACGGGTACAAGTGTATCAAGGAAAGTATGAAATACCAATTCTCCTTTAGCCGGGCTGCTACTGACAGCATCTATGAGTCCTACTTCAAAGTCACGGACTCTATCTTGTCCCCTATCAGTATCATGCTAACCTGCAGGGACAATAACAAATATCGTGAGCTATAAAGCTCAGTGAGTAATCATATCTGCAATTAACAAGCATTAGAAATTCATTCATATATAAATCACTATATATGATAAGTATCCATAAGGCCGCATCGTCTCTATATAATAATATCATAGCCATATAGGCCGCACCAGTTGGATATAACATCCAGAATTATACAATACAAAATCAAATATGGCTCACGGGTTAGCCCGCTGTTGCCTTGGCTCACGGGTTAGCCCGCTGTTGCCTAGACTCACGGCTTATCCGGTCTTGTCTATATGAGTTTGACTCATTAAAATAAACTATGGCTCACGGGTTAGCCCGCTGTTGCCTAGACTCACGGCTTATCCGGTCTTGTCTATATGAGTTTGACTCATTTAAATAAACTATGGCTCACGGGTTAGCCCGCTGTTGCCTAGACTCACGGCTTATCCGGTCTTGTCTATATCATAGTGTCTATATATATGTATTGACTCACAGTTCCGTTATTGTCATCGCAATGACTCACGGCTTATCTGGTCTTGTCTTTTACATATATTTTTACACTTATCGTTTTCGTCCCTTGAAGCTGTTTCAACCTGTAACAAATCAATCATCATATATCACATATGATATCAATGAGATTACTTACCTGGATACTAGCTGCGTTTCAATTCCGGTTGTTTCTTGCCTTTACGTGCACCACAACCATTTTGTCCCATACATATTTATCCATTTCATATCAAATGATAATAGGTTAATAATCATTTCAGTTGGTTCTAGTGCACAAGAGTCTAATATAAGACCAATTCCAAGCATTAACCATTGGTATAAAAATCTAATACACTTCCCGAAATACGCGTATTCTACTACAGTACTTTCGGGAGGTCGTATTCGTATTCCGATAATTTTCCATGAAGTTTCACAACATATTAGACCTATGTTTAAAATTTCAGGTCAATCGGATAAGCCTAGCATTGAAATCAAACTTGGGAAATGCACCAAATTTTAACAGGAAAGGAAATGGCTTCTGCCGCAGGATCGGGTCGCGATCCACCCTTGGGTCGGGTCGCGATCCCTGCGATTCCAGCCAGGAAGCCCGTTTTTTGTGCTATAAAATCCCATTTTTCCATTTTTAAGCACTTATTGCTCGACTTAATCATTAGGGATTGTTCCAATACTAAAACCTTTGACTAATAACAAGTTTTAAACCATGGAAACGGTAATTCCAATCCATTTCTAACATTTCCCGTTTTTCACATTTTTGATCCAAAACCGAAATTGTTGAATTTAACTTGCTTCTATTGATTTCTTTCACTCAATATAGCATCTTAAACTTATAATAAACCATTAGAATCAAGTTTATCACAAGAATTCATCATCTAGGGTTCTTGATCAAAATCTCAATTCATCAAGAATGGCAACCTACTTCCATATTCTTAGATTAAGTCCATTTAGCATGACTTAATGGAAGTATTAAACCATTTAAACCACATAATCATAACTGAAATTTACAAATTTCAGTTTCTATAAAACCCATTAAGAACTTCTTCAAGAACTTGACTAAAAGGGCAATCTACATACCTTAATTGCTTGGAAATCACCATCTTCCAACAATTGATCCAAGTTCTTGCTTCAAGCTTCAAAAATCTTCCAGAATTTTGCTCCCAAAATCGTTCCCGTAGCTGCACAAAAGGCCAGTCAAAGAGAGAGTCAACCTCTCTATTTATACCTCAAAACTTTACAATTTTGGTCCCTAAGTTCCATTTCTTGAACTTTGACCACAATAATCAAGTTTTATGACAATAAAACTTTCATTTCTTACATTTTTACCACAACCAACAATATTTTTACGGAATTGGTCATTCACATGGTCAAATGACCAAAATACCCTTTTGTGGTAAAACAACCAATTTACTCCTTTTTACTATAATAAACCTTCAAATACTTATTACGAGTATTTGGTGTTACAAATTCTCCCTTCCTTTAAAAGATTTCGTCCCCGAAATCATACAAGAAGTTGAAAGCATGTCTCCCTCGATTAGCTTTCGGTCTTCCACATTATGTCGGAATCTCTATGGCATTGCCTAAGCACTTAACGATACTGGTCTTCTTATCTTGTGATTAAGTCACAATTCGCATATCATTCTTCCGGTCGTCCCGGGTACCTTATCTACGTATCTTTCTTCATCTCATCATGAGGGATTTGTTGGGAATTATCATTACATAATTTCTTTCTTGTCGTCCCAAACAAATTTTAACCTTTCCAAAGGATTACTTTTCAATACTACCATACTCCTTTACTTGGAATTTCAAAGGTTTTTACTCAGTGATCCACATACCACTTTTGCAAATTCTTAACCTTTCTTCAGATTCGTTCATACTCATCAAGTCTTTTCTTCAGTTTGTGCAAGAATCTAGGATCTAGCCAACGGCTTTTATCACATCTTCTAAAATCTGCATCATCAGATCATTTTGTTCATCAATTCACGGTACTTGCAGAGACTTTATTGCAAAGTCTATAACAATGTTGTCCCATTTCTTCTCTGGGACCAATCACGGGTCAATTTCTTCGCACATTTCTAACGGTTTGACTTTACTTGACGTACAAGTCAAATACTTTGCATGTTCCTTTCAATATCTTTCTTCAGTCCCGGCCACCAACACATAGGTTTATCGTCCTATCCAGTCTGGTATTGCTCAGGGTATACTGCATATCTAGTACAAAATGCATCTTTTCAAGATGATTTTCATGTTTCACTTTGCTTTGGAATTCACATTCACAACCACCAAGGGTTTTAAATCACTGTGATTTTCCAATTAACTTCTTCTAATATCCAATCATTAATTCATTTTTCACATTTTCAGACTTGTACACATCTTTCTGTGCTACCCGAAACAACTCAGGTAATCAATTCGCCACACTCACGCATGTGGTTGTATCTTTCAAAAGATACTCTTTCCAATCCAAGGCATCTACAGCCACATCTGTCCTTTTCTAGATGGTACAAGATTTCATACCCGAAATCTCTAAGTAACCCATCTATCTTTATTATCTCATATCTAGCTTCTTTGATCAATTAAGTATTTTAAACTTTATGATCCGTATAAACAATAAGCTTTACACTATATACATAGTGTCTCTAAAGCTTAATACCAAAATCATAGTTGTTACTGCAACAACATGCATCTACAGTCAAATCTGGATGCATTTCTTTAATCTAATTCATCCGCCTAGCATCAACACTAACGTCAGAACTTCACATAAGGTTTATTCCAAACCTTTACAAGGTATCTGTGGTCTTTCTACCACTCAAACTTTCCACTTTTATTAGTTAACTGAACAACATTCAAGGAGCAGCTTTCCACAACTCTCCTATAATAACTCGCCAATCCAAGGAGACTACTAATTTCAGTCAGATTCCAAGGCGGTTTCTGTCTTATCACAGTAATTTCCACTGGATACTCTTCATCATCTCTGGCATTATTAACATGTCCAAAGAATATAAAGCTTCTTTTAGCCAAATTTTTATACTTGGAGAATTTTACATATCACTTAACTCAGTGAAGTAACTCCAATATCTGGTACAAACGTACCTCATATTCGATCTGGTTTCGAGAATATCAGATTCTCAGTAGTCAATGCACATATGCATCAACTTGTCTTTCTTCTTTTCAAATAAGGTAGGGCTCCATACGATGACACATACAGTCATAAGAGACCCCAATTCAAGAATTTCTTCTAGTTGTTTTCCAACTATGCCATCTCTACAGATGCAAATCAGTACAGAGCCTAAATAGCAGGAATGGCTCCTAAAATCAGCTTTATCATAAACTTTTCTCGCCTATCTGGCAGCAATCCTGGAAGTTCTTTTCAAAAGAAACATCCGAGAATTTATTTGAAGTAGTATACTACTATCACTGCTTTATTTATCTTGGCCAATACCATGTATGCCAATTACAACATCATTCTTTTACTAACTCTTTTCTGAGTTTAAGCAAAGAAAATAACCGGTATTCTCAACAACGGTCATTTACCATGGATTTTCACCCGTTTCATTTCTGTTTTAAGAACCATACTGTTCTTATTTCTACAATTCATGTTAGCATAATTCATTGCTAACCAATTCATAAGCACAACTGCTTCAGATTCACTGGTAGTTATCGGCTTCAGATTTATAGGGAAAATGGTCCCGTAAATCCTAGGCAAACTACCTTCCAGGTGTTCAATATCTAGAACATATTTGCTATCTGCTATAACTACTTTCAAAATTTCATCCATAATCATTGATGAATATTCTAACAAGGCATCAGTGTCACCAATCCAAAGCATAGCTTCTTGGATCAAATATAACATACACGAGTTATATTCAAAACAATTATATCGGAGATCATATCAATCTCCTCACGAGCTTCTTCCACAATCTGCTGGAATGCTCAAGGTACCACTGGTCCTTTTTAACCATTCATTTCTTCTTTCTTTCCTGGGTTCATCACCCGTTACTCCACATTTAGCATGTGAGTATTTCATAAAGAAGTGATCTATAGTTCCACGCTGGAACCACTTCCGTCCCATATAACAAACACGAGCAATATGCTCTCATTTTCTGTAATTTCAGCATGTCAACGATAGAGTCTCAACTCTAAAATGTTCTGAGTGCTTTTTCTGCACTTCTTACATTACATCATCTTTTCGTTCTGGTCCCTTCCCTTTAAGGTTAGACCTAATTCGTTTTCACTTCTTCTGAGAAGTCCACTATTATTTTCTGCTTTTCTTGTAGTCTCAACTACTGTTCTTTCACCTTGAATATCAACTAAGGTGAGCAACCGATTTATTTATCTGACCACATCAGCTAACATTGCTCATCGTGTGGATTTTCTGCTATTCATCCCCTTTTTGGCTCTCATACAACAGAGCTTTGCGAAAGGGCTAGTCCATTTCCTAGAGCTTCACGCCCTAAATGTCTTCCAAGAAGATTCACAATTCATACTTCTTATATGTCAGAAATTAGCAACAGCTAGGTTATATATGTATAATAACATCTATATACACCTAACTATGCATCATGTCTACTATCTCAGGGTTTAAGTCCAGGAATCTACTCTATAGACACCTAGTTCACTTAAACCACGGCTCTGATACCAACTTGTAACACCCGGCTTTTAAAACAAAAACACCCCTGAAAATTTTTCATTTAAAATACAGGTTTCTATACATAAACCATTACAAAAGGGGTATATTTTAATAAAAACGGGTACAAGTGTATCAAGGAGAGTATGAAATACCAATTCTCCTTTAGCCGGGCTGCTACTGACAGCATCTATGAGTCCTACTTCAAAGTCACAGACTCTATCTTGTCCCCTATCAGTATCATGCTAACCTGCAGGGACAATAACAAATATCGTGAGCTATAAAGCTCAGTGAGTAATCATATCTGCAATTAACAAGCATTAGAAATTCATTCATATATAAATCACTATATATGATAAGTATCTTTCTAATCATTCTTTTCAAATCAAATTCCATTTTATAGTCTCTTCCGACTAACAGTATAAATCTATCTGGATATCTGATCCAGACTACTAGCCTTACCAGCTGATCATGTATTTTAGGATTTCGTATCCTACTATATAGTCTTACCGACTGGAACGTCATATCATGTGATTATCAAATCACTTTATCACATCTAATCTGTTATTTGCATACCGATCATATCAATTCTATTTGCCATCAAGGCCATAGGTATATAAAAGAGAATATTATACAAATTCTCAATTATCAATTCTGTCCCCTATTTCTTAGTCATATCTGACTGTATCATATTTCATGACTATATAAGTCATATCATTTGTCATGGCTATACAAGCCGCACCAAAACATTTCCAGCATATGAAACATAGCCCGAAGGCCGCACCAGTTTAGGTTCAGCAACCCGAAATCGTAGCCATAAGGCCGCATCTCTCTATATAATAATATCATAGCCATATAGGCCGCACCAGTTGGATATAACATCCAGAATTATACAATACAAAATCAAATATGGCTCACGGGTTAGCCCGCTGTTGCCTTGGCTCACGGGTTAGCCCGCTGTTGCCTAGACTCACGGCTTATCCGGTCTTGTCTATATGAGTTTGACTCATTAAAATAAACTATGGCTCACGGGTTAGCCCGCTGTTGCCTAGACTCACGGCTTATCCGGTCTTGTCTATATGAGTTTGACTCATTTAAATAAACTATGGCTCACGGGTTAGCCCGCTGTTGCCTAGACTCACGGCTTATCCGGTCTTGTCTATATCATAGTGTCTATATATATGTATTGACTCACAGTTCCGTTATTGTCATCGCAATGACTCACGGCTTATCTGGTCTTGTCTTTTACATATATTTTTACACTTATCGTTTTCGTCCCTTGAAGCTGTTTCAACCTGTAACAAATCAATCATCATATATCACATATGATATCAATGAGATTACTTACCTGGATACTAGCTGCGTTTCAATTCCGGTTGTTTCTTGCCTTTACGTGCACCACAACCATTTTGTCCCATACATATTTATCCATTTCATATCAAATGATAATAGGTTAATAATCATTTCAGTTGGTTCTAGTGCACAAGAGTCTAATATAAGACCAATTCCAAGCATTAACCATTGGTATAAAAATCTAATACACTTCCCGAAATACGCGTATTCTACTACAGTACTTTCGGGAGGTCGTATTCGTATTCCGATAATTTTCCATGAAGTTTCACAACATATTAGACCTATGTTTAAAATTTCAGGTCAATCGGATAAGCCTAGCATTGAAATCAAACTTGGGAAATGCACCAAATTTTAACAGGAAAGGAAATGGCTTCTGCCGCAGGATCGGGTCGTGATCCACCCTTGGGTCGGGTCGCGATCCCTGCGATTCCAGCCAGGAAGCCCGTTTTTTGTGCTATAAAATCCCATTTTTCCATTTTTAAGCACTTATTGCTCGACTTAATCATTAGGGATTGTTCCAATACTAAAACCTTTGACTAATAACAAGTTTTAAACCATGGAAACGGTAATTCCAATCCATTTCTAACATTTCCCGTTTTTCACATTTTTGATCCAAAACCGAAATTGTTGAATTTAACTTGCTTCTATTGATTTCTTTCACTCAATATAGCATCTTAAACTTATAATAAACCATTAGAATCAAGTTTATCACAAGAATTCATCATCTAGGGTTCTTGATCAAAATCTCAATTCATCAAGAATGGCAACCTACTTCCATATTCTTAGATTAAGTCCATTTAGCATGACTTAATGGAAGTATTAAACCATTTAAACCACATAATCATAACTGAAATTTACAAATTTCAGTTTCTATAAAACCCATTAAGAACTTCTTCAAGAACTTGACTAAAAGGGCAATCTACATACCTTAATTGCTTGGAAATCACCATCTTCCAACAATTGATCCAAGTTCTTGCTTCAAGCTTCAAAAATCTTCCAGAATTTTGCTCCCAAAATCGTCCCGTAGCTGCACAAAAGGCCAGTCAAAGAGAGAGTCAACCTCTCTATTTATACCTCAAAACTTTACAATTTTGGTCCCTAAGTTCCATTTCTTGAACTTTGACCACAATAATCAAGTTTTATGACAATAAAACTTTCATTTCTTACATTTTTACCACAACCAACAATATTTTTACGGAATTGGTCATTCACATGGTCAAATGACCAAAATACCCTTTTGTGGTAAAACAACCAATTTACTCCTTTTTACTATAATAAACCTTCAAATACTTATTACGAGTATTTGGTGTTACACTAACCACTATAACCCACCAAACCACCTACCACCCACACCCACCCTATCCACCCACGCCACACCCACCCACCCACCACCTACCACCTACCCCACCCCACCCCATCCACCAACCACATTACCCCACCACCACACCCCAATCCACCCACCCGTACCGTATCCTACCCCACCCCACCCACCCCTACACCCACCATACCCCAACCCACCCTACCCTACCCTCACGCATACCCACCCCACCCCTACCACACCTACCTTACACCCAACCACCCTCACCCGACCCCTCACCCCACCTCCACCCCACCCCACCTTACCGCACCCCACCCACACCAACCATCACCCACCCACCCAATCAACAACCCACCCGACCCTACCCACCCCGCTCACCACCCATCCAACCTACCCCACCCCACTCCACATCCACCTACCCCAACCCACCCCACCCTCCCAAACTACCCCTTGGAGTAGGGTGGGGTGAGGTGGGGTAGGTTCAGGGATAAATCAAACGAAAAGAGCTACTATGGAAGGGTCGATTCCAATAAGTAATGTGATAAATGGAAGCATGCATTTTTCATTGGTGTTGGTAGGGCTCGAAGTTGGAGGCATCTTATTTCTCTGCACTTTTTCCCATCTCAAAAGAATTACATTTTTCTTACTATTTCTATATTAATTATAGAAAATTAATTAGGTAAAAGTGGATTTTTTAATATTTTCTTCACTTTTTACGGCAGTCACACAAGAGAATTAATGTTATTTTCATTTCTTTAATTTTATTTTTATATATAAAATATTCTCTAAATTCAATATTTTTTTAAATAAACATTCATTATTATTATTATTATTTTGCAAAAAACTCATTTATATTTCTAATTTTAATATTTTATTTGAAAAGCACTTTTTTTTAGAAAACTCATTTATATTTCTAATTAGTTATTAGAAAATCACTCTTATATTTAAAAATTTTCAAAAAAAGCATTCATATTAATTTTTTTTTTTCCAAAAACATCTTTTTAATTTTTTTAGAATATAAGTTAACATCTTTTTAGTTTTAATATTTTTTGAGTAATCAATGGTTTGCTTTTTCAAGAACTTGGTTTCTCGATTTTGAATTTTCTGTTTTTTATGATTTCCTATTTTAAGACATTTTATTTTTTGGTTTTTGGTAAGATTTTTTTTTCAGTTTTGATTTGTTTCTTAATTATAAAAATCAGACTCAAAATACTAACTTTTTTGGTTTGCTCTTGGTTTTAGTTAAAAATCAAATCATTTTAACCCCAACGATTAACCAACTAACTATGTTTCATGTTCGAAAATTACGTTATATCCCAAAAAAATATTTTGTATAATTGAAAAACCTTTATAACATTAATGATTTTTCTAAAAGTAATTAAAAATATAAACTAATTTCTTATACAAGTAAAATAATAAAATTTTCAAATAAAAGATTGAATTTAAAATTTCCAAAGTACACTACATTCTATGATATATACGGATCAGTGAAAATTTCTTTTCTATTGTTTCTTTCCTACGAAGTCACTCTCAAGTTACTACGAAACCTCATGGAAATTTTGACACTCGCTGACTGCTTTCTTTTACTACCTATAAATACAAACCTACCGACACCACTCAATCTCACACTCACCATCACCCATCAATAATTCTACAAGCAAACACACTAAAATTCATACTCTCTTCTCCTTCATTCCATTCAGAATGGGAATCCAAATGCCTCTTCGTAAAAAGGTAGCCCTAATTCCTCACACCAGAATCCAAAGAAATCCCCATGAAATCGCCGACGACTGCCACTGGTCTCCATTTTACCTCCTCATCATGATGCCTAACGCTGTCCGTAGAATCGCCAAAGCTATCGGCGGCAACGACTATTCATTGGCGGTTCTCTGTGTATCGGTTTGTCTATGTTTCCTTTTGTTGAAATTCTGTCTATCGAGATACCGCTCCTTGCCGAAAAACGAGAAATCGAGCCAGAAATGTTTGCTGAAATCGATTATGTGGTTTCTGTACACGGTTATTTCTTTCGGATTTGTTCATCAGTTCGCTGATTTCTTCCCGCCGGAAACGACGGGGGCTCTGTATTCGGTTGTGTTTGTTTGTAGTTCGTATTTGTTCTATTTGTTCGTGATCGTTGATCTCGTTACGTATTGGAAGATCTGGATACACAGTGAGGATGAAACTTGGCTGCCTGAAAAACAGAGGTTAGATGCCGGTAAATTGAATAATTACTCCGTCTCGATCTCGGAGCTAGTGTGAATCAACTAGTTTTTTTTTTTTTTTTTTTTTTTTTTTTTTTGGTTATTCGTTAATAGTTTCACCGTGTGAGCGTGTGTTTCTTCAAATTCACACCCCCGTTGAAACTATGTTTTTTTATTGGAAGATATATATGTAACGCTATTATTCAATTGTTGGCCCCATTATTATTCTATTTAACATACTTTTTTCATGCTTTTTGTAAAGTTTTGACAATTTTACAAGTACTATGCCTCACGTCTAAAGTATGTTAATTTATACTCTTCAAATCTTCTTGTGTTTGATAGAGTTTTTGAAAAAAAACAACCCATAATTTGTGCAAAAAAAATTTCATCTTTTCTTTTAGAAAATACTACAAAACACGTAAGTACTTCCATCCAAATCAATCCCTTTCTTTCTAAACTGTGATAAGACGATGTTCTGAGTTTTAAGGTCTTATCTTATCGTATCAATCAATATAATGTTTGGTGTTCCTTTCGAATTAATCCGAGATACCTGGAGCAATGGTAAAATATTTTTGTTGAAGTGATAGTAAAACAGGAAATGTAAATATGATTTTTGAATTTATTTATTTTTTTCAGTTATTTTAGCAAAGCTTGATGCGATTTCAAACATATGAAAAACATGTTTTTTATTTATACTAAATAAATTATAAAAGCATGTTTTACACATTTTTAGATAACGAACCAAAACAAAATATATTGAAATACAGTCACTTTCCATTTTAAACATATACTACAACGACAAAAAAAACTCATTCATCGTCTATTTTTAAGTAAACTCTCATATCACTCATAGTTTATAGTTATATCAATTATTAACCACACTTATCAAATGTTACCCAAATTAAACTTTAAAAGGTTTTTGCTTGTGAATAAAGACAATATGTAAATCAATAAAACATACGCACAATATTTATGTATAATGGTATTTTCGTTAGATTAAAATAATATTATTAATCTAATCGAAAGTATTTAACTATTTCATCGAGAAATAGATATACATACACATTAAAATACTTTGTAGCTTAGTTAATACGGTTTCTATGTAAATAAACTATACGGTCCAAGATGATGGTCAATAGCGGAACTCGAACACTAACGCCAGCCGCCAGGGGTCGAAACTTGAACTTTAAAACAAAACTATTGAGTATTAACTATATAAACAATTTTAATAACATTTAAAAAATATAAAAATATTAACAGACACATTTCTAATTCAGATTAATAAAATTAATTATCATCTACTAAATACCAAAACAAAAAAAAAATAATAACAAACACACTTTTAACAAATAAAATGAATCTAAGTTTCTAATTGAAAATAGCAAAACTGACCAACAATCAACGATAATCAAAATAAAAACAAACAACTAACGTATATAAAATTCGTGTAAGTGTCGGAATAAATTTTGCTAAGATTGTTGTAAGATTTATTATTTAATAAATTACAATTAATAAATTAAAACAATATTTACTATTGTAGCTTTTAGGAGATGTTTGACACCATCTAAATGATTCAGAGACTCTGGATAGAGAGAAGCTTTTAGGTTAAACGATATATGTGAAAGTTTTTAGAAAAAATAGTTCACGGATATTTTTCCACTTAATAGTTCAGAGGTCAATTAAGAGGCTCTGACCGATTCAGAGGTAAAACTTTTACGAAACAAACACTCTGAATGGTTCAGAGCCTCTTAACCATTAGGCTAAGAGACTATCAAACACCTCTTAGACTAAGTGGTATGTATGTCGATGGAATGATCGGCATCGGCTGCCACATAGGATGCCGACGGAAAATGCGTTTGGATGCCTATAATGAGGTGGATGCCAATGAAATGCTTTTTTTTTCTTTTTAAAAATGTAACATTTAAATTTAAAATAAAGAAAATTAAAATTAAAACGTTACATTAAAATTAAAATAAACATTACATGAAATTAAAAAAAAACATTACATTCAACGAAAATAACCTAGAAAATTAGAAAATATAAAACCTACAAATTATCTTTTTCCTTAAGCTTGCGTTTGACTTCTATAGCCGTGTCGTACGTGTCACCCGACAAATGACTAATGTCGGCGAAAAGCGATTATCTCTGTAAGTCGGTCGGTCTCACGATCCTGTTCATTCGAGTATTGCATTTGTTCTTCTAAAGTAGTACGCAAACCCGAGAACTCTGCCCTAATTTGTTGAATCTCGTCGGAGCGGCCGGGAACTGACGAGTGTGAGGACGTAGCTTTTGCTTTTCCTTTCCGGTTTGCGGCATCTCGGCCCATCGGATGACCTGGTCGTTCGACCTCAAGTATGTCGTCGTCGTCGAGATCCACTCCAATATGCTCGTCCGATGTATCGTGGTACGACCTCGAATCATCCGTTTTGCTTCGTTGCTCATTTTTTTAACCACCCTTCCATTTTTCTGTATCTTTTAGGATATTCCAGACGTGCAAATATTTGAGTGGTTTCGCTAAATCATTTTGGAACATGTAGCTAGCACGTTCCAAAATCGTCGACTTGCTAGCCCCTCTAGCCCATTGGTTCTTCAAATTCTCTTCGATTGCGTTGAAGTGCAACACTTCCTTGTTCATATTTGACCGTTTGGCGGTGAGTTGGTCGTGACCTCGGTAGTCATCTCCTTTTTGTATTCCAAGTTGAAATTGGTTGGTAATGTGCAACCAAAACTTGTCTCGACCTTGGTCTTTACCGGCAGTAGCATCCTCGGATATGTCAGCCACGACCGTGCCAATTCCGCCTCTTCTTCAAGAGTCCATAACTTGTTTTTCTCCCTCCCTTTGGGTTTCTCGACCGGTTTCGCTTTTTCTTTCCCTTTCCCCTTTTTTCCCGTGAGAGGAACCTCCTCCGGTTCGCTTTTGGGCTCCTCGTCAGCTATCGGGACGGCTAGGGTTTGTGGAGATGGTGTTTGAAATTGAGAGTTGAAATGTGCAAATGGGTTGAAATTTTACGGCATCATTTTGGGATTAAATTGTGGTGACATCGAAAATTGGTTGTAAATCGGAAAAATATTTTGATGGTCGAATTGTGGTCGGTAGGGTGGTGGGGATGAAGGATCGAACCCAAAAAAATTGGGGTTTGGATTGTTTAGATTTTGAGAGATTTTGAGTGAAAAATGTGAAAGAATTATAGAGGATTTGGTAGTAAAATGAGGTGTGCAAAATGGTAAAATATACTGGTATTTATAGTGTAAATATTAAATTTTTGAAAAAAAAGAAAAAAAATTGGGCAACGGCTAGTAACGATAACATTTCACCTATGCCCTGGTGCCGCTGAGTATCGATGCCGCCACCACAGGGCGGTGATGCCGGCGGCATGGACACGCCACATCGATGCCGATGACCGTTTTTTCCTCCGTACCGCTTAGTCTTAGTTGTTACAACCTTTTACACTTCTTAACTATAAATTATCACATAAAGAGGTGTTACGGTCTACATTTACTAGTGAGAGAAAGAATTGTTGTAGCTTTTTAGCTTCTTTGATGGTTAGATCTCTATTATCATTTATCGCATTACTAGTGAGAGAAAGATAGAGATAGTACGTACAAGTGCAATAGAGAGGTGAGTCAAAAAGAGAGAGGGAAAACGAAGGTCGTCGGTGGGAGGAGGTAGTAGTCTGTCGAAGAGGAGAGAGCACATAGCGGTGACCAGCAAGGGCGGAGAACAAGTTCACATAAAGATGACTGCTAAGCAGTCCGACACAAAAAACTTTCGATGTTCAAAATAGATTTTACATATGATTCTTTAAATTGGGGAATATTTGACCAAAATGGTGTTATTTAAAAAATATTTACCAAATAGATGTAGTTTTAAAAGTATTTACCAAATATGGTGTTTTTAAAATTTGACATTTTTTAATTATTCGATTTTTATATTTTTAGTTTCTGTTTTCTTTTTACATTTTTTCCAATTTTTTTACTAAATAAATGTGTTTGTTTTACTTTTGTTTGTTTTTTAATATTTTCTTTACGTTTTAAACATTTTTTTTAAAGTCGCTTTTTATCTTATTTAAATTTTCGTTTTCTTAACAAAGAGTATTTTTCTTAACCATGGTATCTGATTTGGGTTTTTTAAATAATCAACATAATTAAGGTACTAAACTGGGAATCGATGGTATTTTTTAAACTAATTCGCTGGAGCAAACTAATGTAATATATAATATATAAGGTATTGTAAGTTTTGGATAACTTATATAGTAAAAAATATTTTATTTTAGAAGTACGACGTTATTAATTAATTTTTTTGCAAAGTTGAATGCTAAAATTGATATTTTTTCCATAAAAATGTTCTATGAGCCTTAATGTAAAAGAAATATATATACTAATTTGATTAAATGCAAGAAGTAGTATATTATTTATTAAATAATATACCTAATTATTGTAATATTACCAAAAATATGTTTTTACTTTAACCTTAAACAACAAGATATCTTATTTGAAACCAAATATAGCAACGTAAAACAGTAACATGTTTTTTTAACCCTAAACGTCTGTAAAAAAAACTAATCACTGAAAGAAAAACTATGCATCAATCGCCGTATTGCACGAATAATAAACATTTTAGCTTTTGAAGTAGTAAAAGTATAAATGTTTTTTATGGTAATAATAAACATCTAACATAATATTTTGTACTAAATTAGAAACAATTTTTACCAATAATTATAATTAAATTAAATAGAAATGAAACTATTCATCAAAACCTTAAACCTTAAAAGTAATCACCGATATAAACGTGTCTAAACCAATTAGCACCATACCAATTACCAACTTAAATGTAAGTCCAACAACGTGTTTGTTAAAACAACAACATATATACTTTTAATTTAGCAAAAATTAAGATGTAATTTTCTTTTAACAAAAAATAGTCCATTAAAAAAACAAATAGTCCATTATCATGTGTTATGCTAATATATGCGATGATCATAACTACATTTATACATCAATATATTGAGATAAGAGTAGAACATATAATTACGCTTTCGGTTTTAGGTTTTATATTATATTTTTCATTATACAATATAGTTATAGATTTTTTGAGTTTCAATAATTTTATTATCGATGTCAGAAAATAAATTACAATAAAACGGTATTCTTATTATATAGGTTTTTAAGTATCAACCGTGTAACACAGGTTATAAGCTAGTATATAATATATAAGGTATTGTAAGTTTTGGATATCGTATTATTTATTTATTAAATTTGTTAGATATTATACCTTTTAAATTATTGTGTTTTTTATATTTAAAAAAATCTAAGACATTCATTTACATTTAAAGAACGGTTGGTTATAATGAAATTAAACATAATAAAAATAATGGTGTTTGTATAAGATTTGATAAGGGTAGTGCTATAGATACCCCCATTTCTTACTATACCCATCTGATTTGACATACTGATTTGTTTTATCTCAATTTCGTCTTTTATTGTCTTTATTATTATTATTATTATTATTATTATTATTATTAAATTAAATTTATTATTATTATTATTATTATTATAAAGAAACGGATTTGATGTTTTGTTTTGGAATCTTTTTACGTTATATATATATATATATATATATATATATATATATATATATATATATATATATATATATATATATATATATATCTCGCATTGTACAACAATTTTATATATCTGTCTATATAAATTTGATACAACGACTGAATCGTATTGCAAGTTTTCAAACTGACCAGGTATGTATTTTTGCTAGATATTTTTCAAACTGAATCGTATGACAAGTTTTCAAACTGTACATTTGTGTTATTTTTGATAGATATTTTTGCTATATGACTAAAAATGGACACCTGTGGTTAAGTAAATCTAAAATAGAAATTTATTAAAAAAACTTTTATGCAGTTGATGATATATTAAGAGGTTAGGATAAATAAGGAAAACAAATATTTTCTATATATATCATGTAATCGTGAAAAATCGTAACATGAATAACGATAGTAGAAAATAATATAACAGATGAAAAAGTAAATAAAAGGAGGATTTAAAAATGCAAATTCCTAAAAACAGAAGTTATAAAAAATTGGGTCACCGACTCATCAGTTGTTTCAATGACTTTGTCCATCTCCGGTGACGTCGTCCGTTCGAATTTGACATAACCGTTTTGATATAATTTTATAAATTTATAAACGTCGTTCGTTGTGTCGTAATTAATAAAAAACTATTGTTTTATTGTTATTAAAACATAAAAATTATAAAAGGTAAATTTATTATTATTGTTTTTCTAATAGTAATAATAATAATAATAAACAAATCAAATATTATTTGTAAAAAGAAAAAAAAAACAACAAAAAGACAAAATAATTATATATATATATATATATATATATATATATATATATATATATATATATAAAATTAAGAATCACATAAGCATGTTGTTTACATTGGTAGAAAGCTAAAAGAATGAAGATTAATAATATCTAATAGCCTTGGTGAGAGGATGGGTGTATGGGGATAATTGGCCCAAGAATGTACAATTGTACGAAAAAAATAACTAAAAAAAACACGTTATAAGTATGAAGTAAGGTATAAATCCCCACCCAAGTAGTGATGCTTGTGCGAATCCTAGGTTGCCCAGATGAGGGTCGTACGTAGCTCACCCATTTCCTTGTAGTAGTTGCTCACATCTTCACATCAAGTGAGTTCCACTTTTTATACATGCCTTTATGTGCCTACGTGTTTATTTGACAGTATGTTATGTATGATAGTTACCCAGCCTCTCCATGAGGTGTGACATCGACGTCTTCTTTGTATGAGAAGGACAGTTACCAGGCCTCTACATGAGGTGTGATAGCGACTGTTTCTCTATGTGCGAAGGACAGTTACACAGCCTCCTCGTGAGGAATACTACTTGTTGCATGCTACGTGTCGTATGATTGTATGTTTAGACTGTGTGTTCACTAGGCTTCCAGGTTACCCGTTAGTGTTCTAAACTTTGTAGGATCTTCAGAACCCGGTGTGATCGTCGCACGCTCCAAATTTGTCATATTTTATGTTTTAAAACTTCCGCATTCTATGTTTGATACTTATGTTTGTTTTTAACACCTAGCACTCTGATTTGTTTTAAGGATTTGGTTAAATGGAAAACTTTTTATTTATTTAACTAATAGTTTAAAAAAATTGAGTGTTACAAGCAACTTTATTAGGTGTATTACGTGGAATCAAGTGTATTACGCCTAAGGGGAAAGTGTTTACGCATCGACCTTGAAGACCTCTCAAGATCCACATCTTTGTGCGTGGAAAATTAGGATCTCAAGTTCTATTTCTTCAAAGACTCCCCCATTCACCATTCATGATAACACTGTTGGAATAATGTCTAAGGTCATAACTAATTGATAAGGACATTTCATTAATAGCAGTGTTAATTAACAGAGAGGGATAATTAGTTTATTAATTTGTCATGTGATGATAAATTAGTTAGAAACTAATTTGGAAATAATTATAATTCATTTAGAATTAATTATAATTGATCTCTAATTAATTGGAATTGATTTGGCAATTAATAAAAGTACAGGGGCTAATTGTTTAATTGTTGAGCAATGAAATTAATAGTTGAACAATGAACATTCTTGAACAATGGAAAGGGGGGGGGGGGGCGACAAAATTCTGGAGGAATCCTTCTAGAAGATTTCGTCCAAAGGATGTAGAATGAAAGAGGATTTGATTCTTGGCAGGATTGGACTGTTTCGTTAATTGTTACCATTCAAACCTACCTTATTTCTGACCCACCTTCAAGTATAAATAGAGGTCTCCTGGCACCATATTCTGTGTCCAACTCCAGAGCTCCTTAGACCTGAAATTTCTCTCTTCTCTCTAAGCAGAATCTATAATACCTCTATAAGGTTTTATAGCGAGCTTTCTTAAACACCTAAATTAACTGATAATTTGGACTTATTTGGTGTAGGGGTGGCAAATCATGCTATCGTTTCGTTAACAAGAACAGGAAAAGAACTAATTTTACTCAACCCAAACACGACACGATGTCGTGTTAGTTTTCGTTAACACGAACACGAAAATACAAAAAACACAAAAAACACAACAACACGACAAAAGTTAACAAAAAAAAACCATTTCCATAATGTCATTTATAAGTTCTCGCAAAAAATATAATTTAGACACTACAAACACGAATTTAATGACAAAAAATATCATAGAGATAAAACGACGTAAAATAATATTAAATATATTCAAACTTGTGACTTCATCGCTTCATGTGTAACTTTTCCCTTGTTATAAAAATCCATAATATCTTTTGTAAGATCGTGTTACATTTCGTGTTTCTTTTACACAACGCGAACACGACACGAACACGAATTCGATTTTCGATTTCGTCCTAACTTTGTTTCGTGTCGTGTATTTTTTTCGTGTCGTGTCGACTTTTGCCACCCATAATTGGGTGTAAACCATTAGAGGTATTTTCTTTTGTGTACACCTTCTTTAGCTTGGGATTTGATCTACACAAGGGTTTTTCAAGCAAATTGTTTTTGCTGAAGGTTGGTAATCCTAATCTTTCTTGTTGTAATTATCATTAAGTAGCAACCTTGTAGGTTTTTGTAATTGTCACTGGCCTTAGATAATTTTTGTGTGTTTCGACTATCATGTTTACTGTATTTAGGGTATAGAAAACCTATCAAACACTGCCCCACCCGTCGTCATTTCTAGAGTACCCTCCGACGGGTCTTCGTCAAACATCATTCAGCCAAACCTACTCCGCTGCCCACGCCCACCTTCCCTTCCCCCCCCCCCCCCGGTTCAGCCAAACTCGTTCCATATGCCATCTGAAAACAATAAGAATACAAATTTGTTTGAAATTTAGTGTATATGATTCATTTTTTAATCCACTTTTTTCCTTCTCCACTCCCAACAAAAATTTCTCTATGTGATTTATGATCTATGTGTGATGAGTGTGTGTATGTGTGTATGTGTCATTATAACATCCCAAAATTTTAGGGTAAATTTTTTAAAAAAATTAAACAACATTTTATTAGGAAATATCCATTTAATTAAATTCAGAAAACACCAAACCGTTTAAACATCCATATCAAACAAAATTCTAAATAGTCAAACAACAGTGGAAACATAAATCCAATTATAAGTCCCAAATGAAGCAGCACAATGTATACGCATCACGCCTTGCGATCTCCCACATCTGAAGAACCTGAAACAGTGATTTAATAGAGAAAGAGTAAGCACACAGCTTAGTGAGTTCCAACACGTACAAAGCATATCAGTCATACATACTCTACCCTTAACGGTAAGACACAACATCACATTGCAGTAAACATTAGTCTACTCACCCCTGTAAATTAAGCGGTACATGCAAATTGGTCCAACGTATCTTGCCATCCGCTCAGTACTCTTGGTGCATCTTGCCATCTGCTCAACACCCTCAGCACATCTTGCAGTCTGCTCAGTACTCTTGGTGCATCTTGCCATCTGCTCAGCACCCTCAGTACATATTGTCGTTCGATCAGCACCCTTAGCCATGCATGTAATCTTGCTATGTACACACTCATCCTAATATAACCCCTACCAAACTTCACAACAGCCTAGCAGTACACACCAACACGCTCTAGACATGAAACATACCACAATAAGTATATCATTACGTAATTTCAACACACACAACTATAGCAAAGGACATATAACAGCACACACAAGCATAGTTACATGAAAACGTGACCCCCTCGTTCTACGTTCCGGATCGTGCGTTCCAAAAACGGGTTCATAGCCGTTCCGTATGCTATGAAAACGTGATCGACACTTCTTCATTCTTCGATCCAAATCAAGTGAAATCGAAGTTCCTAATCAATTGCAATCGTCATCCAGTCAATCGAATTCGTCGTTCCAATCGATTCGGTACGCCAATTTCACTGAAACTGAATTTTTTTGACGTAATTTTGCTACTATCGATACGCGACTACGCAATTGCATTCGAAATTCCAAACGCCTTTTGCAGAAATTGGGAACCCAATAGATGCTACTCTTCAATTTCACTATCTGATTACTTATTCCAAATCACTTCTCATAAAACTAAATCTTCTTCCTCTTCATTCTGTACCTGCGACACTAAAAAAAATGAACGAAATTCTAAATGTTTGAAGCAGATCATATCGATTTAGAAGATGAATGTGAGAATGATTTGCCAGATGAGGGTGCAAGAAGAAGCAAGAATGTTCAAGAAACAAAGGATGATAAGCCATTGTTACATGAAGTTGACATTGTTGGTGCCACTGGAACTAAAAACGCAGGGGGTGCAAAGGTATGGGTTTGTAAGCACTGCCATGAGAAGTTCACAAGCTCTTATACCCGAATCCATATACACTTTTTGGTGCTCCAGTAGGAAAGTCAGATAGGTGAAATACGAGAGCTTGTTAAAGAAGGTAAAATTAGCTGAGCAAACGGGTGTTTCTCGATCTTTAAAGAACTCTGTTATCAATAAAAAACAGACTTGTAACTCTAAAAAGCTATTTGAAGAATCTTTTGGGGTGCTAGAAAGGAATGTAGTTGACATGAAGGTTATGAAAGGGTTGTGTGCAAATGGTATTCCCTTTAATGCTCTGCGTAATCCTCAGTTTCAAGAGATGGTGAATGCAATAAACAGGGCACCTGCTGGTTACAAAGCTCCTTCTTATGATAAAGCCCGAACTGTTTTGCTATACGAGTGCGTGAGAGATGTGGAAAAGGGGTTGACTTCGATGAAGGATACATGGTATACACAGGGGTGTTCTATTGTATCGGATGGCTGGTCCAATGTGAAACATGAACCATTAATCAATGTTATTGCTGCCAATAGCCGTGGTGCCGTGTTCATGAAAGCAACAAACTTTTATGGTGTAGAGAAGACGGAACCAGCAATTGCAGAGTACTTGCTTGAAGCCATTGAAAGCATAGGACCCAACAATGTTCTTCAAGTTGTGACGGATAATGCAGCCAATTGCAAGGCTGCTGGAAAGGAGGTGGAGAAGGTACATAAGCATATTTTCTGGTCTCCTTGCTGTGTGCATACGTTAAACTTGATATTTAAAGATCTTGCAACTGAAATTTTTTCTTGATAGACACATATAGGAAAGGGAAAATAATTGTTAAGTTTTTTCTGAATCATACCCATGCTTTGGCTATTTTTAGAGATGTTTCAAATTTGGAATTGTTAAAGGTAGCGAAAACTAGATTTGCATCTCATTATATTTTGCTCAAAAGGTTATGGGATTGTAGAGAGGCTCTTTCTACAACAATTGTACAAAATTCATGGAGAGAGTGGGTGAATAAATGTGATGCAACCACTAAAGAAACTGTATTATTAATTTCTGATACAATTAAAAGTGAGGTATTTTAGGATGATGTGGAAAGTATTCTCAGTTTTACAAAACCTATATACTTGATGGTTAAACTTTATGATGGTGATGGACCAAAGATGGGAGAAATTTATGAGAGAATGGATAATATGTTAGGAGAAATTAAGGACATCATGGTGAATCATCAATATGCTGAATATTACCCGCGAGTAGAGAAAATTATACTTGCTAGATGGGAGAAGATGACAATCCCTTTGCATTGTTTGGGGTTTGCATTATCTCCACGTTTTTATGATAGAAGTTATCTCGATGACATGGCACCGGGTGGAGTTCGTAGAAAAGCTCCAAATCTTGATAAAGAGGTTATGGTTGGTGTGGTAGAATCCTTTAAAAGGCTTGCTGAAAGTGAACAAGAGGCACGTGTTCTACGTGATCAATATGTTACTTTTCACATGAAAAGAGGTCTCTATTCTGATCCGGCAGCTCAATTGGATGCGGTGACCATGGATGCTATTGATTGGTGGACTACATATGGTTCGGAAACTCCCGAACTTGCTGAAATAGCAAAGAAAGTTTTATCACAGCCTATTAGTAGTTCATCAGCCGAAAGAAATTGGAGTACGTACTCGTACATTCATAATGTGAAGAGAAATCGATTAAACTCCAACCGAGCTGATAAATTGGTGTTTATACATTCAAATATTCATCTTCTATCTCGATTCTCTAAAAGTTACACAACCAGGCCATATAAGAAGTGGGATGTAAATCCCGAAAGCAGTTACTTGGAAGGGTCAAGTTCAAGACTTGAAGAAATGCAATGGGAAAATTTAGCAGATTTGGGGCAAGTGGCTGATGATGGGGATGAGGAGAATGGAAAAAGGCAAAGGAAAGAGTAATTGGTTGTTGATTAGAAGTCTGTTTTTTGGTTTGAAGTATTATTGAAACTTTGAATTATGCACTCTTGTATTTTGGTTTGAAGTAAGCACTTTTGTATTAATCTTTTGGGTTTGAAATTTGAAGTATTTTGGTTTTTGGTATATTATTATTATATATTTTAAAGGTATATTTGTTGGATTAGGTGTCTAAGCCATGACTAATAATTAGTATTTACCTAATTAATAGAAGCACAGTCCATTTGGGTTGCCCTCATGGCTGGAGGTTTGGCAGAAAATTCGGTAGAGAGAAAGCTTGATTTATTATGGGATTAATAAATCAACAGGAATTAAATATATGGTTTATTAATATATTAAAGTCATAATATATTAATTAGAAACTATATTAATTAATTAGGAATTAATCCAGAATTAATTGGATTTAATTTGGGGATTAATTAATTAATTAAAGGTGCAGGGACTAAAACTGTAATTATTCAATAGTTGAGTAAGTGACAGTGGGAGTAACCAGTGGATTTCGAATTCTGTATATGGTATATATAGATTTCGAAATTGATATATAGAGGATAAATAGGAGTTTGAATTATAAGATAAAAGGTTTATCTTATTTGAATTCAAAAAGGTTTATCTCTAAAGGCTTATCAGTTAATCATCTGGAAACTATAAATAGGGCTCCCTGGCCACCATTTGAATTCGCCAATTTCACATATACTCTCTCTGGATTTTCGATTTCTCCTCTCCTCTGCTTGGGTGTGACTTTCATTTGAGGCAGGATAATTTTGCTGCTCAGCTTCCAAGAATTAAAGGTTGGTTTTTCTGTTTTGATCTTTAGTTTCTTTTTCTGGCCTCTAGGTTTTTGTTATATGTTCAATTAGAAGAAAACATAGATCCTTATAGGTTGCATGTGAACTTAGGTTATTTAGTTCATGGATTGCTTAAAACCTTTCAGTGGTATCAGAGCCAGTATTGTTTTCTTGTTGAATGGTTATAACTGTTTTAGGGTTTAAGGCTTCTAAACCCTAATTTAATGAGGATCGACTTTTTGGATTAGGGTTTTGGAAACCCTAATCCCCCCCTTTGGTAATTTCGATTTCTAGCTATTAGGGTTTTAGAAGGTTTTCTATTTTTGGTAACTTTATTTGTTAATTAAAAGGATAACCTTAAACCTATTCCTAAAAATCGAAAATTAAGGGTTTAAGATAGGTTTTAATTAATTTGATTAATTTGGATAAACCTATCTTCATTTGAATTAATTTAATTAAATGTTAATTAAAAGATAATTCAAAAGGGATTTAAATTAATTTAAAATTTCGAAAAATTAATAGAAAAATCCAGAAAATTATTTTAAAATGTTTAAAATATTTAGATTTAATTAATTTAATTAATTGGTAATTAAAATTGATTAAATCGATTATAAGGTTTAATTTAATTCAAAATTTAATTGTTAAATTTGGTAAAATTAAAAGATAAACCTTAAATATTTTAAAGGGTTTTAAAATACATCTTATATATGTTATTAAAAGTTAATACTATATATATGAGATAAATTTGGTCAGTCAATTCAATAGTAGGCCTCATTCACGAAGCTGGTCTATAAAGTGGGTATAAGGAGACTGCCTATAAAATGGTAGTCTAATGGGTGAACACTCTCACCCACCGCTCGCCTGATCAGTGGAGGGTCGTTAGCCGAACAGTTTTGACAAGGACCACTTAATCATTAAAAGTATAATGATCAAAGTACTAGAACCTTACACAAAATCCCAATCTAGTTACTTTAGGAAAAATGTGAATTTGATGCTACCCCATGAAATTGCACATTGCACTTTATGAAACGTTGGTGGAGCGTGTGTGGTTTACCGGCACACCAATGGGGGTTCATAAAGAGTAGCAATGGGTGTCTCGGGTGTTATCATTGTTGATGGAGCGTGTGTGGTTTACCGGCACATCAATTTGAGATGATAATGGACCCCGAGAGCACCAAGCTAATTTGCATGGTTATTCACACCCGGTTTGTGATCCTCGGCATCCCAGTCACAAACGGTGGGGCATATCCGAGATTAAACATGCTATTGAACAGTTCAATAAATCTCATAAGAAACTAGGAATTCCATTATAATAAGATTATTTTTCCGCGGTGGAATCGGCTGAATCGTCATTCGCCTACCTTTATAAAATTTGCTTATAGATTACGGCATCCCTCTTCTATGTTGCAAATTGTTATAGTTGGATCCTAGCCTTATTTTATATTGGGTTATTATAAGGACCGACAAGTATCTAATTAAACTTACCTTCTTTTATAGATGTCTTCTGCTGATCAATCCGCTCCCCAATCAAACTCCAGTGTTCCCTCTATCCTCTCACTGTGTTCCAAGGTTCAATTGAACGGGACAAACTACAATGACTGGATTAGAAACATCAAGATGGCTCTGAGGTATGAGAACAAAGAGTATGTTCTCGAGACCGAGCTTGTCGATGTCGACCCCGAAACTGCTACTCCCGAGGAAATTGCCTCGTACCAAAAACATTCTGATGATGCGACCAAAGTGGCCTGCATCATGATTGCCACAATGAACCCCGAATTGCAGAGAATATATGAAGACTACTGGCCCTATGAGATGCACCGTGAGCTTGCGGAAAAGTTCCGTAAGCAAGAGCGCATCGAAAGGTGCGAAGTGGTCAAGGACTTCACGAACAGCAAGCCTAAAGATGGAGAGTCCATCTGTGCCCATGTGCAAAGAATGCAAGGTTACGTGGAGCGGCTTAGAAAGCTTGCGATGCCTGTACCGGAGGAGTTGGCCGTTGACATAGTGCTTAACTCCCTACCGAGTTCTTATGACCAGTTCAGGCTGGCTTATCATTTGAACAACAATCAGGCTAACCTGACTGAGTTGCATCGCATGCTTCGAGTTGCTGAAGACGGGATGAAGGGTAAAAGTGTACCCTCGGTTAATCAGCCCGTCCTAGCCATTGGAAGTGGCAGAGGAAAGAAAAGGAAGGGCCCTCCTAAGCAAAATTAGAGGGAAAAGGTTCAGGTCGGGTCATCCAACAATGGCTCGAGAACCAAGTCTTCCCAAATTCCTTGCGTAGCCAACCCCGATGAAGCCAACTGTTTTTACTGCAAAGAGAAGGGCCATTGGAAGAGAAGCTGCCCCAAATACTTGCAGGATGTCAAGGATGGGAAAGTAAAGCCATCGACAGCAGGTATATACACTATCTCTAAAAACTCACCATCTTCTAATTCTTGGGTCCTTGATACAGGATGTGGTTTTCACATTTGTTCTGATATGCAGGGCCTAAAGGAAAGCAGGGAGGTGGAGCACGGTAGACTGAACTTGATCATGGGCAATAGGAGATCGTCCCCTGTTACCAAGATTGGAGTTTATAGTTTAGTGCTTAGTAGTGAAGTTTGTATAGATTTATTAGATTGTTGCTATTCGCCAGAAATGGCAAGGAATATTATTTCATTTCACGCATTATTCAGACAAGGATTTCATTTTTCTTTTGATAATAATATTGGATCTATTTCTGTTTTCAAAAATGGTATTTTGAATTTTACTGCTTATCCTTGTGATGGTGTGTATGAAACTGTGAAATGTGTTGACAATCTAGGACAAAGTGTAAATTATATTGATTCTACTAGTGATGTGGAAAAGGCATGTCTGTGGCATAGTCGGCTAGGGCACATCAGCAAGAAACGCATCGCCCAACTCCAAAAGGATGGAGTGTTGGAATCATTCGACCTCAAGTCGGATGATGTATGCGAATCTTGTCTGTTGGGCAAGATGACTAAATCACCTTTCAAAGGGTCTTTTGAAAGAGGTGAGGGTCTGTTGGACATCATTCACACGGATGTGTGTGGTCCATTCAGATCAACCACAAAAGATGGCACGCGGTTCTACGTGACTTTTACCGACGATTTTAGTAGATACGGTTATATCTACTTAATCAAGCACAAGTCGGACACCTTTGAAAAATTCAAAGAGTTTAAGAACGAAGTAGAAAATCAATTGGGCAGGAAGATAAAGATGCTCAGATCCGACAGAGGCGGAGAGTATCTAAGTATCGAGTTCCTAGACTATCTAAAGGAATGCGGAATAGTTTCGCAGTTGACACCTCCTAGGACACCACAGTTGAACGGTGTTGCAGAGAGGCGCAACCGAACCCTGTTGGACATGGTTCGTTCCATGATGAGTCGAGCTTCACTTCCCATTCACTTCTGGGGGTATGCCTTAGAGACTGCCGCCCATATCCTCAATCTTGTCCCAACTAAGAAGGTTGCAAAAACACCTCATGAGATGTGGACGGGGAAAGCTCCCTCGTTGGCACATATCAAGGTCTGGGGTTGTGAGGCTTTCGTTAGACGAGAGACTCAAGACAAACTCGCAGACAGAAGCGAAAGGTGTTTCTTCATTGGTTATCCCAAACAGTCCTTTGGATATCTATTCTACAGACCGAGCGAGGACGTGGTCTTTGTAGCTAGACGAGCGGTCTTTCGAGAGAGAGAGCTCGTATTCAAAGAGGACAGTGGGAGTACCATTGATCTGGAAGAAATTCAAGAGTCATCGGATGACGCAACCTTAGGAGAAACTAGCAACCAACATGAGGAAGAAGTTCCTGTTGGTCCGACAGATGTATCCTTACCTCTTAGACGTTCTGGTAGGGTTAGCATGCCACCCGAGTTTTATGGGTTCCATATAACTTCGGATGGGGACACGTTTGTCAGTGATAGGACACTGATAAATTTGGATGAACCTGCTAACTACCAGGAAGCAGTGGCGGGCCCTGAGTCTGCCAAGTGGAAAGAGGCCATGGATAGCGAGATCAAGTCCATGTATGACAATCAAGTTTGGAACTTGGTTGACAATGTACCGGGTCGAAAGACAGTCGGGTGCAAATGGATCTTCAAGAAGAAGACCGACATGGACGGAAAGGTACACACTTTCAAGGCAAGACTGGTTGCGAAGGGCTTTACTCAAACCCCAGGGGTTGACTATGACGAGACCTTCTCACCAGTAGCTAAGATAAAGTCTATTAGGATTATGCTGGCCATAGCTGCATTTCATGACTATGAAATTTGGCAGATGGACGTCAAAACCGCTTTCCTTAATGGGAAGTTGACTGAGGATGTTTACATGAATCAGCCAGAGGGTTTTGTCGATGCAAAGTATCCTAATAAGGTGTGTAAGCTTGAGAGATCAATCTACGGATTGAAGCAAGCTTCTCGCAGCTGGAATCTTTGTTTCCATGAGAAAGTCAAAGAGTTTGGCTTTTCTAGGAGCGAGGATGAGTCCTGCGTATATGTCAAGGCTAGTGGGAGTATAGTCACCTTTCTGGTGCTGTATGTCGATGACATACTGCTCATGGGAAACGATATTCCAACCTTGCAAGATGTCAAGGCTTGGCTTGGGAAATGTTTCGCCATGAAGGACCTAGGAGAGGCTGCCTATATTCTTGGGATTAGAATATTGAGAGATAGGAAGAAAAGACTAATTGGACTTAGTCAGGGTACATACTTGGAAAAGGTACTAAAGAGGTTTAGTATGGAAAATTCCAAGAAGGGAGAGCTACCTATCCAAAGTAATGCGAAGCTGAGTAAGACTCAAAGTCCGAGTACAGACGAGGAAATAGCTGAGATGAGTCGAGTACCATACGCTTCGGCTGTGGGATCGATCATGTACGCTATGACGTGTACTCGCCCTGACGTGGCTTTTGCCTTGAGCATGGTCAGTCGGTACCAGGGTAACCCTGGAAGGGCGCATTGGATAGCTGTGAAAAATATACTCAAGTACCTGCGAAGGACCAAGAACATGGTGTTAGTCCTCGGTGGCAGTGATACCTTGAGAGTTGAAGGATATACAGATGCCAGCTTTCAGACGGATAGAGACAGTGGTCGGTCTCAGTCGGGCTGGGTATTCCTCTTGAACGGTGGAGCAGTGACTTGGAAAAGTTCCAAGCAAGAAACAGTGGCTGATTCTACGTGCGAATCAGAGTACATAGCAGCAAGTGAAGCGTCAAAGGAAGCGGCTTGGCTGAAGAACTTTATCGGTGACCTTGGAGTAGTCCCGAGTATTCAGGAGCCCTTGGAACTGTTCTGCGATAACGAAGGTGCGGTCGCCTTGACAAAGGAACCGCGAGACCATGGAAAGTCCAGGCATATCGACAGAAAGTACCACTACATCAGACATAGGGTAGAAGAAGGTCACCTCCTGGTAAAGAGGGTATCATCGGAAGATAATCCTGCAGATCCCTTGACAAAGGCTCTGAGTAGGATTAAGCATAATCAGCATGCTAGGAGCATTGGATTAAGAGATGATATAAGTTTTAGTAATTAGATAGGTTTCGAAACTTGTAACAATGTATTGTATTTGACTCTTGTGATTTAATAATAGAGATTTATTATGGTTTACTACTCTTGTCAATACTTTATCATTGTGTTTCATTTTGCATGTTTTACTTCCTGAATAATTGGATTATTCAAATATCCACAGTTGATTACACTTTAAGGGAGTAAGTGTGAAGTAAGACTGTCATGAATTGGTAATAGATTGTCTAAGGGGTTAGACATTGCAATTGGATTGCTGAACCATTCGTGAGTACTTGGAAATGGAGATTTGAGTATTGGATAAACCCGCGCTCAATGGATTGCTTCATGGATTACATCACGAGCAATATTGAGACGATAATATCTTTTGATCTTTAAGCTAAGACATATGAGTTATGATTTACTAAGACAGTTGTTCATTGATAATACGAAAACGCATCGGTAACTCGGTGTTATAAAACGTATTGTTGTGAGTGATTTGTCCGGTAAAAGACATAAGTATATGAGTTGAAGTTTATTCGTCCCTTGACCCTAACGGGGAACAGATATCTGTAGGCCTCTCGATGATTTTGAAGTTGACTAAAATGGTTGGCCAACCGGGACTAAATTGATAGTCTGAGAGTCATATGCAAATCGGAAATCGAGGAACAGTGATTCAGACCAGATTGATTTTATCCATGTCTTGAGTCTGAAAAATATCTTGTTGGACGGAGGATCATCTGATCACTTATCTATGGACAGGACTGATTAGATCAGAGTTTGGCATTGGTTTCTAGGAAGCTACAAGTGCTGGTTAATTAGAGGCTAAATTGGTAATTATAGTCATAGACTTATCCAAGTGGGAGACTGTTGGATTAGGTGTCTAAGCCATGACTAATAATTAGTATTTACCTAATTAATAGAAGCACAGTCCATTTGGGTTGCCCTCATGGCTGGAGGTTTGGCAGAAAATTCGGTAGAGAGAAAGCTTGATTTATTATGGGATTAATAAATCAACAGGAATTAAATATATGGTTTATTAATATATTAAAGTCATAATATATTAATTAGAAACTATATTAATTAATTAGGAATTAATCCAGAATTAATTGGATTTAATTTGGGGATTAATTAATTAATTAAAGGTGCAGGGACTAAAACTGTAATTATTCAATAGTTGAGTAAGTGACAGTGGGAGTAACCAGTGGATTTCGAATTCTGTATATGGTATATATAGATTTCGAAATTGATATATAGAGGATAAATAGGAGTTTGAATTATAAGATAAAAGGTTTATCTTATTTGAATTCAAAAAGGTTTATCTCTAAAGGCTTATCAGTTAATCATCTGGAAACTATAAATAGGGCTCCCTGGCCACCATTTGAATTCGCCAATTTCACATATACTCTCTCTGGATTTTCGATTTCTCCTCTCCTCTGCTTGGGTGTGACTTTCATTTGAGGCAGGATAATTTTGCTGCTCAGCTTCCAAGAATTAAAGGTTGGTTTTTCTGTTTTGATCTTTAGTTTCTTTTTCTGGCCTCTAGGTTTTTGTTATATGTTCAATTAGAAGAAAACATAGATCCTTATAGGTTGCATGTGAACTTAGGTTATTTAGTTCATGGATTGCTTAAAACCTTTCAATATTAATATTATATATTTTAGAAATAAATGGTACATCGTACCGGGTTACATGGTACCACGTTCCACGTACCGAAATAGCGTTCCGGAGAAGAGTACCCCCCTCGTACCGAATTTTTAAAACTGCCGATCCCCGTTCCCGTTCCCGTTCCACGAACCGAAACGTTCCCGTTTTCATGTAACTATGCACACAAGACATCCGATGCAAATCGTTTAGCACTACCCACACTAGATACCCAAACAGGCCAGTACTATCTACACACATCTTATAAGCACAAACAAGCTACAGTAAAGCATATATAACATCCACACAATGTAGTTAGAAACTCACCTGATAGGTAGCAGTAGGTACATGCAAGCAAGGTAGCACTCAGAGACCCTCCTTCTTCCCTTGACCTACAACCCATATATCACTACTTAACATGGAATTCATATTTTATAAATAACTACTTATAGTTGTGTACTTTTCGATTCCCGACACGCACCGTGTCCCAACATGTAACCCCTGTTCACTTTTACTCAACAAAGGATTTATTATATGATTTAATTAGTTTTAGGTAAGGCCGGACACACACCCTACCATCCCGGACCCAAAACCAAGACAATTAACACAAAAAGGAAACCAACAACAAAGCAGATTTCCGACCCATTTACAAGATTTGCAATAACTAGCCAAGGAGGGGTTCAAGATAAGATCCAACAAAAATCAGAAGAACACTAGACCCAAGGGTAAGGTCATAGGGCCTAACCTTAGGTCATTTGCACTTTCCAACAGTAAATGAAAAATTCTCAAAGTTGACTGATCTGATCATTCCATTCACTAGACCACCCTTCAATGATAGAACCAAAACAAAAAATCGACTGGGAGTTGGATTCTGATTTTTGGTATGAGGAAACTAGACCCCTAACATGAACTTTTACCACTGGCCTTGCCCTAAAATCATGTTTTCACATTTAACTATGAATTTATCAATGCAGAATTTACTGTTCGTCACAGCCCTGGACCAGTCAACGAAGATTGCAACTTCTACATGACCTAGGGCTCGAATTAGGCCATGGCCTTCTGGACCAACAAACTAAACACAAAGGCCTTTCCAGAAATGTATGGTTCACCTAGAATGGTCCAGTCCATGATTTTATACTAATTTTTCAGGATGACATACAAAACAGTGAAAAGTACAAAGGTCCAAAATCAATGCTAGGGTTTAGGGTTTCCACTCCTAAACCCATTAAGTCCACTTATTAAAACCTTTGAGGTCTTAAACAGATCCAATAACATCATCAACTCAGAATACTTGGGGTAGGATAAGATCATTAGAGCCATACAGATCAACAACACACACATTCACACACAATGGTTGCATTTGTGTGAGAACTTGGCTACAAAAGAGAAATCACCCCAAGAACACAAGATAAGAACTTGGAATAGACATCTTAAGCACAATAAAAATCAGATATATAAGTCACTTGAGAGTAACAAGAACACATACACACACTCACACACCACGATAGATGTGTGGTTGTGATGGTGGATTCGGCTACAACAAGGAAGAGAAATGGAATCGAAGAACTTTACCAAAGCAAGACTCAATCCCACCAAGAAAATGCCACCAACACTTGATGTTATCCCCTTCGTTGGAGCTCTCCCTCACCCACGATCTACTGCCCTCACAACACTTCACGGTTGACAGCTTCACACCTCACCGCTTGCAAGAACGAGATGGGAGGGAGAAGGAGAAAAAACGATCACGACAAGTAAGGTTTCCTTCCTAATGTTACGATCTTGCATTCTATGGACTAAAGACATCGTGTAAGGCCTTATGGCCGATCCAAGGGATGCCCAAAGAGACCCATTTGCACCCAAGAGGAAACAATACGTCTCATGCAATAATAGTTTGAAGAAATGACAAGTTTAGCCCTTATAGTTTGGTAGCTAATTTTTATTTAACCCAATTTCTCTTATTCCACCTTTTTAAGTTTTCAATTATGGTCACAAATCACCCCTAAACTATTATTATTATTATTATTATTATTATTATTATTATTATTATTATTATAATAATAATAAATCAATTAATGCCCAAAAGAATACATGTACCGGAGAACGGGACGTTACAGTCATCTATGTGAGAATTGTGTGTGTCATTTATGTGTGTTACTAATGCAAAATCAATCGGCATAGTTTGTAAATTCGGCAAGTCCAAACAGGGTACCTGAAATCGCTATCCATATTCATGATTTCATGGTTCCGTTCATGGTGATGACATTGTCGTCGGATTTAACAGCCCGTCGTTTAAGTTTCTCGAGGAAGTAGAGGATTTTGAGTTTCTGGTCGTCGCGGTCGAGGACGTCGCCAACCTGGACAAGGGTGGAGGAGCCACCAAACCAGCAGTCGTTGGAGTTGATGAGTTCGTTAAGATGAAGGGCTTGCTTGGATTTGAAAATTGTCATACTGGAGGTTACCAATTGCTATTAGTCGGTCACACGAAGGGAATGATGTTTGGAAAAGTAGAGGAGACAGGAGAATTACGTTAATTTATATTTTTTAATCTGGTATATAACATTTACATATGTTATCCGGTGACTACATTATATTTTTGAATGTTGAGTTTAGTTGGATGGTAAAATATGTACAAACATATTACTTCGGTGGTATTGTTTGAATATAAAAAAGGTTAAAGATATATTTTTTTAACAAAATCAATATTTGGTTACTAAGGAATGTACTTATTATGTCATTAAGTTGTTTGATTGCAATATCCAAACCAATGAAACTGGTAGCAGAGCATTTTTTAACCGTTTTTCATCTTAAAACATTTATTTTCTCTCTAAATCATGGAAAAACTTATAGAAATCCGTCAAAATTATATTCTTTTACAATAAAATACATATATGTTGTTGGGTCACTCAAATATTTTTAGTTCCCCTTTTCTTTAATGGTAGAACCCCTAGTCCCCTACGTGTCCTTTCGTGTGCATTTCCTTTACTCTTTCCTCCCCTGCGACTGTAACGGCTGCGAAATTAGTTTCAAACTGCCACGAAACTCCATGGAAGCTCACTTTAGTGCCTCTGCATCTATAAACCCTACTTCTTCCATCTCCAAACTCCATCAATGCAATTATCAGAGAAAATTGATAATTTCGTACTCTTAACTGCTTGGCTAACCTACTAATAGTAATCTACACACGGTATTCATATTCTCATATCCCCAGTTCCAATATTCAGAATGGGAATCCAAATTCCTCTCCGTAAGAAGGTAACCCTAATTCCTAATAGCACGATCCAAAGGAATTCTCACGGAATCCCCGATGACCACCAGCGGTTTCCATTTTACTTCGTCATCATGGTGCCTAACTTCACCGGTACGATCTCCAACGCGATCCGCCGTAATGAAAATTCATTTGCGGTTTTGTTTGCATTGGTTTATGTAGGCTTCGTTTTGTCGCGATTATGCTTGTCTAAATACATTTCCTTGCCTAAGAACGAGAAATTGATGCAGCATTTTTGGTTGAAGTTGGATGTCTGGTTTCTCTACACCGTGATAACGTTTGGATTTGTTTATCAATTTGCTGATTTCTCCCATATGCAAACGACGGTGGCTATGTACATCCTTGTGTCGGTTTGTAGTTCGTTTCTGTTCTTAGCGTTCTTAATCGTTGATCTCGTTGAATTTTGGAAGATTTGGAGACAGGATGAAACTCAGGTGCCTGAGAATCAGAGGATAGATGCCGGAAAATCGAATTATTACTCTCTCACGATCTGGGAGAATTTGTGATTCAACTAGTTGTTTTCATTGTGTGTGCATCAAAGATCACATACTCTTTAAAACTTTATTTTTGTCAAAACCTACAAACTCTTTGATTTTTAGTTTAAACTAAGGCTGAAGGGTGTGCATGACACCCATGACGACCCATGACTGCCGCCACGTCATCGCCACGTCATAAAGACTTCCAAGACTTTCAGTAGGGGTGTGCAAGACACCCATGACTACCATTTTAATTTCCACGTCACATTTATATTTTACGTTTTTTTAATTCAAACCAAACATTAAAAATTAATTAAAACCAAACATTTAAAATTAAATAAAAGACGTTACATAAAGATAAAAATAAAAACGACATTGCACGAAAAAAAACATAAAAACGACAACTCCTAAATTTTTTTTAAAAAAACTACTTATTTAAATATTTCTTGCGTCGTTGTTCCGTCATCAATCGGATCGCCTCGAGGTCCTCTTCGGTCCCGGATCGGCTAAACAATACGTAATCCAACCGCGATTCCGCAATTTCGTTGTGGCGGTAGAATTGTTCAACGAGCCGGTCGACCTTTTCCTCAACATCGTCTTTCGAAGACGAGCCGGAGGCATCTCGGTTTGCTCTTTTCGCTCGGTCGCGGCCGATGGGGCGTCGAGGCGGAGGCATCTCGGTTTGTGGTTCGGTGTCGTCGTCGAGGTCGATCGGGTCTCGAGCATCCGAAAAATCGTCATCCGGGGTCCTCCCACGTTTGGAACCCGTGCTCGAGTGAGGCGAATCGGGATTTAGTAGCCATTTAGGACCGGTACGCATCAACTCCCAACTTCGCATATGCTTAAACGGTTTCCCGACAACTCGCTCGTATTGTTCCATAGCCGTTGTGAAAATCCCGAATTCGTTTTCGCCACTTCGTCGCATGTTCACCAAGTTGTTGTAAATACCGTTAAACTTGGTGCACTCGATGCGAAGTTTCCGCCACTTCCCGTTAATACCGTCGTTGTTTCGGTACACCCCACGACCCATCGCCGCGTGGTAGTGGTCTAAAATGCGTTCCCACAACGATGTGGAACTTTGGCTATTTCCTTTTTGCGAATCCATGGAAATAGCGAGCCACGATCGAACCACTTGAACCTCTTCGTCGGTCGTCCACGGAACCTTCGCCTCTTGCGCGTTTCGCGTTTTATTCTTTTGTCTATTATTTTTCTTTTTCTTTTTGGAGGAAGACGCGGGGGCTTGTGTTTCCATCACGACCTCTTCGGGTGATGCTTGTGGCGGTGGTGATGGAAGCGGTGGCGATTGTGATAGAAACGGTTGTTGGAAGGGTGCGTACGGGTACGGTTGTGGCGGGTATTGGTATTGGTTCGGTGGTGGATATGGATACGGGTATTGTGGTTGTTGCGACGAACCCGTAAGCATACTCGTAAATGTGCAATTCGTGGAAAAGTTGTAGTTGAATTCGCCGCGGGGCGTGTTCCGATTTGACGGAGGGGTGTTCGGATCGTTCTCCATCTTGAAATGGTTGGTAAATTTGAGAGAGAAATTTGTGTTTGTGTGTGTGTAAATTGTAGATGTGTGTGTAAAATATAAGTTGTGTGTGTGGTTTGTATTTATAATATGTAAAAAAAGTTAATTTTTTTTTTTTTACATTTCAACGGCTCGAACAACGGTCGGGAATTTGAATTCTTTCCGTCTTCACGCGTTCAAATCCTGACGATGTGGGGACGCACCAACTCGAGGACGCGGGGGGGGGGGGGGGGGGGGGCGCGGTGTTTGCCGCGTCGTCGTCGCCTACGTGGAGGACGCAGGGGGGGCCGCGTGCGGCACACCCCACGGCCTAAGGACCTAAGGACGTACCTGCGTGGTGTAGCGGGAACCTAATCAATTTTGTCACAATGTAAATAGTTAAAAAATCAAATAATATTTATGGTATTAGGGTCAACGGAAAATGACATAGAAAAAATATGAAAAAATATGCGTAAACGTACAATTTTGGTGTGTGAATACGAATATTTAAAAAGTGATTTTTTTCTTTGCTTTTGCAATATTATATGCATGAAAAGGAATATGTAAAAAAGATGTAAAAAAAAAAAAAAAAAAATAATATCATAAATACAAATGAAAAAAGTAATAATAAAACCATAGAATTACATAGCAATTTGCATATAGAAGATGTTTCTAACCTTAATCATTCAATTTGGTGTAAAACCCCTTTGATTATCACCCCCAATTGATTAAATTGACCCAAAGACACTTCTGGAACTCTTTCCCTTCGTTTCTTCTGTTTTTAGTGAGCTTAATGTGACAACTCTCAAATTAAGTCAACAAAAGTCAACTCAAGTCAACCAAAACATACAATGAAATGTAAATTTCATAACCTCTACAATGTATTTTGTATAATATAACAGTATGTATGCTAATTCAAAACAAATATACGAACAAACACTATTAAGTTTGATATTTTTTTTAAAAAAAATAAAATAAAATAATTTTTCACGTAGTGAATAGTGAATAGTGAATAGTGAACAGTGACAGTGAATAGTAGTCGAATAGTGAATAGTAAACGGAAAAAATGTAAAACTCTTCGGAATATTACAAATTTTATATCGAAACATAGATAAAATTACGATGGTTCCGAATATATATTTATAACCTTACCAAACATTATATATAAAATGTTAAGATAGAAAAACGATTAATTTAACTTGAAAGCGACGTTTGATTATTATATATATATATATATATATATATATATATATATATATATATATATATATATATATATATATATATATATATATATATAGCGGGTCCCACTCCATTATTATCCAATTTTACATATTTTACCCTAAAGAATTCATATTTTCATTTATACGTATTCAATACGTATTGTTAAGTTTACCAACAATATTATATCATTTTATAAAACACAAAATATACCATTAAAACGGTATCGTCGATACGAACAACCTGACATCAAAATTCCATATTATGGGTATCAGTTTTATATTTAATATTTTCTTTTTCTTTAAAAAGAAATTATATTTACATTTAAACCCTATACTCTTATTAAAACTACAACTAATACCCTTTCGGTAATTCGTTAGCGATTTTTAGTTAAAAAGTTGATATTATTAAACTACGATTTTTGTTAATTTACATTTTTATAAACAAAAATTATTTATCCTTTATAAAAAATATTAAATCTATTTAAAGAGTATTTTAAGGGTATGTTTTGTCATAAACAAATTCTAAAAGCTATAATTATCAAATCTATGTATCTTGAGGGCCGCTATACGAAAATAAATCTACTATAAATATGAGCTTCATTTCTCTCATTTTCTTCACACCTCAGATTTTTCTCTGTATATCACTATATAGTATTGTTAGAATATTCTTCGATATATATAGATATATACGAAGAAGGAGCGTTAGAAGTAGTTATTTCAGTTATAAATATAGTGAGTTCGAGTTAGGAAGAGGAAGAGTCGGGTGATTTAACAACAATCGACGATAAGATGCTAGTCGACATTGAGGTGAGTTCATACCCCTTCTTTTTACATTTATTCAAGTTTTTAAGGGGGAGAATACAAGTCATAATATTAAAATAATTATTTATACTCATTTGTAACAGTAGTAAACAAAATACGAATTTTGTAAACACCATTATTACTATAATTCAATTAAAATTCCAAAAATAATATTGAATGATCTACTTACGAGGACGGTGTCTAGGCCGATCATTTGGGCTAGGTTGTTGGATTTCCGAAAGGCTTACACGCTGAAAGGGTCCTGCCTCCCCATCTGATCTTCTACCTGGTCGTTCTTTATTTGATAGTCATGAAATAATATTGGAATTAATAAATTGTATAACCATCTAAATAAGTTATTTCACACATATTTATACATATATATATATATATATATATATATATATATATATATATATATATATACTTTTTACAATAGAATACTAAAAATAAACTATTATAGGAATAGTTTGTGGATACAAAGATTACTAAGACATTTTAAACAAGACAAATAATTATATAAAATATATAATTATTATACATTACTATTTTACCATGGGAAAATCATAAAGGTGAAAACAAAGGCTTTCTTAACAAATATACGTAAACAAGTTGATATACATACATTTTGCGAGACGGGTCTTCACTAGTGCTTATTTAAGCATGATACAATAAGTCCTGTATTTATAACCAGAGTCTCGGTAAGAGAACGTGATAATTGTGTATAGATCTATACGGGATTGACAATCCCGCACCTGAGCTGCTAGCTACAGCTAGACCGACGGGTCTAGGGTGACAAAAGTCATAACATTCTGACGCCTGAAGAACGTCGCAGCAGGCCTACAAGGTCACAGTGTGGTTATAGGACGTCTTACATGGGAAAACAATCAAAATGTTTACGTGGATATATAAACACTTCAAATAGTTTTATACTATAACACAACTTACATTATACATTTTTAGTCTTTGGACCTTTTAAGACTACAACACATTTATAAGAAAATATTGGATTTTCTGGGTTACGATACTATATTTTACAAGGAAATGGATTTCTCATACAAGTTTTATGGAAATTAAAACTACATTTTATCAAGATATAAATACAAGTACAGTTTACTTATACATACGAGTTTTATGGAATTAAAACTACAATTCTGTAAGATACAAAATAACATACGATTTCATCTATGTAAAGATTTTACAAAATTAGATCTACAACTAATCTACGAATAAACATGTATTCACATAATTTCATACAAGAATAATACTATTTTCAAAAATAGAACACTTATACATTTTCGGTCTTTGGGTTTTTAAGACTACTACTCATTTATAAGAAAATATTGGATTTTCTCGGTTTACAATACTATCATTTACAAACAAAAAGGACTATGAATTTTTTTATACAAAAATCTTATGAACTCACCAACGTAATGTTGACACTTTTTCAAACTACTTGTATTCTCAGGAAATTGATGAATAGGTAACTACAAGTTTTGACGATGGTTCATTATGGCATCATACTATGTATTTGATATCATATTGTAATTGTATTTGGAACGTATTGTATTTTGAATCTTGTAACATTTACAATTATGTATATGATGGATGTGTTTGCTTTGATCACTATTGTACAAACGTTGTTATGATACTGTTCATGAAGTCATCCACCCTCAGACGATTCTGCCATGTGGTTTGAGGGTGTGACAGATTGGTATCAGAGCATTGTTTATAGTGAACTAAGTATATCAATCTATTTAAGATATACAACTATAAATACAATGGGACTAAAACTCTCTAAAACAATCTGTACAAAGTATACTTTAAAATATAATGATATTTTTATAAAGTATAAGTACAAGTACATACATACTAGAACAGTGTCATAACTATAACAATACAAGAGTAATAAGATGAGTTGAACACTACGAGTGAGCCTAGGTAGTATTGTGATCATACCTAGGACAAATAGAGCCTGATCAACTCTATTTGTCCAATGTATGACTAACATGTACTTAGAAATAGTCGTAGTAAACAACAAATCTAAAAACTTACTAAGAACCATATATAGAGAAACTCTAAAAATATCTCACAGGAGAAATGAAGAGTCTCACAAGGGAAATGAAGAGTCTTAAAACCCCTATATAACACCAAGATCAAGCATGTTATTAGCATCCAAAAATAAATCTCTCCATTAATCGTTTCATATTCTTAGCATTAACAATTCATCAATTTACACCTTATGGAAAGGAAATTGAAACCACACAAATATAGTCCCTTGAGTTAAAGACTATGTCAGATCCATCATACTACATATTTTTAAGTCTAGGGATTGAGTTGTCATTTTGGCAAACGTCGTAGTACAGAATGTCATATAATAAACAATACAATATAGTCCTAAAGTAAAATAAAGCTAAAATACTATAGGAGTATTTTACAATACTATAGAACCATACATCTAGACACTTTATGGATCTCTTATACCCAAATCCTTACATAGTCGACCTGACATTTCAATAATACCTAACCAATAACTGTTATCGAAAACTTAATCTCAATGGCACAAGAATACCACCAATAAACATGAAATGATCGCCTACGTTATTTATGGTTGAACCGGTGAACAATCAATGTTGATCAATGTGTTTGACACACTACAATGGTTGAGAGCTTTAGAGATTGAAGAGTCTTCTTAAAACTCACTGCAGATACTTAATACCTTATAATACAACTACCATAGACATATAGATTGCTTAACTTAAATATTATGTTAATCTTATTAAAAGATAACCACCATACACATATTACAGACTGAGCAATGTCTAAGACTTAGATTGAGAGCCAAAGAAAGCAGAACAAAGATCTTTTGGATCTGGGAAATTCAAACCTTCATTAGAAGGTACTTGACTTGAACCTTCCTGAGGAATAGGAATGGCCATACCTTCTATCATAGGATGGGAGCCTTCATCATGCTCAAGTAAATCAAGATTTATATCTTCCTGATCTAAGAAACTCCAATCTTCATCAACAAGTACTTGACTTGGACCTTCCTGATGAATAGGAATGGTCATACCTTCTATCATGGGATGTGACCTTTCATCATATACATGCCCAAGTAAACCAGGATTCATACTGCATGTAGCAGAACCAGACGGCAAAGATTGCTGCTGTGTATTGGTCCTTGATGAAGCTTCCTTCCTCTTCTGAACCTTTCTTTTCCTGTAAACAGCCTTAAAGGCAGCTTGTCTAAATCTCTTTGTGGTATCAGTTATCTCCGAACTGGAACCCTCAATTATTGCTCTTTTCTCGTTCTTAAGACCAAGTATTACGTTTGCTCCAATAGAACTATTATCTAAATCCTGTTACATAAATACCTTCAGTCATTACAATCTCATGGTATTAAAATTAAAAAAAAATTCTTAACCTTAGTATGGTTAATAAGAGTTTGTAAACTCTCAATTTGTCGTCGAGGCCAACTTTTGAAGCCTAACTCCCTACAACATTTCTTCAACCGAGTTATTCCAACATTTAGTTCCCTTGCAGCTTGTTCAATGGTCTTATCAAAATGCATGGATATTGTTTCCTTACTCAACGCACGGTCAGAACCCATTTTTCTACGAAGTTCAATAGTTCTTGGAATCGAAGTTCAAGCAATTTCATTTTGGATCAATTGTGTATGATCCTGATCAACAACATTTTCATTGTTACCTATTATGAGTGCTTGATTTTCAAAACCAATTGTGAACCCAGAATTTCGATTTTTCAAATTCTCTAGGTTACTTTGGATCATTGGAAATTGATCCTGATATTGAAAGCCACCCACAAACTCAGGATTCGCTGGAGCAAACCCGATAGTGTCATTATGGATCA
>CM042011.1:152289533-152389533 GCA_023525715.1 Cichorium intybus
TAGAGATTTTTAGTTAAAAAGTTGATATTATTAAACTACGATTTTTGTAGATTACATTTTTATAAACAAAAATTATTTATCCTTTATAAAAACTATTAAATCTATTTAAAGAGTATTTTAAGGGTATGTTTTGTCATAACCAAATTCTAAAAGCTATAATTATCAAATCTATGTATCTTGAGGGCCGCTATACGAAAATAAATCTACTATAAATATGAGCTTCATTTCTCTCATTTTCTTCACACCTCAGATTTTTCTCTGTATATCACTAGATAGTATTGTTAGAATATTCTTCGATATATATAGATATATACGAAGAAGGAGCGTTAGAAGTAGTTATTTCAGTTATAAATATAGTGAGTTCGAGTTAGGAAGAGGAAGAGTCGGGTGATTTAACAACAATCGACGATAAGATGCTAGTCGCCATTGAGGTGAGTTCATACCCCTTCTTTTTACATTTATTCAAGTTTTTAAGGGGGAGAATACAAGTCATAATATTAAAATAATTATTTATACTCATTTGTAATAGTAGTAAAACCATGAAGGTTTCCATGTGATATGAGAAACCGGAATTGTAACGAGAAAGAAATACCCTCGCGTGATAATATGATTTCGGGGACGAAATCTTTTGAAGGAGGGGAGAATTTGTAACGCCAAGATACTCTTTTTATAATTATTATAAAAGGGTAAATTGGTCATTTTACCTTGTAAGGGTAAAATGGTCTTTTGGACAGAAAAGTATTTGGTTTGAAATAATATTTTAAGTTTTGGACTTAAAATGTTATAAAAACTGATTTTTGGTCGTTTTACCGAAAAAGGGTATTTTGGTCATTTGACCAAGTCAACGACCAATTATGTAAAAATATTGTTGGTTGTGGCCAAAATGTAAGAAATGGAAGTTTTATTGTAATAAAACTTGATTTTGGTGGTCAAAGTTCAAGAAATGGAACTTTAGGACCAAAAATGTAAATTTTGTGGTATAAATAGAGAGTTTGACTCTCTTGTTGACTGGCCATTGTATGCAGCTACGGGAGAGAGTTTCTCTCTAGAAATTCTGCAGAAGTTGGAGGAATTCTTGAAGGTTGAGGCTTGAATTTCGATTCCTAACTTTGGAATGAAGGATTGGAAGCTTTGAAGGTTGGTATTCCAAGTTCTAGCTTGTTATTTCTTGATGGGTTTTGTAGCAACTCAAAACTGCATTTGCAGTGATGATTATGTGTTTAAGTTGATGTAATACTTCCCTTAAGTCATTTGAATAAGGACTTAACTAAAGAAAGTGGAAGTAGGTTGCTATTAGTGATGAATTTGAAGTTTGGGGTTGTTAGAACTAAGAACCCTAATTCTTCATTTTGATTGAATTGGTTGTTTTGGATGGTTAAAAACCTTGTTAAAGTATAAGGTTTTAGTCCTAGAACAAACCCCAATCGATTAAGGACCTGATTAAGGACTTAATGGACCAAAACTGCTTGCTACAGTGCATAAATCGCGGCTGGACAGGAGGCACCTGCAGGTGCCAGGCGCGGTGCGCCCAAACCCCTGGCGGGGTGCGCCCAGGCGCAGTGCGCCCATGTCTGGGCGGGGTGCGCCCCTCAGGCAGGGACTTTGAAATGCTAACTTTTGCTTGGCTTGTCCGTTTTAGCTCAAATTTGGACCATAAGCTCGTTATGGTCTGAAAAGTTTGGGAAAATTTTTAGATTGAGTTTCCGACCCCTCGGGGGCACTGTAGACCGATCCGAATGTCCCGGTGAATAGTAAAATTCATATAAAGTTAGTAAACGGAAAGTTTATTAACTAGGCATTGTTTATAACAATGTTTTATTGAACTCTAGTGTATTAGAGTTAGTTGAAATGGGTATTAACCTATAATCATGTTGAAAATGATTAAATTATAGGTGCGGGACAAAATTCTACGGATCGTATCGGAAAGCAAGGAACAACAAATTAGTTGTAATAATCCAGGTAAGTAATCTCACTGATACCATATGTGATATATGATGATTGAGTTGTTACAGGTTGAAACTGATTGTGGGACGAAAAAGATACGTTTGAAGAGACAAGACCGGATAAGCCGTGAGTCATTGCGATGACAAGAACGGAACCGTGAGTCTAGGCAATAGCGGCTAATCCGTGAGCCATAACTAATTCTGGATTTTACATCCAATGGGTGCGGCCTACGGGCAATGATTTCTGGATTTTTACATCCAATGAGTGCGGCCTATATGGCTAAGATTTCTGGATTGTATATCCAGCCGGTGCAGCCTTCGGGCTATGTCTCCGATGCGGCCTTCGGGCTATGATTTGATGCGGCCTGTTGGCTATGACTCCGGTGCGGCCTTCGGGCTATGTCTCCGATGTGGCCTATGGGCGAGGACTCCGGTGCGGCCTTCGGGCTATGTCTCCGATGCGGCCTTCGGGCTATGATATTTGGTGTAGCCTGTTTGGCTATGATTTTGTTACAGGTACATGGTACAGCCTGTTTGGCTATGATTTTGTTACAGGTATATGTTGCAGCCTTTTGGCTATGATATCGGGTTATCAAACCCAGCTGGTACGGCCTACGGGCTATGAATTGTATATTGATAATGTTTTGGTGCAGCTTGTATAGCTATGACATAGGGTGCGGCTGTTAGCCATGAAACATGATGCAGTCCAGTGTGACTAAGAAATATGGGACAGAAATGGTTAGACATGATTATAGATGCAAATAACTAACGTGGCTTGTTGATTACAGGTCACTATGATTCAGCCTGTAGGGCTACAGAATAGGATGTGAAATCCTAAAGAGATATTCGGTCAGCCAGTAAGGCTAGGAGATTGGATTCGATATCCAGACAAATACCTGATTGTATTTAATACGCATTATTGTAGATTTGATTATTCACTGAGCTTTGTAGCTCATACCGTTTGTTACTGTCCCTGCAGGTTAGCATGATACTGATAGGGGACAAGATAGAGTCCGTGACTCGTGAAGTAGGACTCGTAGATGCTGTCAGTAGCAGCCCGGCTTTAAAGGAGTTATGGTATTTTATACTCTCCTTGATACACTTGTACCCGTATTTATTAAAATATACCCCTTGTTATGGTTTTATGTATTGAAACCTGTGTTTTAAATGAAAAATTTTTCAGGGGTGTTTTTGTTATAAAAGCCGGGTGTTACAAGTTGGTATCAGAGCCGAGGTTTAAGTGAACTAGGTGTCTATAGAGTAGATTCCTGGACTTAAACCCTGAAACAGTAGACATGATGAACTGTTAGGTGTATATAGTTGTTAGTATACATATATAACCTAACTATTGCTGACTTCTAACGTATAAGAAGTATGAGCAGCGGGTATTACTGGGAGAAATTTAGTGCGTGTAACTTTAAGAGGCGGATCAGCCTTTTCTCAAGACTCCATTGAACGAGGAGCAATGAGACAAGTAGCGGAAAAATCCACATGACAAGCAATGTTAGCTGATGTGGTCAGATAAAGGAATCGGTTGCTCACCTTGGCTGATATTCAAGGTGAAAGACAAGTAGTTGAGACTACAAGAAAAAGCAGAAAACGATTAGTGGACGCTTCGGGAGAAGTTACCACAGACTGGGTCCAACCTTATAGGGAAAGGACCAAAACAGAGCCACTATGTATAGTGATCAGTGCAGGAAAGGCACTAAGGAAGATTGTAGAGTTGAGACTCTACCGTTGACATGCTGAAATTGCAGATGATAGGAGCAGATTGCTCGAGTTAGTTGTATGGGACGGAAGTGGTTCCAGCGTGGAACTATAGATCACTTCTTTATGAAATACTCACATGTGAAATGTGGAGTAACGGGTGATGAACCCAGGAAAGAAAGAAAGAACGAATGGTCGAAAAGGACCCATGGTACCATGAGCATCCCAGTAGATTGTGGAAGAAGCTCGTGAGGAGACTGATATAGTCGAAAATGTCATTGTTCTGAATATAACTCGTGTATGTTATATTTGATCCATGAAGCTATGCTTTGGATCGATGACTTGATGTCTTGTTTGAATTTTTCATCAATGATTTTGGATGAAATATTTGAAATAGCTATTGTAGATAGCAAGTATGTTCAAGATATTGATAACCTGGAAAGTAGTCTGCCTAGGATTTACGGGACCCTTTTCCCTATGAATCTGAAGCCGATGACTACCAGTAAATCTGAAGCAATTGTGCTTATGAATTTGTTAGCAATGAATTATGCTAACATGAATTGTAGAAATATGAACATGATGGTTCAGAAAGCAGAAATGAGCGGATGAAAATCCATGGTAAATGACAGTTGTTGAGAATACCGGTTAGCTTCTTTGCTTAAACTCAGAAAAGAGTTAGTAAAGGAATGATGTTGTAGTTGGCATACGTGGTATGGGCCAAGCTTAATAAAGTGGTGAAAGTAGTGTACTACTTTAAATAATTTTCGGATGATTCTTTTGAAAAGAACTTCCAAGATTTCTGCCAGATTGGCAAGAAGAGCTTATGAATAAGCTGGTATTGGGAGCCGTTCCTGTTATCTAGGCTCTGTGTTGATTGGCCTCTGTAGAGATGGCAGAGTGGTAAAACAATTGGAAGAAATTGTTTTTAAATTGGGATCTCATATAATTGTAGTGTCATCAGAGGGAGCCCTATCTTGTTTGAAAAGAAGAAAGATAAGTTAATGTGTATGTACATTGACTACTGAGAATATGATATTCTCGAGACCAGATTGAATATGAGGTACATTGTACCAGACACTGGAGTTACTTCACTGAGTTCAGTGATATGTAAAATTCTCCAAGTATGAAAATTTGACTAAAAGAAGTTTTAACCCTTTGGGCATGATAATACTGCCAAAGATGATGAAATAAATCCAGTGGGATAGATGATGTGATAAACTGGAATCGCCCGAGGAATCTGACTGACATTGTAGTTCCTTGGTTTTGGCAGGTTATTATAGGAGAGTTGTAGAAAACTGCTCCTTGATTGCTGGTTAGCTGACTGAAGTTGACCAAGAAAAAGTGTAAAGTCTGAGTGGTAGAAAGACCACAGATAGGTTGTAAAGGTTTGGAATAAACCTTGTGTGAACCTCTAACATTAGCAATGATGCTAAGTGGAGAAGACGGATTGGATCATTGAAATGTATCCAACGTTGACTGTGGATGTGTGAGATTGCGGTAGCAATTATGAACGTGGCGTTTAAGCTTTGGAAACACTACTTGTATGGTGTAAAGCTTATAGCGATAAGATCATAAAAGTTGAAATACTTATTTGATCAAAAGAAACGGAAGATGAGATAGCAAAGATAGATGGGTTACTTAGAGATTTCGGGTATAAAATCTTGTACCATCTCAGAGAGGCGTATGTGGTTACAGATGTCTTGAATTAGAAAGAGTAACCTTTGTAGGTTACATCCACGTGTATGAACGTGGCAAATTGATTACCTGAGTTGATTCGGGTAGCACAGGAAGATGTGTGCAAGTCTGAAAAAGTGAAAAGTGAATAAATGATTGAAAAGTAGCGGAAGTTGGTTGGAATATCACAGTGATTTAACACCCGTGGCGGTTGTAAATGTGAATTCCAAAGTCAAACGAAAACATAAAAATCATCTTGAAAAGATGCATTTTGTATCAGATATGCAGCATACCCGGGGCAATACCAAACTGTATAGGTCGATAAAGCCTATGTGTTGGTGGCCGGGGCTGAAGAAAGACATGTGAAAAATGTTTGACTTGTGTGTAACTACAGTCAAATCATTAGAAGTATGTGGACTGTCGGTCCCAAAAATGAAATGGGACGAAAAATATCATAGACTTTGTAGTAAAGTCTTTGCAAGTACCGCATGGGTATGACACCATAGGGGTGATTGCAGTTTGATTGATAAAATCATTGTAGTTTTATACTGACCAAAGAAGGAATTAAGATCGAAAAGTAGTGAAAAACTACATAGAAAAAGAAAATTGTTGACGTGCACTACAGGTGACGACTGTATCGGATCGAGATGCTAGAATTATTTGCTGAATTTAGCATTAATTCTTAGAATTATTAGCTCAAAAGTACTAGTAAGTACTGTGTGCGAATCCCAGATGGATTGACGAGGTGAGATAGTGATGCAGACCTTAGGAGTTATGCCTGAAATCGGCATAACAGACCCTAGTGGAAAACTAGATGACCGTCTATCCTTGGTAGAAGTTGTAGATAAGTATAGGTATTATACTAGTGTTTTATTGACTCGTAGGAAGTATTGTATAGACTACCGTGTTGCACGCCGATTTGCTAGACAGAAGTTGGGGAAAGTCGTTGACTAAACCTGAGATTGTATCTCAAACAGAAGAAAAGATTTGGCAAGTTCGATAAAGCTTGGAAATAGACCAAGATAGACAAGAGTAGTATGCGGATTGTCGAGTAAAACCTTTGAAACCCCAAGTAAGGGAAGAAAGTGGAACTCAAAGTGAACCTCCGGAAAGACTAGTAATTGATGTGGGACAAAAAGGAAAGTTGAGTCCTTGTTGATTGGACCTTTCTGTTTATCCCAAACGCAAGAAATTGCGATGTGTTGATTGAATATCCTTGATGAACTTCAAGATGATTGTAAAGTTTTCTATGGGTCTCAGGGTTCTGAGAACATAGATTGATAGATGTTAACGAATCCCTCATGTGGAAATGAGGAAGATAAGTGATTATGGTACCCGGGACAACCGGATGAGTGATATGCGCGTGGTGATATAACCACGAGATACGAAGTTTGGTATGGTTAAAGAGCTGTAGCAAAACCATGAAGGTTTCCATGTGATATGAGAAACCGGAATTGTAACGAGAAAGAAATACCCTCGCGTGATAATATGATTTCGGGGACGAAATCTTTTGAAGGAGGAGAGAATTTGTAACGCCAAGATACTCTTTTTATAATTATTATAAAAGGGTAAATTGGTCATTTTACCTTGTAAGGGTAAAATGGTCTTTTGGACAGAAAAGTATTTGGTTTGAAATAATATTTTAAGTTTTGGACTTAAAATGTTATAAAAACTGATTTTTGGTCGTTTTACCGAAAAAGGGTATTTTGGTCATTTGACCAAGTCAACGACCAATTATGTAAAAATATTGTTGGTTGTGGCCAAAATGTAAGAAATGGAAGTTTTATTGTAATAAAACTTGATTTTGGTGGTCAAAGTTCAAGAAATGGAACTTTAGGACCAAAAATGTAAATTTTGTGGTATAAATAGAGAGTTTGACTCTCTTGTTGACTGGCCATTGTGTGCAGCTACGGGAGAGAGTTTCTCTCTAGAAATTCTGCAGAAGTTGGAGGAATTCTTGAAGGTTGAGGCTTGAATTTCGATTCCTAACTTTGGAATGAAGGATTGGAAGCTTTGAAGGTTGGTATTCCAAGTTCTAGCTTGTTATTTCTTGATGGGTTTTGTAGCAACTCAAAACTGCATTTGCAGTGATGATTATGTGTTTAAGTTGATGTAATACTTCCCTTAAGTCATTAGAATAAGGACTTAACTAAAGAAAGTGGAAGTAGGTTGCTATTAGTGATGAATTTGAAGTTTGGGGTTGTTAGAACTAAGAACCCTAATTCTTCATTTTGATTGAATTGGTTGTTTTGGATGGTTAAAAACCTTGTTAAAGTATAAGGTTTTAGTCCTAGAACAAACCCCAATCGATTAAGGACCTGATTAAGGACTTAATGGACCAAAACTGCTTGCTACAGTGCATAAATCGCGGCTGGACAGGAGGCACCTGCAGGTGCCAGGCGCGGTGCGCCCAAACCCCTGGCGGGGTGCGCCCAGGCGCAGTGCGCCCATGTCTGGGCGGGGTGCGCCCCTCAGGCAGGGACTTTGAAATGCTAACTTTTGCTTGGCTTGTCCGTTTTAGCTCAAATTTGGACCATAAGCTCGTTATGGTCTGAAAAGTTTGGGAAAATTTTTAGATTGAGTTTCCGACCCCTCGGGGGCACTGTAGACCGATCCGAATGTCCCGGTGAATAGTAAAATTCATATAAAGTTAGTAAACGGAAAGTTTATTAACTAGGCATTGTTTATAACAATGTTTTATTGAACTCTAGTGTATTAGAGTTAGTTGAAATGGGTATTAACCTATAATCATGTTGAAAATGATTAAATTATAGGTGCGGGACAAAATTCTACGGATCGTATCGGAAAGCAAGGAACAACAAATTAGTTGTAATAATCCAGGTGAGTAATCTCACTGATACCATATGTGATATATGATGATTGAGTTGTTACAGGTTGAAACTGATTGTGGGACGAAAAAGATACGTTTGAAGAGACAAGACCGGATAAGCCGTGAGTCATTGCGATGACAAGAACGGAACCGTGAGTCTAGGCAATAGCGGCTAATCCGTGAGCCATAACTAATTCTGGATTTTACATCCAATGGGTGCGGCCTACGGGAAATGATTTCTGGATTTTTACATCCAATGAGTGCGGCCTATATGGCTAAGATTTCTGGATTGTATATCCAGCCGGTGCAGCCTTCGGGCTATGTCTCCGATGCGGCCTTCGGGCTATGATTTGATGCGGCCTGTTGGCTATGACTCCGGTGCGGCCTTCGGGCTATGTCTCCGATGTGGCCTATGGGCGAGGACTCCGGTGCGGCCTTCGGGCTATGTCTCCGATGCGGCCTTCGGGCTATGATATTTGGTGTAGCCTGTTTGGCTATGATTTTGTTACAGGTACATGGTACAGCCTGTTTGGCTATGATTTTGTTACAGGTATATGTTGCAGCCTTTTGGCTATGATATCGGGTTATCAAACCCAGCTGGTACGGCCTACGGGCTATGAATTGTATATTGATAATGTTTTGGTGCAGCTTGTATAGCTATGACATAGGGTGCGGCTGTTAGCCATGAAACATGATGCAGTCCAGTGTGACTAAGAAATATGGGACAGAAATGGTTAGACATGATTATAGATGCAAATAACTAACGTGGCTTGTTGATTACAGGTCACTATGATTCAGCCTGTAGGGCTACAGAATAGGATGTGAAATCCTAAAGAGATATTCGGTCAGCCAGTAAGGCTAGGAGATTGGATTCGATATCCAGACAAATACCTGATTGTATTTAATACGCGTTATTGTAGATTTGATTATTCACTGAGCTTTGTAGCTCATACCGTTTGTTACTGTCCCTGCAGGTTAGCATGATACTGATAGGGGACAAGATAGAGTCCGTGACTCGTGAAGTAGGACTCGTAGATGCTGTCAGTAGCAGCCCGGCTTTAAAGGAGTTATGGTATTTTATACTCTCCTTGATACACTTGTACCCGTATTTATTAAAATATACCCCTTGTTATGGTTTTATGTATTGAAACCTGTGTTTTAAATGAAAAATTTTTCAGGGGTGTTTTTGTTATAAAAGCCGGGTGTTACAGTTAGGTTGTTGGATTTCCGAAAGGCTTACACGCTGAAAGGGTTCTGCCTCCCCATCTGATCTTCTACCTGGTCGTTCTTTATTTGATAGTCATGAAATAATATTGGAATTAATAAATTGTATAACCATCTAAATAAGTTATTTCACACATATTTATACATATATATATATATATATATATATATATATATATATATATATATATACTTTTTACAATAGAATACTAAAAATAAATTATTATAGGAATAGTTTGTGGATACAAAGATTACTAAGACATTTTAAACAAGACAAATAATTATATAAAATATATAATTATTATACATTACTATTTTACCATGGGAAAATCATAAAGGTGAAAACAAAGGCTTTCTTAACAAATATACGTAAACAAGTTGATATACATACATTTTGCGAGACGGGTCTTCACTAGTGCTTATTTAAGCATGATACAATAAGTCCTGTATTTATAACCAGAGTCTCGGTAAGAGAACGTGATAATTGTGTATAGATCTATACGGGATTGACAATCCCGCACCTGAGCTGCTAGCTACAGCTAGACCGACGGGTCTGGGGTGACAAAAGTCATAACATTCCGACGCCTGAACGTCGCAGCAGGCCTACAAGGTCACAGTATGGTTATAGGATGTCTTACATGGGAAAACAATTAAAATGTTTACGTGGATATATAAACACTTCAAATAGTTTTATACTATAACACAACTTACATTATACATTTTTAGTCTTTGGACCTTTTAAGACTACAACACATTTATAAGAAAATATTGGATTTTCTGGGTTACGATACTATATTTTACAAGGAAATGGATTTCTCATACAAGTTTTATGGAAATTAAAACTACATTTTATCAAGATATAAATACAAGTACAGTTTACTTATACATACGAGTTTTATGGAATTAAAACTACAATTCTGTAAGATACAAAATAACATACGATTTCATCTATGTAAAGATTTTACAAAATTAGATCTACAACTAATCTACGAATAAACATGTATTCACATAATTTCATACAAGAATAATACTATTTTCAAAAATAGAACACTTATACATTTTCGGTCTTTGGGTTTTTAAGACTACTACTCATTTATAAGAAAATATTGGATTTTCTCGGTTTACAATACTATCATTTACAAACAAAAAGGACTATGAATTTTCTTATACAAAAATCTTATGAACTCACCAACGTAATGTTGACACTTTTTCAAACTACTTGTATTCTCAGGAAATTGATGAATAGGTAACTACAAGTTTTGACGATGGTTCATTATGGCATCATACTATGTATTTGATATCATATTTTAATTGTATTTGGAACGTATTGTATTTTGAATCTTGTAACATTTACAATTATGTATATGATGGATGTGTTTGCTTTGATCACTATTGTACAAACGTTGTTATGATACTGTTCATGAAGTCATCCACCCTCAGACGATTCCGCCACGTGGTTTGAGGGTGTGACACTTAAACACCAAATGACCGACTAAAAGGTTTTAAGTGGATTGCCGCCAGTCGATAATAGTGCTGCTATCATCTAAAGATAGCGTCGCCATCTCAATTCTTCGCTAACTCTACAATAGCAACGTACTTTAGATAGCATCATTATCTACGTCATAAATAGCACCGCTAAAACCTCTATAAAGAGAATCTTCACTTATTTTCCGTATCTTTCAACCCTTTGACCCATAATTTCAAACTTAGCATCTAAACTTCATATTAGCTCATAAAATGAACATTTAAACCAACATATAACATTCTAACACTACAAATCTCAACTTATGATCAATTCTTCATTTTGCACATTTTTGAACTTTTACCAAAAACACCAAAACTTAGTTTTAAACTTTCTAAACGCCAACAACATATTATTATGAGTCAATTAGATATGCAACCCTGGTTTTTGAGGTGTTACAGATGATAGCGTCACAATCAACCACACCCCTCGTTCGCGTCGCTAACCTTCTGTTGTTCGCGTCACTATTCTCCTGATAGGGTCGCTATCCTTCTATTGTTAGCGTCGCTATCCTTTTTTTGTTAGCCCCGCTATCCTCTTGCTAATAGCAACACTATCCTCCTATTGATGGCGTCGCTAACCCATGATTTACCTAGAATCTCGACCACAAAACTTTTGAATTTATGCCTGGGAAACAGACTTTACATAGGGCGTGTTTGGCACACTTTTGAAAGCTTTTGAGAGCGTTAAGCTTTTAGCTTTTAAGAAACCGCTCGAAAAAATGTAAAAGCTTCGTTCGGCAGTAGAAGCGTTTAGCTTTTATTTTAAACGAAAAGCTTTTAATCTAAACGCTATTTCAAATACTGTTGAACAGAAAGTTCCATAGAATTATAAAAAATTACTAAATTATCCTTAAAAATATAACCTACATATCACAAGTGAATTCATCTACCCTAATTACTCTCTTTACTTCATCAACGTATTTCCGTTCTTCAAATCGTTGCTGGAAAATTCCTCATCGACCAGGTAAATATTATTATCATATTTATGTATTAAGTTCATCGTTAACATGCGTTAGTATTTGTGATATCTATATTGTTTTTTTATTGGTTGAAAGTGTTGGAATAGAGATACATCAAGAAATCGGGAATAGTGTATAACATAACTCAAATCAGTTCACATACATATATTAAAGTGATGCAGTAAAAATCTTTGATTGGTTGAAAGTGTTTGAAATACAGATACTGTCAAGAAATTGGGAATAGTGTATAGCATAACTCAATATAGTTCACATACATATATTAATGTTATAGCAATAAAAATCGTTGAACTTGCATCATAACTCAGATTTGCATTTGTATAAAATCTCATGGCTACAAATTTTGTCTATAAAACATAGTTTTATATTGACATTAATTATTAGACGGCAGTTGCTGAATTATAAGTCTGTGATGATTGGCATTTGGTTTGCATATGTATTTACGATACTTTACAATCCCATTGAACTCAGGTATATAGATGGCTTCGAATAATGATAATGCAAAAAAAAATATGATTGGCCTGATAAGTCTGTGATTATTTTGTGTGATATCCTAAAAAAATATAGATATTATGAAGAATGGTCGTGCTTCTCAAATTAAATGGCAAGACCTTTAGTCGGTTTTTGAAAAAGACTTCCACACCAAGTTAAATAGCTACAAAACTTTAAAGAACAAGTATGATTGAATGAAAAAAGACTATAATATTTGGAAGTCATTAAAAATGGGGAGACGGGTCTAGGTTGGAATGAAAGTACACAACAACTAAATTGTTCAGATGAATGGTGGAACAAAAAAATGAAGGTAATAAATTTAAATATTTTTTACTAATAGCTACTTTTGTTGTTATCCAGATAGAAATGGATATACGGTTCCATATTCCAAAACAAGATACCATCACTCTCAATTTGAAAATGAGCCTCTAACGAATATGCAAGAGGCTTTCAATCATTCTCATTCATCATTGCGAATTCATATTGAAAGATCATTTGGAATATTGAAGAATAGATGGAAAATACTCAATAGAATGCCCAAATTTAGTGTGTAAACTCAAATTGACATTATTATGGCCACATTTGCTTTGCATAACTACATTCGTCGTAACTCTGAAGAAGATGTGATTTTTAAGTTTTTTGAAGAACATCCAGATTGCATACCACATGATGAACTTCGTGATGCTCGTGGTAGTGACACAAGTAATGAAGACTTTTATGAAGGATATAATACTATGAAGTGTGCCCGTAATGATATTGCTACTTTAATATGGAATGCTCGACGTCGATGATTTTACTACTACACTTTTTATGTTGTCACATGAATTATAATTTTTGTAATAGAACATAGTTATGAAACGTTTAAAATTTTATAGGTGTAGTTTAGACAATTAATTTTTCATCATTATATTTTAGTTTTATATTTTAAAAAGATGTCATTTTATGTAATTTAACATATTTCAAAAGCTTACAACTATTTTTACCGAACACTCATATAGAAACAAAAGTTACAGCTTCCCGCTACCAGCTACCAGCTAATCGTTAACCGCTTACCGCTACCCGCTACCAGCTAATTTTGCCGAACACGCCCATAGTATCACTGTATCCGCTCACATTGAGTTCTTCCATGTCCCCATAGATCAAGAACACATCTTTTGTTTCCGAATATACTTAAGAATGTTCTTAATTGTGATCCAATTATTTTCACTAGGATTGGCCTAATAGCAACTCGTCATGCTCAAGGCAAAATAGACATCAGACCTCGTACATAACATGACATTCATGATCGATCCCACGACAGAAGCATATGCACTCGACTCAATATTTCCAGTTCATCACTAAAATTAGGATTATGCAAATTTAAGTCTTGTTTTTGTATAGACAATGGTCACATATTAAGTAATAAAAGTTCCAACTGGTAAATTTTATATTATTATCATCATAAATTGGGATACCTGATACTTGTTGGTATACTATGCACATAGTTATTGATTAACCACTTACCCGTTACCAAACGGCTTATAGTCCGGTAGTACCAAAGTGTCTCTCAACCCAAGTAAGAGTTCCAGTCTCGTTAGCGACAAAAAGATGTAGATTAAGATGTATATATCAGGAGTAGGTTTAGTTTGTCGATAAAAAAAAACCACATACCTGACATAACAATACCGATTCAAAATACGGTCTTATAATCGGATTTCAGACTTCAATAGTACCCATCTCGTATCCTTTCCATCATCATCCCTGTCCAAAAACCAGTTATATGAAATTATGAATATTACAAATTTAAAATATTATAAACGCATTTAAGCGTTATATTTTATAACCTATTTTACTACGATTAATTATCTAAATAATTTTTTTATTATTATTACATAGTAACTTTAAAAACCCAGGACACCGCTGAGTAAATGCAGCGAAACTGTCAAGAATCCCACGAAATTGCCAAGAAACCACCTCGAAACTTCCAAGTCCCTCCTTATTCCCTTTCATGGCTTTACCATCATAAAAGCTGACAACCTCCATTGCCAAGCTCCACCAAACTAACTTCTCACAGAAAATCGATAACATCATATCCTCAACTCCAATCAAAATGGCAACCATAGTGCCTCTGCATAAGAAGAAAACCCTAAACCCTCGTCGCACGATCACCAGAGATCATAAGGAATTCGACAAAGAAGACAAAATGTTCCCGTTTTACTTCCTAATCATGATTCCTAACACCATCCGCATGTTCTCCAGAGCGTACAACCGCAACGACTACTCATTGGCGGTTCTCGGTCTACTGGTACTTTTAAGTTTAGCATTGTATGATTGTTGCTTGCCACTGTACGTCTCTATCCCTGAAAACGAGAAATCGAGCCGGAAATTTTTGCTGAAATTGATAATATGGTGTCTGTACACGGCTCTCTCAATTGGATTCGTTTATGAGTTTGGATACTTCCTCAGTTTTCAAATAACGGTGGCTCTGTACGCCGTTGTGTTGGTCTGTAGTGTGTTTCTGTTATATAAGTTCGTAATCGTTGAGCTAGTTAACGATTGGAAGAGTAGGAACTCCGGTGAGGATGCAATTGGAATCCTTGAAAATCAGAGGTTAGACGCCGGAGAACTGAAAGACTCCGATTCCGTTATGGAGAAAGTGTAAAAGTAGTTGTTGCTTGCTGCACTATGTGTCTTTCTCACCTCGAATGATAAAAGTTAATGGCATAAGTAAAAAACTATTTATAGTATTTTTTAAATTCAATTGAAACCAGGAATGATAAAAGTTGATGGAATACTAGAACATGAGTGAATGCGATGATAAAAGTTAATGGAATAAGTTGTTAAATCTCAATGTTTGGTTTGTATTAAGAATGAAATAAAATCTTTGTACAGGTTTTTTCATATTATTTTTTAAATTCAAGGTATAGTTTTTAACTTTTAATATTAGTTTATATGCTATTTAGTTACATTTAAAAAAAAGTATTCACAAAAAATAAAATTTTAGAAATAATAAAATGCTATTAATTCCAAAATAAGATTATAATAATACACGTTTTCTATTTATTTGAGCTACTAAATTTTGTGAATAAGAATTTATCTATCAACCACCCTTAGATTCATCAAAAAAAAAAAAATACAAAAGTTGTCTAGCTAAAAACATTTACCATCATCGACGTCATTTATAGTCTTTTTATTTTGACAATTGTTTATTAACGAACGTTTTCTCGCCAAATCGTCAATAGTTAGGCCTTGGACAAATTTCTCTTTCTTTCGGTTGTTGGCAGAAATATTTAATGTGTTGTGCATCATAGGATAAGACAGGCGAAGTGGTGTGCGGCTTCAAAATGTTGGAGGCAAGTTAGTTGTGGTGTCTACGCCATGACTGAGGCGTTGGAGGGGTGTGGCTTCAACGGGTTGGAAATGCGTGTGTTTCGTGGGTTCATGAACTAGCTTTGGGTTGAACACAAAGAAGGAAATGAGGGCAGTGGGTTGGAGGTGGTGAAGGTTCAACGACTTCAGCTAGGAAACCATTCGCTCCACCATGGGTTCAGCGAAAAAACCATTCCCTCCCCCATGCATTCAACAACGTTAGCGAGTTTGGAAGGTTCAGCAGCATCCACTTTGTCTGCCCTTAACAACTAAATCTTCTTGTTAGATAGCAAATTATACCATATTATTTATTTACATGTTGTATAGTACGAGGACTCTATTGTAGAATATACATCTATATATTGATAGCAATACATACAACCCAAATTTGAGGGTTTTTATACAGTCAATCATGGTATCAGGCCCGCCTCTTCATGACTACCATGAAAACACGAAATCCTAATTTTTTCTTTCACGCCTTGCTGCCGCTGATCGTACTATCATATCCATCATAATAGCCTATCCTACCGTAGTCACAATCATCGTCAAGACTTCTTCTCTCTAGCATTCTATTGTTGATCTTGTCTCTCTTTAGCAGCACCCACCTATGATGTTTTGGATTATCGAGGCATTACAATCCTTTTACCAAAGGTTAGCATTTTATCAATTGTATTCCTTTTTTATTTTGATTGTTTTTCGATTTTGTTTTACCCACAATGACATCTATTTCATCCTCAAGCACATCCATGTCCACTACCACTCCCACAGCTGGTAAATTGGTATTTGCACTCACGAACGTTTACTCATAGTTTAGTTTTAAACTGTCCATTGATGGCTCCAAATACAAACTATTGCATCAAATCTTGACATATTTAAGGATGTCAAAGTCCTTGGCCAAATCACTGGTAAATCCTAACCTAAAGGTGACGATAATGAGGATTGGGAGGCTATAAACTCTCGAATAAAGTCGTTGTTTTACTCCACTTGTGATGCCAATAACCTACAAATCATATCAAGTAGCAATTGGCCCTTCTAAAACTTGGGGGACAAGCTTAATGAGTTCTTCCTCAACAATAAAATGTCACATATGTTACAGCTCCAAGGAGAATTTAGAAACGCAAAATGGCTCCTCGTCCATAATCGAGTTTTGTCACTCCCTAAAAAACTTGGTGGTAGCACTTGAAGATTGTGACTCCAAAATAGATAAAGTTGAATTGGTGATGCAAATTCTTTAACATCGTCATACCACAATGTTGTTGACATCATTACTAATACAAAGACTTTCCCATCCTTTCTTGAGGCCAAAAGCATGCTCCTCCTCCACAAGTCTCGCAAAGAAACTACAGATTCTGCCGATGACAAGCTGCCTTCTACTCCCCGTCCTCACAACAAGGAAAATCGAAAAGCACGTTTAATAAAGCAAAAATAATGGACGAGTTGCTTCTAGGGGAATTCTAATGTTTCTGCTAGTTCTAATCACATTTCAGGTGAGTTCAGACTACTTCAATCGCTATTCTCTGTCCACTGCCATAGCCACCTGTTGCGGATGCATCATAGCAACCTACACATACTATCTTTAACAACACTTCACCATAACAAAGCATTCTCAGATGTCATCTACTGCCTCCTGCTGTCGGCACTCCAATCATTGCTCTCGATCCACTACCATAACCACCTACTGCCTGTGCATCACAACAACAGACACAAGTTGTCTTCAACTCCCTATTGCAACTGCTTAGCAACCTCATAGTAGCTACCCCAACAGCTTTTACATGTCCCCATAATAGTCCGTTGCAAAATGCCTGCCAGCCCACTACGCTATTACATTGGGTCTGCCACCTTATGTCCTCATCCACCACAACACCCGTTGAATGCTTCCTTTGGGGTCTCATAACGCACATTGGACAACAAAGTTATACAGACCTTGCATAAGATTTTCAGTGTATATGTGTCCAACCCCCTAAGACAATCACTATTACATGGATTTTGATACGAACCCATCCCATACTAGGCCCGTATCAAGCCACAAGCCCAAGTGTAGGACTCTCTCCCAAAAGCCAGCTTGTAGGAAGAGGGGACACCTAGACTTATAAGCTACCAACTGAATTTGTTTTCGGACGATGTAAGATCGTAACAATACCCCACACTTTGAAGAGCCAACGTCCTCGTTGGTCACGACTATGTTGGTCACGGTTGGTACCCCTTTTTTGGTCCTAGCCACAACTCCATAGGCCACCACTCTGAGTCATTGTTGGTCACGGCTACGTTGGTCAAGGTTGACACTCCTCTTTTTTGGTCCAAGCCACCACTCCGTAGGTCACCACTCCAAGTGTCGGAACCTCGAAAGGTGGGGACGGCTCTGATACCATTGATACGAACCCATCCCATACTAGGCCTGTATCAAGCCACAAGCCCAAGTGTAGAGCTCTTTCCCAAAAGCCAACTTGTAGGAAGAGGGGACACCTAGACTTATAAGCCACCAACTGAATTTGTTTTCGGACGATGTGGGATCGTAATAGATTATGGAGCAAGCTCTTTCATGACATTCAATCAAGGTATATTTCATTCTTTAACTATATGTAAACCTAAATATATCATGGTTGGTAATAGTCCCTCTAGTTCTGGTTAGCTATTTGAGCTAAACAACCTTTCCTTTCTCATCTATATACGACTCTTTGCCACAAGAAATTAGGTTTCTATTGAGTTGGATTTGTTTGGCTTCAATATGGAGGCTGTTAATACAGGTACTTTGCTTTATCATTGTGACAGTACTCACTTAGATCTTTATCATGTTTTTCTTTTGTCACCTCGATCCGACTCTACTACGGGTCTCGTTGTTGTGTCTTATGACACATGACATTGACTGCTAGGCAAGTCATTCCTATCTATCTTTTAGTTTATTTAGTCGTGACATTTTATTCCTTGTTCTAGTTGTAGTTCCTCTTATGGCATGCGTATAGTTAGGAAAACATTATTGTTTACCATTTACTTTATCATGTACCAAGACTAGTTGCTTGTTTGAATTGGTATGCTCTGACCTCCAGACTTCCCGAGTCGCAAGTCTTAGTAGATCCAAGTATTATTATGTTCTTTTTCTTAGATGATTTTTCATATTTTATAGGGTTTCTTGTTGCGTGTAAAATCTGATGTCTTTTCTATTTTCAACAATTTTCGTGCCTATGTGGTTAATCAATTCAAAATTGATACTCGGATTTTGTAATGTGATAATGGACATGATTTAAAAACCAACCGCTACTTGTTTTTTAATTATTAGTATTAAAATTCGTTTCTCTTATCCCTACACTTCACAACAAAATGAAAAAGTTGAACGAACTATTTGGACCATCAACAACATTCTCTGCACATCTACTATTTAGGCATATCTTCATCCTAGTTTCTGGGTTGAGGCCCTACACTCAGTGGTTCACATGTTCAACCTTCTCCCTACCATGATATTGTGTTACGAAAAACAATGTAAGGTTCTTTGCTTCTTATACCTACCTATATGTGTTAGGTGTCCGTGCTATCGAAACACTGCTTCCCCTACTTTGCACAAACTTTCCCCTTCATATATGCTTGTGTCTATCTTTGGTAAATCCTTTGATCATTATGGACACTGATGCCTTGATCTCATCACATAAATATTAATCCTTTCACAACATGTCATGTTTGATGAAAATCACTTTACATGTTGTGTGTTTCATCCCAGTCATCCATTCGTTGGTTATAGCTCCTCCGCATCCACCGCCTTTCTTACTGAAGTCCATAACCTTGGAGCATTTTCGGATACTTTGTCCCCAAATAACCCCTCTTCGGATCCATGAAACCAAAGTAAACCTTTAATCTCTCTATCACTTCAAATGTCTCTTGTAACATCCAAAAATTTGGATGTTTAGAATGAACGAAGAAAGTAAAAATAAGTTGGAAATAACGATAATGGTTACAAGGATAAAATGGTCAAAAAGGATAAAATTGTTATTTTACATGACCAACAAAGGAAATCGTGGTAAATATGACCATTATATGGAATTATAGGAGTTTTGATTATTATGTAATTATGGTACAAGTGAATGTAGTTCAAGGAATAAAATGGAAAAGAACGTGAAATTATATATTTCACATAAAAGGATAAAAAAAGTGCTAACTTAAAGGCCGTAAATCGTATCTTAAAGGCAAAATACAGTAAAAGGATAAAAAAGTAAATTATAAATGACATGAAATGAAACAAACGACTAAAAATCAGCTTAAAAGGAGTTTTTATAAAGAATATACAAGCTTGAAAAGTTGAGTAAAAACTTATTAAAAGCTGATTTGGAAAATAACACATTCCAATGGGTCATGTTTGAGTCTTAATAACTTGAGATCTAGACTTAATGCAAAGGATATTTTTAAGTGAAAGTTGTAATACTCATGACAATGAAAACACAAGAAAAAGGATCGGGGTGAAGGGATCTGTAACAAGACGACTATAAATTTTTAAAAAATAGCCAATCGAAAGTTGTTATGCATGAACGCCCATATTTGTGGGCTTCTAGTTCGAGATCTAGAACATTCAACCAAAATTCTTTAAGTAAGAAATAATTGTAATAATCCTAACAAAGATTTCAAAACATCAATAATCATTCGATTCAGATTTAAGACGAATGAGATACGTTAGTTTGAAAATGGCACATTGAAACCCAAAAGGTGATGGACATTCCAACCACCCATGTTTGGAACCGTCTAAATAGAGATTTAAAGACCGTTAGTGATAAGTCGAAACATAAAACTTGTTTTTAGAATTCTCTCAAATATATTAATCATAAAAAAACTCACATTTCTATATACCATTTTGTGTCATTTTAATTTTATAGCTAACTTATCATCTAGTTTTACCAAACATCATTTTTATTAACTAGCTTTCAGCTACTAGTTAGCTTATCAACTAGCAGTTAGATTATCAGTTATTAACTAGCTTTTCAGTTATTCTGTCAAACATAGCCTAAGACTACATTTGATGCATCATAAATAACCAACTAATAAGTTAGTTAGTAAGGTTGTCATTTTGACAAGCCAAAAGTAATTTTTAAACCAACTTTTTATGAGTTTTTTCTACATATTGTTATATCATTTTAACTTTTGAGATTATCAGCTAATTTCTTACCAAAAAAAAGTTTTACTTTTTATTTGTTTCAGTAAGAAGATTATACTTTTTTTTCTTACTTCTTTAGTCTTTTCCTCAACGTGTACCTTAAAAAAATTTAAAATTGATCTGTTGAAAAATGTGGAGATGCGGGGTATCGATCCCCGTACCTCTCGCATGCTAAGCGAGCGCTCTACCATCTGAGCTACATCCCCAATTTATTTTTACTTAAATTGTTACGGTTCTAGTATCGTAATGCTTCATAACACTACCGTATTCGATTCGAGGTATATTTGCTCGGAACACCTGCAACCGCTCACAAAGGCACCATTGAAATGCTGCGTAGATTCATAAGCCAAGCTTCTATAGCACAAGGTTGTCGATGCCTCATCAGCCGGCAATCGTCAGCTGGCTCTTTCCGTCGATGTTCCTCTTCGGCGACGGCGTCGTCTCAAGTCCCGGCGGGAACTTCAGTCGAACGACCGGCGGACGCTCAGTTTTCCGATGATTACACCTCTCAACCTGCCGCGAGGATTTCCGTAGACCGGTCCGGATTGAGCAATCCACCTGGTTCACTCTCTGTCTACTTCTTTACTGTTAGACGCATATTACTTGATATGTGTAATAACTTACCTCTCTTTGTTTCAGAGCATTCTCATGAAACGTCGGCAGATTCTGAGCTTGTTAAGCATCTTAAAAGCATAATTAAGGTTTTACTTGCGCCTGGTTTCTCTATTTACATCGAATTTGTGTCCAATATGTGTTTTTATTGGTCGGAGTTGAATCGAAGGCCAAAGCATTTGCCATCTTTCTACTGTTAGCTAATTTTGTTGTTATCCGAAAAAAATTATTCATACGGCAATGTAGCATGCCATTTTGCGTGATTTTCATCAGTCCGCACGATATAATTTAGTGTCACGAATCACACTTTGCAAGAGCAGGTTTAGAACACTACATCATAGTACTAGTCGCGTTGCTCAAATCTGATTGATTCATCAAGAAGCGTGAATCCTCTCTTAGCTTATGATTTTGAAATGGAAACCCAAAGAACTCAACATAGGATGCACACAATCGGATCATAACCTGTTTATGCACTCCAAAGCGTTGCTGTTTAGATGTTCTTACAATCCTAACACTGTTAATCGATTTATATTGCTTTTTTAGATGTTCTGATTGTTTTTCTTTCAGTTCAGAGGTGGTCCAATATCTGTTGCTGAATACATGGAGGAAGTCCTGATAAATCCCAAGGCTGGTTTCTATATCAATAGAGATGTTTTTGGTGCAGAAGGTGACTTCATAACCTCCCCTGAAGTAAGCCAAATGTTTGGAGAGGTAATCTGATAACAATACACATTCTTTATAACTCTGTCAAAGACATACAAGTGTCTATCAAGATTTACCACAGAAGTATTTGGTCATTAACTTATTTTGCTTTAGATGGTTGGTGTTTGGGCAATGTGTTTGTGGGAGCAAATGGGACAACCAGATAGGGTCAATCTTGTTGAACTTGGACCAGGAAGAGGAACTCTCATGGCTGATCTTCTACGTGTATACTACTACTTTTATGCTTTAGGTTTTATTTTCTTTTTCCCAAATATCTTTTGTGTATTGATAAAATGTGAACGTGATTATGGACTATAGGGTGCTTCAAAGTTTGAGAAGTTCACAAAATCTCTACACATACACATGATTGAAGTTAGTCCAGCATTAAAGAAGATTCAAAAGCTAACCTTAAAATGTGATAATGAAGATGAAAACACTGCCACCACATCGACTGGAACATCTGTTTCATGGCACTCAACACTAGAGGAGGTTCCAACAGGATGTAAGGATGCTGAAAATGTTGTTGCTTTTAAGTTTTAAACCCTTTCACTATTCTGAAGGGCATAAAAGACCTTTTCCATTTCTGAATTTTTTTTTTTTTTTTTCCTTTCAATGCAGTGCCAACAATTATCATTGCCCATGAATTCTTTGATGCCTTACCAGTTCATCAGTTTCAGGTTTATGTGGTTGCTTTATAATTATATATGCACTAGGGTTCTTACATGTAGTTCATTTTTCTTTCTTATGTATGTTTTTAGATTCCTCATGGTTTGCTGTAATTCAAAATGTTGTGGTGCTTCTTTTTAAAATGTTTCTTCCAAGTGCTTTTGATCACATGGTTTTTTTAGTTTGTTGTATCAAAAGATTGTGTCTAAATGAAATACTTTTATCAGGAGAGAGTTTTCTTCTTAGGTCCAATATCATTAAATAGCAACGTACTTTACTATCACTATCAATATAGGCGATGTACTTTTCTTTTACCCATAATAACAACATACTTGCATTTTTTACTCATAATAGCTACAAACTTACATTTATTTACTGATAGCCGATGGTAGAATTTATAATATTAAGCTTATAAAAATGTACTTTATATTTGTAAACAATGTTCTTTATTCATTTACCTATAATATCAATGTACTTCAATGTCTTTGCCATTAATAGAAATGTAACTTCAATTTCTTTTCCACTAATAGCAATATGTAATCTAACACTTGTAAGCATTTTATGAGTTTCATGTTAGTGTGTTACATATTGTTATCAGTAAAAAAAAGTACATTGCTATTTTGGGTAAAGAAATGTAAATACGTTGCTGTTATGGGTAAAGAAATGTAAGTAAATTGCTATTATGGATAAGAAATAAAGTACATTGCTTATATTAGTAGCAAAAATCCAATATCTTTTTCTTGTTTTCTCCAGAAAGCTTCCCGTGGGTGGTGTGAAAAGATGATTGATGTTGCAGAAGATTCAAAGTAGGTTTTAAAGACAGACTGTTATTTATCATCTCTTTCACTATTTGTTGATTTGATTTATGGTTTTCCTTTTTTTTTATTTTTTTTTATTTTGACTATTCAGGTTCCGTGTTGTGCTGTCACCACAGCCTACACCAGCAACTCTTTATCTTCTAAAACGTTGTAAGTGGGCCCACAGTGAAGAATTGAGTAAACTGGAACATGTTGAGGTTTGCCCGAAAGCAATGGATTTGACACAAAATATTGCCAAGAGAATAAGTAGTGATGGTGGTGGGGCCCTCATAATTGATTATGGCTTGGATGGAGTAGTCTCTGATAGTCTTCAGGTCTGTCTATTTACAACAACTAGTGGTGATGCCCGGTGTGTTCTGCGAGTTTATTAATCCTATATTTTCTTTAAAGTACATGGACGAAAACTGTATTTATTGAAATTAAAAACTATAGGGACCAAAATTGTAATTAATGAAAATCAAAAACTACAAGGACCCAAAGTCCCAAACTATAATTATCCTAAATTAAAGATAACAGGGATCAAAACTGTAATTAATGCAAACTAAAAACTTTAGGGACCAAAACTGTAATTATGCAAAACTGCAATTATCTTAATTTAAAAACTACAAAGACCAAATCTGTAACTAATGAAAATTATGAACAATAGGGACCTAAACTGTAAAATACTGATAGTAAAAACTACAGAGACTAAAACTATAATTAATGAAAATAAGAAATTACAGGGACCAAAACTGTAATTATCCTAAATTAAAAACTATAAGGATCAAAGATGCAATTATGCCATTTCCTGTAATTTAAGAGGGATATATAATGTACTTTGAATCTTTATTTTTAAGACATTGTATTTCGAAATTGTTATCAGATTTTTGCAATGTACTTTGAAAATTTTTATTAGGAAATAATTACTTTGAAATTCTACCTGATTATAACAGTAAAATTGTTTTGTATCTGGATGACATTGCTAAGGTAGATTTTCAAAGTAAAATGCTGGATTAGGATGAAATTGAAGAAGGGTGTTATAACAAATAAATGGAAGTATGTTGCTAAAACTAGGTAGATCTTTTAGATGTTAAGCATTTTTGTCTTGTTACTTGTAGAAAATAAGGTTTTTGTCCAATATTTTTGAATTTTTATCGATAACTAATATATTAAACATGATTACAACGACAGACACTGAAACAATCGTCCATTCTCTTAAGAGTAAATTACAGCTTTGGTTCCTGTGGTTTCCAAATCTTTCACTTTTGGTCCTTGTGGTTTACACAAACGGTAACAGAGGGAGGGACCAAAAGTGAAAGATTTAGAAACCACAGGGACCACCAGTGCAAGAAATCTAAAACTAGGACCAAAACCATAACTCTGTGTAAACCACAGGGACCAAAACTCTAATTTACTTTTTTTTTTTCAATAAAGCAAATTTGGAGGTTGTAAACCGTTGAGTGTGCTTTGGGCGTTTTGTGAAGGGCTCAATGCAAGAGATAGCAATGTACTTTCATTTATCTGTGTTTTGTAGCATCTTACTTTCATTTTTTATATTACAAGTTTACAACATTGTATTTTCAGTCTTTTTTGCTTATTAAGACATCATACTTTGAAAAATCTAAATTTTGATAGCAATGAAGTTAACTTCTTTTTCTTATTAGGACATTGTAAATTATTAAATTAGTGAAAATTGGTTTTTATTGGGTAGGTTTTTCAAAGTACAATGCTGTTATAGGAAGAAATGAAAGTAGGATGCTATAATAAACAAATAAACGAAAGTATATTGCTATGAAAGTACTTTGTTTTATGGATCTTATGGATTCCCTTTTGCAGGCAATTCGAAAACACAAGTTTGTTAATATGCTTGATGATCCCGGTTCTGCTGATTTAAGTGCATACGTTGATTTTCCTGCAATTAAACATTCTGCTGAGGAAGTTTCAGGTCTGTGTTCCTTATTTGAGTCTTTATAATGTTTAGTTTTGTATTTTTCTGCATAAAAAATGGGCTAAGTGCAAGAAACAGAAACGAACTTTTGTTATTTGCTTATTATATCATCCTACTTTTATTTTTTCTTATTAGGGGCATTCTAATTTAAAAAAAAAAACTACCCAATTATGACATTGTACTTTCTATTTTGTTTTTCTAATAAGGGCATTCTACTTTGAAAGAACTACCCAATTTCACCAGTAAAAATTGCTTTTATATTTGGCTCACATTGCTATAGTTGGGTAGATTTTTCAAAGTAGAATGCTAAAATAACAAGAAATGAAAGTAAGAAGGTATAATAGTTAATAAACAAATCAATGAGAATTTACTTTGTCATTTATTGCATTTATGTTTCAACCCTGAAAAAAATCATTATTTCTAATTAAACAGTGTATGGAGTAGAGTTATAAATTACACCATTGTATTTATATATCATAGGGTTAATTTCATAAAAACCACTATAGTTTGGTTTTTTACGGTTTAACCACTGAAATATTTCTTTTTAGTTTAACCACCGAAAGTTTGTTTTTATTTTCAAAAAACCACTGTAAGTTTGTTTTTATTTTCAAAAAAGCCACTGTAAATTTTTTTCGGTAATAAGTTACAAAAGCCATTTGGAAGAATAACTTTTTAGTTAAAGGTGGTTTTTTGGCAAAAATTAAAAGTTTGAATGGCTTAATCATACAAATTAATTGTTTGAGTGGTTAAACTGCAAAAAAAAATCAAACATTAATGGTTTTTACAGAATCCAAGTTTTTGCGTAGTGGTTTTTCTGAAAAGTAAAATAAACTTTCAGTGGTTAAACTAGAAAAAAATTATTTTAGTGGTTAAACCGAAAAAAACCAAACTATAGTACTTTTTTTGAAATTAACCCTATACCATACATGAAAATTCGTTTCATTCCTGTATGCCAGCCAAACATGATATTGAAATTTAACAACTCATTCCATTTTAATAAACAAATCAACAAAAGTACATTGCTATTTCTTGCATTTAACACAACAAAAAACTTCATTAAATTTGTAACGATTTGCAGAAGACGTGTGTGTGTACGGGCCCATCACTCAGTCTCAGTTTCTTGGAAACCTTGGGATAAATTTCCGTGTGGAAGCATTACTACAAAACTGCACAGAGGAACAAGCTGAGTCACTAAGAACAGGGTACTGGCGGTTAGTGGGTGAAGGTGAAGCCCCATTTTGGGAAGGTCCAGATGAACAGACTCCCATAGGAATGGGTAGTCGGTATCTTGCAATGGCTATTGTTAACAAAAAACAAGGTACCCCTGTTCCCTTCCATTAGATTCATTACGCTAAAAAAAATTCCATTTTATTTACGAATTGTTTAATGTTATCATGTGAGGCAATTAGAATTATAATAAATATTTTGATTGTTTTTTGTATTAGCTTAGTAATTTAAATGTATTGTGTTTTAGATTATTCAAAAGTGCTAGCTTTTTAATCCAGTTTGAAACATGAATATTGAATTTAATATACAATAAAGTAATATGAGTTTAAGTTAAAATATAACATCACAACTGGGGCTGTAAACTGAACATAAACAATGGTTTGTTCGTTTAAGTTGATCGAATAAATGAACGAACATGAACACTTAAACAATATTTTTTTTTATTCGTGTTCGTGCTTTTAACAAATTACTTTGTTCGTTTATGTTTTTTAAGATGCTTAAAGAACATAAACGATCTTAAACGAACGAAGATATATGAACATAAACAAACGTATATGTAAACATTCAAGCAAGAACCATATGTAGATAAATGAATGTAAACGTCCGAATCAAGAATGAACATATTTTAACAAGTTATTAAATACATGTTCCTAGAAAATAGCTAGGAAAAAGAAGAATACTAACAAACGTTTATTCATAAACGGACGTACATGAACATAAAGAACCGTCTAGGAAGGTAAATGAATGTTCGTTTTCGTTCTTTAAACCAAATGAACAAAAGATCGTGTTCATGTTTGTTCATTTATTAATTAAACCAACTTTCCATCGAATGGTTTGTTGAATGTGGGTTTCTTTACGCCCCTAGTCACAAGTAACAAAGATTACATGTAGAATATTATTACACAAATAATGAAGTAAACTTGCATAAACTTGAAGTTGGAGCGCAAATTTCTACAAATGAAACTTTAACACCAAATTTGGTGTTATTGAATAGTCTTAACACCATATTTGGTGTTTTACTATTCATCAACTTCACTATTTAGAATTTGAACCTTTTAGAACTAAAAACATGGTGGTGTATGAGTTTATAAGCTTCATAAGGGCTCGTTTGCTACACAGTACTAGACAATATGACAATTGTGTTTGCTGTACATCAGACTATGACTGAATGTTTGAACAAACCAATTTCAAAAGTCAACAAAAGGTAGGTGAGGAAATTGGTAAATATTCTTCATGCTTGATTTCAATTTGCAAGTTCACATTATCTCTCAAGCCTATAAATATGAGGCTTCACAACACAATTAAGATGCACCACTTGAGTTAAAGAGAGAAAATAACTTGTAGAGAGTTATAAATTGTAATCTTGTGAGTATTAATAAGATTTCTCTAGTTGTTGCCCGTGGATGTAGGATTGACACCGAATCCGAACCACGTAAAAATCCTTGTGTTATCTTCTTGCTTTATTTTCGTGAGCTTGTGTGTGTGTGATAGTGTGTTTCCGCTGCGTGTACCTGGTCCGATATCTAACAACTGGTATCAGAGCTTCGGGTTTTGGAGGAGGTCTCGGTTTTAGAAATTAGAGTATGCTCTGTGGTTGCAGTTTTGTCTGATCTTCTACATCATAAACTAATTTCTATTAATTGTATTAAAGGTGTCTTGGTACTTTGAAGGGTATTGTTCTGTCACACACGAGTACACTAAACAAACCGGTCAGGTCCGTGCCATTGTTGTGTCTGTTTCGTTGTCTCAATTTGTTTCCTGTTTGTCGTAATGGCTGAAGACAAGGTTGTAATTGAGAAGTTCAACGGTTCTGACTTTAGCTGGTGGAAAATGCAATTAGAAGCATTGCTATGTCAGAAAGATTTGGAGATGGTACTTGGAGACAAACCGGAGAAAATGGAAAAAGCTGCTGAAGATGCGTGGAACTCAAAGGACAAGAAAGCTAAGGCGGTTATTACGTTTGTTGTTGGAAAGGAGCGTTGCTTTCAACATCATGAAGGAAACCACGGCGCGTGGTATGATGAATGCTCTGACGAACATGTATGAGAAACCGTCGGCGGCTAACAAGGTGTTCTTGATGAAGGAGCTGTTCACTACAAGGATGAATGAGGAAGGCTCAATTATGGTTCACATTAACAATCTAAATTCAATTCTGTCCAGATTGTCATCTGTGGGAATTAAATTTGATAATGAAACTCAAGCTGCACTGCTGCTAGCTTCACTACCTGATAACTGGTCTGGAACAGTAACCGCTGTTACAAGTTCAATGGGGACCAGTGGTATGACTTTTGAAGGGGTTAGAGATTTGGTTCTTGGCGAGAATGTCAGACGCAAGAATCAAGGTGGATATTCTTCTTCTGAGTTATTAAATATCAGAAGAGGTAGAGGGAATAGCAGGAATAGTGGGAGCAGTGGGAGTCGGGGAAGAAGTTCGTCTAGAACTCGGAAGAATGTGAAGTGCTGGAACTGCCAAGAGGTGGGACATGTTAAGAGTCAATGTCCAAAGAAAGAATTGAACATTGTTGGTGCTGAGGGTGTGTTTGAGGATGATGCACTGATACTAAGTATGGAAAGTTCTGTAGACTCTTGGGTCATGGATTCAGGGGCTTCGTTTCACGCCATGGACAACGGAGAAACGATGATGAATCTAAAAGAAGGAGATTTTGGGAAGGTACGGTTAGCAAATGACGAGATGCTTCAAGTAACGGGCATGAGAGATATTGGTCTGGTTACTTCACTAGGAACTACATGGAACCTGAAGAATGTCAGGGTGATTCCGGAGCTGAAGAAGAAATTGATTTCTGTTAGTCAGCTGGATAAACAAGGACTGGAAGTAAGGTTTGGTGGTGGTAAATGGAGAGTGGTCAATGGTAATTCGGTGATTGCTCAAGGTATGAAGCGTGAGTCATTGTATATGGTTGAGGTACCTGCTGAGGGAAGTATGACCGTCCCGGTTAAGCATGGCAAAATCTGGTTTGCTAAATCTAGTGCTAAGAGAGTTCATTTTGCAAACATGAATTCTGGAGCCAAGGGGATGTTAGCTGAACGAGTCCGAAAATCTAAACCATTCAGGGGATTTTGTGACAGTGGGAGCACGGGGTGTGTTCCTGGTACAGTTACAAAGAGCCGTTGGGTTTTGAAGACTAAGACTGAAAAATTCTCTCCTGTTAGAAGTTTGCAAAGTTTGGAGAGTGTTAGTGGTCCTCGGTGTAACTCTGGATCCGGTGGAGTGTCCAGGCCGGTTGAGACAGGGGATGAGTCGGTGGTGGGATTAGCCACGGCTGAGTTGGAGCTAGTGGGAGCTTCAACTGGCCCTTCTAGTACTTGAAGATGAGGGGTGGCTGCAATTAGAGAAATTGGACTAAGTTTAGCTTGTTTTTTGGGAACCGGAGGCTTGGAAGACTTGGTTGTTTTAAGATTACTGGAGTTGGATGACAGTAGAGAAAGACTAAGTTGTTCAAGCATTCAAGTGGGAGATTGTTAAATATGAATGTTTGAACAAACCAATTTCAAAAGTCAACAAAAGGTAGGTGAGGAAATTGGTAAATATTCTTCATGCTTGATTTCAATTTGCAAGTTCACATTATTTCTCAAGCCTATAAATATGAGGCTTCACAACACAATTAAGATGCACCACTTGAGTTAAAGAGAGAAAATTACTTGTAGAGAGTTATAAATTGTAATCTTGTGAGTATTAATAAGATTTCTCTAGTTGTTGCCCGTGGATGTAGGATTGACACCGAATCCGAACCACGTAAAAATCCTTGTATTATCTTCTTGCTTTATTTTCGTGAGCTTGTGTGTGTGTAATAGTGTGTTTCCGCTGCGTGTACCTGGTCCGATTCCTAACATACGACACATGTCAATGTGACAAAATCTGTAATTTTTCGTCTAGCCCAAAAGGTAGAACAAGGTGGGAGAAGGACCTGCCCTTTTTATCTTGTCTATGAAAAACATGAATGTCCTATCTTCATTATAAAAAAAAATAGCTCTACAAAGCTAGCTTCTCTAGTTACATGAGTATAACTACAAGATTTAACCAAAATGTAAACATGTCATAATGGTATGAAAGTCGTTCAAACTTCAAAAGTGCATTCAAATGTGGTGATGTACAATAAAACGGACCAAACTGGCTTCTTCGGACCGGTTAATGGCATGTTTTCAGTAACAAATTATTTAAGTTATACGTTTATCAAGTTCTTAATACTTTATAAATTACCAAACTTAGGATAATATTGCATTTGCTAATTCACAGCCTTAGCCAAAAGAACTGGCCCGAGTTTCATGCTATTTCCAATGGAAGCTTTGGGTTTGGGCCCAAGAAACACCCAATTGTCGAGCCAACCTAAAATAATCTTTAATTTTAGACTCATTTTTTGGTCGATTTAGATGGGGAGTTGAGCCCAAATTTTAAATTGTATTTAAATTGTTTTCCAAATAGACAGCCGACTCAAGCCTATTTAAGACCGAGGCAAATAAAAAATAGACCCTTTGTGATAATTATTTTTTGGGTAAAGGAGAGTAGCACCTTTAGAAAATTTTATTAATTAAAAAAATAATACAATAGTCACCTATGAAACTAATAGGAAGACCTCGGGACAGGCCTTGGGTGCCAAACAACCTGACGACTATTGATTACAAAACAACAAAATAAAAAAAAAATAAAACAATTTACATTTACGAGCTCTTTTAGAAGCAAAATCTAAGGATGAACACATGGACCGGAAAAATTGAACCGAACCGAACCGGGACCGAATATACATATTCGGTTCGGTTTTCAGTTTAAAAAAAATGCTAATTCGGTTTCGGTCCGATCCCTGAACCATGCTTACCCTTAGCACTACACTTGATCATGAAAAAACGAACCGAACCGAATAACGACATAACCGAACTGAATATATATATTCGATTCGGCCTTCGGTTTATAAAAAATCTTAATTCAGTGTCGGTCCAATTCGGTTTCGGTCCGGTTCAGTTCGGTTCGGTTTCCAAACCATTCTCATCCCTAGCAAAATCATTAATAATAGTATCAATGTCAATATTATCCAACAAATCTTTCTCGATGCATAATTTAGTAAAATCGTGTAATCCTTTTTGTGATATTGATGATCCCAAATAGCTTTTTAAAAATTTTAATTTTGAAAATTCTTTCCATTAATGTTATAGTTACGAATATAGTTAATGGAATTCAATATGCAATCACACAACTGGATATCAATCTTCAATTTTAACAAACTCTAAAATTTCACTCACGGACATAACAACATTGGGCAAAGTCATTACAATATATTAGGTTTCGAAAATAGTTCATTTAAATCCACACCGCATAAGTTATTATGAGTAAACTTATTTGCGAAAATATTACAATTTTTTTTAGTTTAATGTCATCCAATGACTTTTAATCTTTTTGAATCGTATAATAATCCAAAAATATTTTCAAAAGTCGTTAATTGTTCAAATCTACTCTCTAGTGAAGCAATTTCCATGTCAATAAAAATTATAGAAATTCAATTCTAAAAGATTCTTCGGGTGTCAGTAATTCATCTTCATTTTTAGTTTCATCAAATTGTATTTTTCTAATAATTTGATTTTTTTTGGAAATGTAGTTTTTGCATATCAAATGCAATGGCTTTAGCATTACTTATACCAAGGAAAAAAATCTTCATTTCTATACCTTTAAAACATGTCATTATATTTTTCAATAGATCAACGGTGACATCAACACACATAGTTTTGGTTTGCAACTTTTTACTAACTTGTATTAATAGCAAATAAAATAGCATACCAAATTACCATACCAGGTAAAAAATCATAACTTTCTATAACATTAAGCAAACTTTCTTCTTCACTTTTTGACTTTGCGTCTTCACATGATTTACATAATGCTATCAATGTTTTCCTTAGTTGAGGAGCTTGAGACCTCATAGCTTTGACACTTTTTATTCGACTTTACCAAATGGGTATTAGATAGGAACTTTATCAATTAATATTGTCCATCTTCCGGTGGAACTAGAAAATAATACAAATATACGTCGAAAAACTCCAATAAAAAAGTAACAACTGTAACACACAGGAATGGACCATATCACTAACTATAAGGTTAAGACTACGACAAACACATGTCATATATAATGTTTTTGAATTAATTTCAAGTAATCATTTGTGAACCCTCTGGTATTTTCTTTTCATGTTAGAACCAGTATCATAACCTTGTCCTCTTACATCATCAATATTAAGACCAAATGTTTTAGTTGCATCTAATAACTCATTAAAAAGTCCTAAAACAGAGATATCGTATACTCAAAAATTCTAAAAATATTCTTCGACTTTTATTTGGTTATTAGACGTGTTTACACATCGAATAACTGGAGCCATTTTTTCTTGATGGCTAACATATGGGGTACAATCATGAATGAAATATAGCAACAAGGGCCAAAACAACCATACAATAGCCCTAACTCCTAGATCTAAGAGAAATAAGCATCAAGTAGGAGATTTTATTACTTATAATGGTCCCAAAAGATGAATAACAGGCTATATCTAAGTTGTGGTGAACTCCTTGGCACTAATACTCTTATTCTTCTTCCTCAAGCAACCTTCACAAGTCAAGAAATGGAGCTAGAACACCAAGAGAAAGGTTATACTTCGAGCTAGGGTTCTTCTGGAGGTTGTAAGCTGATAAGAGAGGCAACCCTAGGTTTAAGAACCTTTAAATATGACCCAATGCCCGAAATCGAGGGTTTTGTACTTGCGGTACGTTGCTTTGGTAAGCAGGGCTGATATTGTCGCTATCAACCACAACATCTGCATGCGGACTCGAACCCTTCATTCACGCCACTATCCTCCTGCTAATAGTGTCAGTATCCTTCTGCTGATAGCAACGCTATCCTCTTGCTGATAGTGTCACTAACCCAAAATTTACATAGAGTCTAATTCGTAAAACTTTTGAATTTACGTCTGGGGAAACGACTTTACACATTAATGTGGGTTTGGATGGATTTACGATTACTCATTTTTTATTTGGATGACGTTATATTCTTGGATGATTGATCGGAAGATAATGACTTGAGTATTATCAGATTATTGAGATGCTTTCATCTTGCATCAAGGTTGAAAATTAACATACAAATAAGTGAATTGGTGGGCATTGATGTAAATTTTATGGAAGTGGTACAAATTGTCGCTTTGATTGTGTGTGTCCTGTTAAAATTACCATTCACGTATCTGAGCCTTCCTGATGGATATAATATGACTAAACTCCATAGCTGGAAATAGGTGGTCGCTAAATTCACTGCTAGATTGCCAAAATACAAAGTCAAGTTGCTTTCCGTTAGCTAAAGACTTACGATTATTAAATCGATTCTTGGAAGCATTACTTCGTATTTCATGAACATTTTTGAGTTCATTTGAAAATTATAGATTTCTTAAAATCTATTCGAACTTGGTTTTTCATGGGAACTGATACCGAAAAAAACTCATTTTGGTACAATGGAAGAAGGTTTTTTCCACTAAAGGAGATGGTGGATCAAGAGTGAGAGTTTTTTTTTTTACTTTCAATAGAGCATTGCTTTTCAAATGGAAGTGGAGATTTCTATTTGACAGAGTATCTTTTTGGGTTCTTGTCAATTAAAGTATCTTTGGGGAAGATGGGCATTGGAATTTTAACATTCCTAATGATTTCACGGGTTCTCGTTGGGTGGATATCCTTCACTCGACTAAACAATTGAGTAATAACGACATTAACTTACATGCCTTTTGCTCTAGGGAAGTAGGTTGTAACGTCCCAAATTTCAGGGGTTCCCTATACCACCTTCCTTCCTTCCTTCTTCTTCTGCAAACAACCTTTTAAAGGCAAGAAATGAGGCTATGATCAATAATGGAGGCTAGGGTTTCGTCCTAGGGTTTATAAAGAGTGGAGGCTGATGAAAAGGCATGATGTGAGAGTTAGTACTTAAATAGGGCTCAAGACCCGAGAATTAGGGTTTTAGTATTTCAACGCATCTACCACGAAGCATAGTTGGTCACGTAGCGATCAGTTGTGCTTCAAGTATCTTTTAAAACCCTTATTTGTGCCAAGATGATCATAATGGTAGCTTCGCCAAGCCAAACTCCTCAATCACGTATACTTTATTCTTTTAAGACCTTTAAGTTTACTGAAGGGTTTTCTAGCAATCAATGAACAAATAATAACTTATGGTTCACATGCAATCCTAAGATGATCTATGTTTTCTTCTATGAAGATTATAAACTAAAACCTAAGGCCAATAATAATTTCTAAAGATCAAATTAAGAATAACCAACCTTTTGATCTTGTTCTTGAAGCTAGCAGCAAAATGATCCTGCCTCAAATGCAAGTCACACCCAAGCAATGGAGAAGATGATCCAGCAGAGTAACAGAGAGAGAGAGAGAGAGGAGGCGTGAATTATGAGGAGCCAGAGGGTTCCTTTTATAGCCTCCTAGGGTTACACCTGAAACCCTAAGGAGCCTCCAAATGGACAAGCCTGTTGACCACTTGGACCAGATCCCTAAACCCTAATTAGGGTTTTCGCCAACCCTAGAGAAGCCTCCAAGGATGGCGCCACTTTTTGCCCCTGGACTTCTCTTTACCAGTTATTCAACTATTGAATAAATACAAACCAGTCCCTACACTTTTAATTAATTAATTTAATCACTAAATTAAATCCAATTAATTTTAGATTAAATCTTAATTAATTATTATAGTTTCTAATTAATATATTAACACTTAAATATATCAGTGTTGCAGAAATCGGCCTTGGCGGCCGATTAATCGGCGATTAGTCGCTTGGCGGTCTTCAACCGATTACAATTAGGCCTAATCGGTCAGCTTGGCGGTTTGCTGCAAAAATCAGCCTTTGCGACCGATTAATCGGTCTTGGCGGCCATTTTTTAATTTTTAAAAAAAATTAATTAATTTTTAATTTTTTTATGTTTAAATGACGATACAAACACTCTCTAGTAACTCAAAAATACTGAAAAAAAATCAATATTAAAGAATAAAAATAAACAAATTAATAATATTTGATATGCATCTCGAAATAAAATGAATCAAACTTTGCTATTTTTTATATTTATACATTTTTAAATGAATTCCTTTACAATTTAGGGTCTCCGATTAATCCCCGACTAATCTCCAATTAATCCGACTAATCCCTTAACCCTACTTGACCGCCAAGGTTCCGTCAAACGATTTTTACAACCTTGAAATATATTAATAAACTATTTATTTATTTTTATTGATTTATTAAACAATTAATAAATCAACCTTTCTCTCTATTGAACTCCATATCTATCCTCCAGCTATGAGGGCAACCCAAATGGACTTTGCTTCAATTAACAAGATAAATACAATTATAAGTCATGGCTTAGACACCTAATCCAACAGTCTCCCATTTGGATAAGTCTATGACTTTAATTGTCTGTTTACCTTCTGATTAATATCAGTTTCCCAGAAACTGTCCTGAACTCTTACCTAGTCAGTTCTGTCCATAGATAAGTGATCATATGATCCTTCGTCCAACAAGATATTTTCAGACACGAGACATGGATTGAGATCAATCTCTGTCCGATACTCTGTTTCTCGATTTCCGATTCTGCTTATGACTTTCAGACTTCTAATTGAACACATCAATTTAGTCTAGGCTGGCCAGCACTTCAGTCAACTTCAAAATCATCGAGCGGCCTACAGATATCTGTTTCCCATCAGGGTCAAGGAACGAATAAGATTCGACTCATATGCTTGTGTCTTTTACTTATCAAATCGTACACAACAATGCGTTTTATAACATCGAGTTACCGATGTGTTTTCGCATTATCAATGCACAACCGACTCGCAAATTTCAACTCATATGTCTCTGCTTCAAGATCATAAGATATTATCATCTCAACATTGCTCGTGATGTAATCCATGAAGCAATCTATTGAGCGCGGGTTTATCCAATACTCAAATCTCTATTTCTAAGTACTCGTGATCGTTGTAGCAGTCTTACTGCAATGTCTAACTCCTTAGACAATCTACAAACCAATTCACGACAGTCTTCATTCATACTTACTCCCGAAAAGTATGAGCGACTGTGGACCTTTGAATAATCAAATTATTCGGGAAGTGAAACATACAAAAACGAAACTTAAAATCTGACTGGTAGCTACTTTTGCTTAATTACCAAGTCTCTACGAGGTAATCACCAAGTCGGATTTTTTTCATAAAACTATTATCGGTTTCTAGATTCTATTTTAAACTTTTAATTCATGTTATGTATCTATGTCTGGATGACCTTTCACTCTTTCTATGTATCCAAATGTCATACATTTATACACTTTATCCGATCGGATATCCTTCCGATGATATTTCAATTTTGGTCATACCGTCATTCTCACTAACAACTCCATTCTATGTACTGTGACTTTCCATGGTTCTCGGGATCTTTAGTCCACATGACTGCACCCTAAGACTATTTCGAGGTGTTACGATGTGTCGGTGACCCACACACGCTCCATCAGAATGCCAACGAAACTCTTTAACCATTAAGTCCTTTTACTATTTGAAACTCTTTTCAAATTACTATTAACATTCACCTTAATCATTTTCCAATGATTTCTTACATATGTACAAAATCCATTAAGTATTCCCAGCCAGGTTATATCCTGAATCTGACTCACTATGCTCTAAGCATTAAGTCATCAGGACATGTTCATGATACTTCTCATGCATCTCGGATCATGTTTACTGTGGCTAGGTCTATACTGATGACAACATCTATCTGATAGATGTCTATGGATTATGTAAGTATGCTGCACCTTCTTTATATCTCTCATGCCAAATCATTACACTTTGCAATGCTAGGAAACTCCTTTCCTAAGCTATGCATCTTGAGTCTCATCAAGATCGTCTTGGCAGAGTTTCGATCTATCTCATAGACGTTTATAACCACCTGAGTATGCCGTATCTTTATAAAGTCTTTCATAGCGATCTGTCTCTTAACACCAAGTCATTACACTTTGTAATGAAAAGAGACGTTTCCTACAAACTGTATGTAACCTACATATGGAGATAACAGCGACACTCCCACTGGCTTTGACACGGTTATTGACTATTCTCAAAAACCAGAACTTTTGGCACATTTTGAGAATCCAAACTTTTTGACATCTTAATGGAAATCTTTCAGCCCATTCTCAAAATCCAATCCTTTGGCATATTTCAAGAATATGAATATCCTTTCTTGCGAGATGCTTGCGGGGAAATCCCGGGCCCATGTACCTTTATACTGGCATACTCTTTGTGAGTTCCTATTAGTGTGCCGGTGATCCACACGCGCTCCACTAACGACTTACAATATGCAGTATCCTTTCGGATTTCATCTTCTATATCGAGTGCTTCTCTCAGAATCAATTACTTGACTCTGAGTATCGTCTCACTCGACCAGATGTTTTGAAGGTACGTTTCTATCCATGCTGCTTTCGTTTGATGATTCAATTACTCCCACTGGTTTTTAAACCAAGTGTAAAAATCAACCAAAAGTGCCACATAGACTGTATCTTGTCCTAAGGTTCTCTTAATTGGCAGCAACCGGGCTCACCAATGCTTCCAAGTAGTCGGATTGTAAATCCGTACCAACTATAGTGTTTTACCACTATTCGGTATGTCACCCCAATTATAACTACTTATGATGGTGATCAGTACTACTGGTCAAGAGAAGATTATGTCAGTGTTGAAACAGAAATCTGATTTCTGCTCTAAGCCTAGTGATGACTAAAGGTTCTTTCACTTGGCTAATCCTGAACTCATTCAGGACTGTCTCAACTCCCACTGTTTCCTTAGAACATGAGTTCTTTCTAAAAGAGCTCTTTCTTTTTCAGGTACAGCGGGATAGCCAGTGAAACGACAACGCTGATCGGGTTCAGGCTAGTCATGAGGTTTGGACGAACACTACAAGACCATGGACTCTCTATGTGCAAGTGGGACAATCCCAGCTTTACATTTCAGACAGTGTCTACAAAACCTACTTAGTCTAAGATGCGGTCGGAATATGGTTTATGTGGTCTGACTGGTTTAGTGTTTAATTTACCGGAAATTTATTGACAATGTATCTCATACATTGGGGATCGAACTGTTTCGACCAATGCTCCATCATCTTCTCTAAGACACATTATAGCTATTAATGTTCTTGGAAGAGGATGAACTGTGAAACATTTTCTCAGTTTATGTTGTCACTCAGGTTCTGTGGATCTTGTACTTCCTTTGAAGTCCTTGAACTGTTCAAGGTTTCAATTCAATCGCTTATTCTGATAAGCGAGGCCATATTCGTTATATCGAATGACAAATATTGTGAAGTACAAACAATTGTGTTCTATTTGAAGATTCGAGCAATACACAACAACTGATGTGTCCGTTGCTCCTAATGTCAATGCCTTTTACATATCTATGTAAACTTATGACTTTGTTAATTCTATTCAAGACTTGCAATCTTCAGTTGACTCTAAGTCAACTGATTCCAAAATCCTATCCTCTGGATCTTTGGGTGATTCATTTCTTGCCATATGCGCTTAATAAAAAACTTAATCATCATCTGACTCTAAGTCAAATGATTCCAAAGTCCTGTCCAACTGGATCTTTGGGTGATTCATTTCTTGACACATTAAGAACTCAATTCATCATGAGACTCTAAGTCAAATGATTCCAAAGTCCTGTCCAATTGGACCTTTGGTTGAATTGATTCTTACAACATTTATCTTAACAATCATAAAGAACACAATTCCTAAATCCAAACACTTTGGATGTATTAATATTCAAGTTATTACTAATCATGCATTCAACACAATCATACAACATTTCAAGGATATTTCAAACAACATGTGTTAAAAGAAAATTGACAATTTTATTAAAACAAAATCCTTGAACAATGTATTATATGATAGACAATGTCATACGCATCTAATAAACTAATAACATGATTTCAATATCTAACTAAACTCTAAAACTGCATGAGCTTCAGATCCAATCTGAATATGCTGCTATGCAACAAGATCCCACATCCTACAGAGTGCATGTATACAGAGCAAATGTGAGAAACACATCCTGTATCAAGGAATTAAGGATCAGGGGTTCTGAGTTTTAAGATATTCCTGAGTTGCCAAACTGTTCGGCTTCGGAGCATTTTCCAATCTTTCCGTGACTGTGTCCCATCCTGTGGATTCCCAGTTTGAAACATCGAGGAACCGGTCCAGACGATCTGGATCATTTATTGATGTGTCCTATTACTGGACTCAATCCCGAAGCAGCTGAATCAATGGAACTATGCTTCTCTATGAACGACTCATACAGAGTCAACATTGAATGCATATCCACGATTGTCTTATCTGGTTTCCCTTCCTGTATATCAGGATGAACGGATCAGCGAGTCGAGCTAATGCTTTAACTCCCGATCAAAAAGGGGGCCAAATTTATACAGTTCACCTATGTGTCTCTCAGTCTTGAGAACATGTGAACTGGTGCTACTTCCTGCACACTTCAAACTCTTTGAAGATCTTAGCTCGTCCTTTCTCAACCAGTTCATGGAATTTTTCCACAACTAGCTGTGTTAACTTATCGGACCCCAGGAATTCTAAATTCCTGCGGAACTCGGGGTCAATGATCAATAGTATTAACTTTCCTTGACTTAACAATCAAGGAGTCATGCTCATCACAAGCTACTATGTGATGTCATGCTTTGGGGAGCGGACACTCAGTCAGATATGGCTTGCCAGCAAAACAGAGAACTATTCTCTATTTATGAAGCCATACCATATAGTTCAGGCCAGTCAGCCTTACCATATGTAGCAGGTGCATTCTGAAGCTCTCAGAAATGGGTGAAGGAGGATAAGGAGGAGAATAGACACTTGTTTCAGACATCTACAATAAACAGAATTTATTGGTTTAATTAATCCTTTTAAATAATTACCCAATATATTATTTATTAAGGCTAGGACCCAAAATACCCCAACTATGATGTGAAGAGGGATGCCGTAATCACAACATAATGGTCATTAAGGTAGATAATACACTTATCAATTTCATCTTATGAAATTTGTTGTAAAATACGACGGATCCGAATTGACTTTAGACAATATTAGCTCAATGCGGAATGGGATCAAAATTATCAAATGGTGATAATCACAATGAAAATACGAATGAAGTAATCAAAATAGAGACACAGGGATTTACGTGGAAAACCCAAATCGGGAAAAACCACGGGCGGAGGAAGCTGAAAACCAATTCACTATATTTTGCAGTGTTTACAAAATGTTTGAAGAATATAAAAAATACAAAGAGTTTATAAAACTCTTATGTATTTACAAGAGAAGAGAAATGTTGTGAGATGGTTTTTGGTGTGATTTGCATGAATGAGTTTCTACCCTTTATATAGGGTTTGTATTGCAATCCATTTTAGAAAAATGGCTCATATGTTGAATTCTTTGCAAGCCACATTTGAAAATTGTTTAGTAGCCTTTGAATAATCTTTAGCAGCCTTTGAAAATAAGTTTTGTTGAATTTTGAAGACATATTCTTCAAAATTCCTAGATCTGTTGAGACACATTGAACTTTTCAATGGCATGTTTAGTCTCGGATGTGCACCACTATTTGTGACTGGGATGCCGAGGATCACAAACCGGGTGTGAATAACCATGAAAGTTAGCTTGGTACTCTCGAAGTCAATTGTCATCTCTAATTAACGTGCCGGTTAACCACACACGCTCCGTTAATAATGACAAAATCGAGAAACCCATTGCAAGTCTTTGTGAACCCCTATTGGTATGCCGGTTAACCACACACGCTCCACCAATGTTTCACAAATCGCAATGTGCAACCTCATGGATTAGCAACTCATTCACATTTTTGACCTAAAGTAACTAGATTGGGTTTTGTTCAAAGTTCTAGTATTTTCAATTATAGCATTATACTTTTAAGAGGCTTAGCGGTTCTATCAAAACCCGTTCGGCTAACGACACTCGACTGACCAGGAGAGCGGTGGGTAAGAGTGGATACCCATTAGACTGCCATTTTATAGGCAGCCGCCTTATACCCTCTTTATAGGACAGTTTTGTGAATGAAGCCTACTAACGGTAAGACTAACCAATTTTTTTCTTATATATAAATATTAACTTTTAATCATAAATATATAAGATATATTTTAATCTTATTAAAATATTTTAGAATTAAGTTATTCAGAATTTTCATTAATTTATTCTAATTTTTTCAAAAATTTTAAATTAATTTTTAAGCTGATTTAATTGATCTTTTAATTAACAATTAATTAAACTAATTAAATCTAAGATAGATTTCATAAATTAATCAAATTAATTTTTTTTATCTAAGGCCCCTATGGTTCGAAAATAGCAAGCCAACAAATAAGGGTTCCAGTTATTTATTAGATACAGTTACCAAAAATAACAACCAACTTAAAAGGCAAGCAAATAAAGGGAATCCAAGGGGGGTGGCGGCTAGGGTTAGGAAACCCTAGACTTGATTTCGACAAAGGCCTCATCCAATAGGTGTTTTTCGCAAAAAACACTCAAGAAAAAATAGTTTAAGCAATTAATATCAATCCACAAGAAAACAAGCCATAGCTCTGATAGCACTGAAGGATTTTCTAGCAATCAATGAACAAATAATAACTTATGTGTAAGAACCCGCGAAAAAGTCAAAAAGGGTAAAACCAAAATGTCAAGAAAATGTCAAGTTAGTAGTTATTAGAACATTGCTTGCAAGGTTTATGGTTTTAGGACCCTTTTTGGAAAGAAATAAGAAGATTGAGGACCAAAATGTAAAGTTTTAATAAAAATTAAATATCTATTATATATGATATCTATCCTTATTATTTGAGGAAGCCAGTAGAACATTACAGAAGGCACGAGAGAGAGAGAGAGAGAGCAAGGGAGAACCAGAGAGAAGAAGAAGTTCTTGAAGGTTTGCCAAGAAATCAAAGGAATCAAGGGTTGGAATTAGTGATTCCAAGGTAAGGTTTCCTTAGTTCTAACCTAGTTTTTGGGTATATGCTTGAATTTGGTCTTTGGATGGAATTGAAACTGCAATTGCAGTTATAAATCATGTGGGTTAAGTAGCTAATGCTTCCAATAAGTCATTAGTTAAGAACTTAACTCAAAAACATGGAAGTAGATTGCTATAATTGAGAATTTTCAAGTTTGGTCAAGAACTTCAATTCTTGTATATGATTGATTCAATTGATTTTAATAGCTTAAAACCTTGTACTAATGGAGGGTTTTAGTCAAGGAACAAAACCCATATGATTAAGACATAGATTAAGGACTTAATGGGTGAAAACTGCATGCTACAGTGCACAAATCGCGACTGATCAGGAGTCTGCCCAGGCGCCAGGCGCAGTGCGCCCAGAACCAGGGCGGGGTGCGCCCAGGCGCAGTGCGCCCAGCCCTGGCGCAGTGCGCCTCCAGACAGGGACCAAAAATGTTAGAAATTTCAAATATTCCAAACGTTAGAAACCATAGCTAGACATGTCCGATTGACCTGAAATTTTAGCTATAACCCTAAAATGGTATAAGAACATGTCGGGAATGGTCAAATCCGTAATCCGACCTTGCGGAAAAGTCACTGTAGCGGCAGAGGCTAAAATTACTATTCATGCCAATGATTTTTGGAATTTGAGCTAGACTTGTCCAATGAACTCCAAATTTGAAACACAAGTCTAATATGGTCAGATTTCATGGAAAAGAGTCGGAACTGAAATACGACCCCTCGGGGGTACTGTAGCAATATACGCGTATTCCGGAGAAAACCGTAAAACGAGTTTATTAATGGTTATACATTTATTATAACCTAGAGTTATATCATATGAGACTTTAGCATTATAGAGTTAATTATATTGAGTATTTATATATATTAATTGTATAGGTGGTGCTTCAAACGTTGTTGAGCACGGGAAGGGAAAAGCCGTACGTGAAGCTTAGTAAACCATAGTAGAACCAAGGTGAGTTTTATGAGGATTTCTATAGTACATAGCAAAATGTTATTTTCAGAAAAGTAAGATTTCCAAATGTTTATAAATACTAAAGTTTGGAAAATAGTTTTGAATGAAGCTCTATACAAGGGCTTAGTGTTTTAAACAGATTTTTAAAGTATGGTTTGCAAGGTATTTTGAAAGAAGTCCTTATGGGAATTAAGATGTCAAAATCAGTTTTTGAAAGTATTTTTAGTAAAGAGTTATAAAGTGTTTGAGTAAGAGTTCTTTACAAATTGTGTCCCATTTTGACCAATTTGAGATGAAATGAAGTAAGAATTAAAGAAAGAAAGAAGTATGAGCAAGTTGTCCGGACTAGGATCACCCACATAATCGGGGGATCAGAAGACACTACTGGGATGGTACCTCCCGTCGCGAAGTAGTTGTCTAGCTTAGCATACCCTTGTGCTTGAATTTGTTCCAAGTCACAAAGGGGAGACAGAATGAGCATAACCGAGTGAGCAGATCTGTTCTGTTCCGCGAGAGGAGCTAGTTGAATGAATTAAATAACTTAATTCATAAGTTTCAGTTGGTCACAAGAAAATAAGAAAGAAAGCAGTTTTGAGAAAGAAAGTATGTTTTTAAAAATTTGAAAGTAAGGAAGAAAAGATATTTTGAGATTTATGATATAAATTAGTTTTGAGCATTTTACTTGTAATATTTCAAGTTTTTGAATAGAAAAGTTTTGAGTCTAAACCCATATTACTCACGAGACTTTATGTCTCACGTATACTATGTTTTTGAAATGCTATGTACTTAGGTGAAGGGAGCTAAAGTTGCAGTTGGGACCGTTATTGTACACTGTAAGTTTAAATTATGGTTGTCTGTATTGAGTTTGTAATACCCCTTGAGTTTAAGTTTGTAAAATAAAACAAAAATTTAAGTGGCTATTTTATAGTCACGAGTTGTAAAATATGTTTGAAAACTGTATTTGTATTTTTGAATATGGTTTGAGAAAATGGGTGTTACAGTTTTGGTATCAGAGCCATAGTTTAAGCGAATTAGGTTGGAATACCACCCTAGGCTTAAACTAGCAAGAGTAGTAGTAAGTTGCCTTAGTAATATAGGAGGCATAGAGTGAGTATGACTGTTATAAAAGTGCAGTCAAGATAAGGAGATAACATGCTACCGCTTATGAAATACTACATAGAATTGTGTATTAAACCGATAATTTGTTCATCTATATAGTAATGGAAGGCAGAAGACAAGCTGACAGGGGTGAGGGCAGTCACACTTCCTCAAGAGGAAGTGAACCACATGTTATTCGAAACGATGAGTCTGAGCCAAACCCACCACCACAACCTGTCACTATGGAGGCAATTCAGTTTCTAATCGATAACTTACGAAATGAGTTGAGACAAGATGTGAACAACATAATAGACAGCATAATGGGTGAACCTAATGCCCAATCATCACAAGAAGTCTCCAAAAAGACGACTGAGGAAGAGGTTGGTGGAGGAAACAAGAAGGAAGAAAAGGGCTGTTCTTTTAAGTCCTTTATGGCTTGCAAACCGCCCGAATACCATGGCAGTTTTGAGCCGAAGGTGACGATGCGATGGGTCCGAGAGATTGAACAAGTGATGCAAGCAAGCAAATGTGGAGAAAACGATCGAGTCAACTACGCCTCCAGGCAGTTGAAGGATGATGCTTTGGTGTGGTGGAACACCAAATATGAAAGCTTGGGAAAGGATGTGGTATATGGTTGGTCATGGGCGGAGTTTGTCACGTGTCTCAAAGATAAATTCTGTCCCATGCGAGATTTGGAGAAAATGAATGAAGATTTCTTAACAATAAAGAAAGGAGACTTGACGGTGGACGAGTATACGAAGAAGTTTTGCGACATGTTACCTTTTGTGGGGGAGTCTTACCCCAGTGAGCGGTCCCGAATTAACCGCTATGTCCGGGGTTTGCCATGGAACTATGAGTTAGAAGTAAAGAAAGCCGAAACGCTAGATGGGGCGATCAATGCTGCCCGAACTGTGGAAGATGTTGGAAAACGAAGGAAGGAGGAAGGACCTGGTTTTAGTGACAAAAGAAAGACAGTTAGTATTAGTGGAAACATAAAGAAGAAAGGGAAGATGAGTTCAAGTCAGAGCCGACAGGGAAGTGTAAAGAAGTGCGAGAAATGTGGGAAAGAACACAGTGGTGAGTGCCGAGCGGGATCAAACGCCTGCTTTAATTGTGGCGGACTCGGTCACAAAGCGAAAGACTGCAAAGCCAAGAAAGCCAGTGAAGTTGAGTGCTTCTCATGCCATCAGATGGGGCACTATAGTTTCAACTGCCCAAACAAGGGAGGAGAAACTATGGTGTCAACAGCTCAGAAAAAAACAGAACCTCAGAAAGTGAAGACTAGAGCTTTTCAGATCACCAGGGAAGAAGCGAGGGAGACGCACGATGTGGTCTCAGGTATACTACTGATCAACTCGACACCTGCATATGTCTTGTTTGATTCCGGGTCTACATATTCATTTGTGTCATGGGTTTGGAGCTAGATTAAAAGTCCCATTAGAATTGTTAGATCTAGTTTTTGAAGTAGAAGTGGCGGACGGGAAATTTGTTGAAGTTCAGCATATGTACCGAGATTGTGAACTTGACATTAATGGCCAGAAGTTCCGACTTAATCTCCTTCCCATTGGAATTAAGTCATTTGATGTAATAATTGGGATGGATTGGCTTGGTGCAAATGATGCGAAAATAGCTTGTGGACAGAAGAGGGTGTCTGTTAAAACCCTAGGAGCTAAGGTGTACGTATATGGGGAAAAAAAGAAAGCACGTGCCAAGTATCATTAGTGTAGCTAAGGCTCGAAGATGTATCAGGAAAGGATGTGTATCTTTCCTGGCCTATGTAATGACGGAAGACAAAGTAAAACAGACATATAAAGACATAGAAGTGGTAAAAGAATTCCCAGAAGTTTTTCCAGATGAATTACCAGGCTTGCCACCAGAAAGACAGGTTGAATTCCGAATAGATCTTGTTCCAGGAGCTTCCCCAATAGCCCGAGCACCGTACCGGTTAGCACCAACAGAGATGCGGGAATTAATGTCCCAGTTGCAGGAGTTACTAGATAAAGGCTTCATCAGGCCTAGTTCTTCTCCGTGGGGTGCTCCAGTTCTGTTTGTGAAGAAGAAGGATGGATCAATGCGGATGTGCATTGATTACAGAGAATTGAACAAGATTACTATCAAGAACCGTTACCCGTTGCCCAGAATAGACGATTTGTTTGACCAGTTGCAAGGAGCAGATTATTTCTCAAAAATTGATCTGAGATATGGGTATCACCAAGTCAGGGTAAAAGAAAGTGATGTAGAGAAGACGGCGTTTCGTACACGATACGGGCATTACGAGTTCTTAGTAATGCCATTTGGTCTTACGAATGCACCAGCGATCTTTATGGACTTAATGAATCGGGTCTGTAAACCATTCCTAGACCGGTTTGTGATAGTGTTCATAGATGATATACTGATCTACTCAAAGAATAAAGAAGAGCATGCGAGCCATCTGCGGTTAGTACTTGAGACTTTGAAGTGGGAACATCTTTATGCAAAGTTCTCCAAGTGCGAGTTTTGGATGAGAGAAGTGCAGTTCCTTGGACATGTTGTTTCTATCCAAGGTATAAAAGTTGATCCAGCGAAAGTTGAAGCAGTGATGAAATGGGAACCACCCAAGACGCCAACAGAAGTTAGAAGTTTTCTCGGTCTTGCCGGGTATTACCGGAGATTCATTCAAGATTTCTCCCGTATAGCAGTACCACTTACACGACTAACCCGGAAAGAAGAGAAATTCAGATGGCAAGAGGAACAAGAAAGAGCTTTCGCTACTTTAAAAGAAAAGTTGTGTAACGCGCCTGTCCTTACGTTACCAGATGGGACAGAAGACTTTGAAGTGTACAGTGATGCCTCGCATCGGGGGCTTGGCTGTGTGTTGATGCAAAGAGGGAAGGTTATAGCATACGCTTCCAGACAGTTGAAAGACCCAGAGAAAAAGTACACAACTCACGATCTAGAACTTGCAGCGATCGTATTTGCCTTGAAGATTTGGAGACATTACTTGTATGGTACAAAGTGCAAGCTATTCACCGATCACAAGAGTTTGCAGTATGTGTTCACTCAAAAAGAGTTGAACATGAGACAGAGCAGATGGCTAGAGCTGATCAGTGACTATGACTGCGACATTGTATACCATCCGGGTAAAGCAAATGTTGTAGCAGATGCATTAAGTAGAAAAGCTCATGAGAAAAGAATCAAGGCAAGGTCGATGCGCATAGAACTGGTGTCTAGCATTATAGAACAGATTAAAGCAGCTCAGCAAAAAGTTGAAGAAAGTGGAGACTTGAAAAATGAAAAGCTAGGAAAAGACATTCAGTTTGAGACCAACAGACAAGGGTTAAAGACTTTCAGGAACCGCATTTGGGTACCGAAAGCAGGAGGATTGAGAAAGCTAATTCTAGAAGAGTCGCATAAGTCAAAGTATTCCATACATCCAGGGAGTACCAAGACTTACCAAGATCTGAAAAGACAGTATTGGTGGCCTGGAATGAAGAAAAGAATAGCTAAGTACATCTCCAAGTGTGTCGTTTGTGCACAAGTTAAGGCGGAACATCAGGTCCCGCATGGGGATGCTCAGTCATTACACATTCCAGCCGGAAAGTGGGAAGATGTAACCATGGACTTGATTGTCGGGTTACCGAGAACAAGAAGAGGTCATGATAGTATATGGGTCATAGTGGACCGGTTGACCAAGAGTGCACTGTTTCTAGCCATAAAAGAAACTACTCCATGGGAGCAGTTAGCTCAGTTGTATACAGATGAAGTATTTAGAAGATATGGTGCACCGTTGTCTATCGTGTCAGACAGAGACCCTAGATTTACCTCTAACTTCTGGAGAGCCTTACAAGATAAAATGGGGACAAGAATTCAGTTAAGTACCGCATATCATCCACAAACGGATGGTCAGAGTGAACGAACAATCCAGACATTAGAAGACATGCTAAGATCATGCGTGATGGATTTTGGAGGAAGTTGGGATGAACACCTGCCATTAGTGGAGTTTGCGTACAACAACAGCTACCATTCTAGCATTAAAATGCCACCTTTTGAGGCATTGTATGGTAGAAAGTGTAGAACTCCTTTATGCTGGTCAGAGGCGGGTGAGACTAAGCTTACAGGGCCAGAGATTGTAAGAGTAACTAATGAGAAGATCGGAGTAATTCAAGCCAACATGAAACCAGCACAAGATCGGCAAAGAAGTTACTCGAATCTAAAGAAGAGATCATATGACTTGCAAGAAGGAGATTTGGTGATGATAAAAGTGTCGCCATGGAAAGGAGTGGTCAGATTTGGCAAGAGAGGAAAGCTGAGTCCAAGGTACATTGGACCTTTTAGAATTCTGAAGAGAGTTGGGTTACAGGCATTCAAGCTGGAGTTACCACCCGAACTTAGTGGAATACATGATACCTTTCATGTATGCTACTTGAAGAAGTACTTTGGTAAAGAAGAGTTAGTAATACCGTATACCGACCTGAGAGTGGAGACTCCTAGCAAACTGATTGAGGAACCCGAAGCCATCCTAGAAATGCAGACTAAGAAGCTAAGGAACAAGGAGATTGACCTTGTACTAGTCAAGTGGAAGCACCCGTTAGGGTCAAACCTAACTTGGGAGGCGCTAGAAGAAATGAAGAGAAAATATCCGAATTTCGCAGATTACGAAAAGATTCCAAGGACGGAATCCGCTTAAGGAGGGGTGACTGTAAGAACCCGCGAAAAAGTCAAAAAGGGTAAAACCGTCTTTTGTCACGTTGTACGACTATTATGTGTAATAATATGTATTTGTAAAATAATATAATAAGAAATAAAAGTTTATATGAAATTTGGAGTTTTGCCGCGTGAATAGTAAAATTTGACCAAAAAGGACAAATTGGTCATTTGACATGAAAATGACCAAAATGTCAAGAAAATGTCAAGTTAGTAGTTATTAGAACATTGCTTGCAAGGTTTATGGTTTTAGGACCCTTTTTGGAAAGAAATAAGAAGATTGAGGACCAAAATGTAAAGTTTTAATAAAAATTAAATATCTATTATATATGATATCTATCCCTATTATTTGAGGAAGCCAGTAGAACATTACAGAAGGCACGAGAGAGAGAGAGAGAGCAAGGGAGAACCAGAGAGAAGAAGAAGTTCTTGAAGGTTTGCCAAGAAATCAAAGGAATCAAGGGTTGGAATTAGTGATTCCAAGGTAAGGTTTCCTTAGTTCTAACCTAGTTTTTGGGTATATGCTTGAATTTGGTCTTTGGATGGAATTGAAACTGCAATTGCAGTTATAAATCATGTGGGTTAAGTAGCTAATGTTTCCAATAAGTCATTAGTTAAGAACTTAACTCAAAAACATGGAAGTAGATTGCTATAATTGAGAATTTTCAAGTTTGGTCAAGAACTTCAATTCTTGTATATGATTGATTCAATTGATTTTAATAGCTTAAAACCTTGTACTAATGGAGGGTTTTAGTCAAGGAACAAAACCCATATGATTAAGACATAGATTAAGGACTTAATGGGTGAAAACTGCATGCTACAGTGCACAAATCGCGACTGATCAGGAGTCTGCCCAGGCGCCAGGCGCAGTGCGCCCAGAACCAGGGCGGGGTGCGCCCAGGCGCAGTGCGCCCAGCCCTGGCGCAGTGCGCCTCCAGACAGGGACCAAAAATGTTAGAAATTTCAAATATTCCAAACGCTAGAAACCATAGCTAGACATGTCCGATTGACCTGAAATTTTAGCCATAACCCTAAAATGGTATAAGAACATGTCGGGAATGGTCAAATCCGTAATCCGACCTTGCGGAAAAGTCATTGTAGCGGCAGAGGCTAAAATTACTATTCATGCCAATGATTTTTGGAATTTGAGCTAGACTTGTCCAATGAACTCCAAATTTGAAACACAAGTCTAATATGGTCTAAGATTTCATGGAAAAGAGTCGGAACTGAAATACGGCCCCTCGGGGGTACTGTAGCAATATACGCGTATTCCGGAGAAAACCGTAAAACGAGTTTATTAATGGTTATACATTTATTATAACCTAGAGTTATATCATATGAGACTTTAGCATTATAGAGTTAATTATATTGAGTATTTATATATATATTACTTGTATAGGTGGTGCTTCAAACGTTGTTGAGCACGGGAAGGGAAAAGCCGTACGTGAAGCTTAGTAAACCATAGTAGAACCAAGGTGAGTTTTATGAGGATTTCTATAGTACATAGCAAAATGTTATTTTCAGAAAAGTAAGATTTCCAAATGTTTATAAATACTAAAGTTTGGAAAATAGTTTTGAATGAAGCTCTATACAAGGGCTTAGTGTTTTAAACAGATTTTTAAAGTATGGTTTGCAAGGTATTTTGAAAGAAGTCCTTATGGGAATTAAGATGTCAAAATCAGTTTTTGAAAGTATTTTTAGTAAAGAGTTATAAAGTGTTTGAGTAAGAGTTCTTTACAAATTGTGTCCCATTTTGACCAATTTGAGATGAAATGAAGTAAGAATTAAAGAAAGAAAGAAGTATGAGCAAGTTGTCCGGACTAGGATCACCCACATAATCGGGGGATCAGAAGACACTACTGGGATGGTACCTCCCGTCGCGAAGTAGTTGTCTAGCTTAGCATACCCTTGTGCTTGAATTTGTTCCAAGTCACAAAGGGGAGACAGAATGAGCATAACCGAGTGGGCAGATCTGTTCTGTTCCGCGAGGGGAGCTAGTTGAATGAATTAAATAACTTAATTCATAAGTTTCAGTTGGTCACAAGAAAATGAGAAAGAAAGCAGTTTTGAGAAAGAAAGTATGTTTTTAAAAATTTGAAAGTAAGGAAGAAAAGATATTTTGAGATTTATGATATAAATTAGTTTTGAGCATTTTACTTGTAATATTTCAAGTTTTTGAATAGAAAAGTTTTGGGTCTAAACCCATATTACTCACGAGACTTTATGTCTCACGTATACTATGTTTTTGAAATGCTATGTACTTAGGTGAAGGGAGCTAAAGTTACAGTTGGGACCGTTATTGTACACTGTAAGTTTAAATTATGGTTGTCTGTATTGAGTCTGTAATACCCCTTGAGTTTAAGTTTGTAAAATAAAACAAAAATTTAAGTGGCTATTTTATAGTTACGAGTTGTAAAATATGTTTGAAAACTGTATTTGTATTTTTGAATATGGTTTGAGAAAAGGGGTGTTACATTATGGTTCACATGCAACCCTAAGATGATCTATGTTTTCTTCTATAAAGATTATAAACTAAAACCTAAGGCCAATAATAATTTCTAAAGATCAAATTAAGAATAACCAACCTTTTAATCTTGTTCTTGAAGCTAGCAGCAAAATGATCCTACCTCAAATGCAAGTCACACCCAAGCAATGGAGAAGATGATCCAACATAGTAACAGAGAGAGAGAGAGGAGGAGGCGTGAATTATGATGAGCCAGAGGGATCCTTTTATAGCCTCCTAGGGTTACACCTGAAACCCTAAGGAGCCTCCAAGTAGACAAGCCTGTTGACCACTTGGACCAGATCCCTAAACCCTAATTAGGGTTTTCGCCAACCCTAGAGAAGCCTCCAAGGATGGCGCCACTTTTGGCCACTGGACTTCTCTTTGCTAGTTATTCAACTATTGAATAAATACAAACCAGTCCCTACACTTTTAATTAATTAATTTAATCACTAAATTAAATCCAATTAATTCTAGATTAAATCTTAATTAATTATTATAGTTTCTAATTAATATATTAACTCTTAAATATATTAATAAACTATTTATTTATTTCTATTGATTTATTAAACAATTAATAAATCAACCTTTCTCTCTATTGAACTCCACATCTATCCTTCAGCTATGAGGGCAACCCAAATGGACTTTGCTTCAATTAACAAGATAAATACAATTATAAGTCATGGCTTAGACACCTAATCCAACATTTACGTCTGGGAAACTGGCTTTACATATGATGCAAACTCTAGTCTCGGAATGATCCTCTGGACGCTGGAATCCTTGACCTGAGCTCACAACAATAAAGAAACAGGGTCAGACGCACTCCGGGAGGCGATCCCGGGAGGGCGCTCCGACGGTTAAATTAGCACGGTGGTCGGAAAGTATGGAGAGAGTACGGGAAAAAGTAAGTGTAAGTGGTAATATGCGATGATGATCTCACCAAGGGCGTGATCATCATATACCGTTATACCTGCGAGGGGACCACTTGTCAGTTGGTAGCGGATCTTTACCTTATTGGTCGATCGTCTGGCGCTGACTGTGATTGGTTCATTCATCTGGCCAGGTGGTAGCTCGGGGACCACCTGATTCGTTCGTGTCTAAATGGTTCGCACGATGACCGTTACAGGGTGATGTGCTGTTCTAGCATTGGTACATGTGGCAATCAGCCATTTAGCGACTGTCGAGTCGGATAAGGTCCAGCCAGGCCTCTGGCGGCTGGCTGTCTGTCTGAATGCTGGCGAGTCGTGCCGCTGGCATGCTGGTGGGAAGCTATGCGTATCCGTATGATATACCATCAACATATGTGATGGAAAAGACATGTCTTTTTGGAATGATATTTGGATAGGCAGGTTCTGTTAAATACACGTTTTAATAGTGTGTACATGATAGACAACAACAATCAAGCTATATCGGAAGAAATAATATCGAATGATGTGTGATCTGTGTGTTTATGTAGGCAACTGAAAGGGGGGGGGGGGGGGGGGGGGGATAATTTGAATAAGTGATGATCTTCTAGGCCTTATGCAAAATATGGTGTTATCTAATCAAAGGGGCGGATGACGTTGTGAGTTGGATCTGGGAGGAGTGTACACTGTTGCCTCGATAAGACATCTAATAGACAAAAGCACCTTAATGGTGGATGACAACCCTACCGAATGGAATAAACTTGTTTCGATTAAGGTTAACATGCTTGAATGAAGATTGAAGGTGAACAAATTGTTAGTGAAAGTTAACCTTAATATGCGCGAGATTGATATTGAGTCGTTTATATATGGCAATTGAGTGCCCGATGTGGAATCTTTGAACCATAATTTTTTCACGTGTTCCATGGCGGTGGAGATATGATCTCAAATTGCACGGTGGTGGGAGCTTAGTATGTCGGTTGTTACTAATAATGGTGAATTGCAAACAAGGGTGTCACAAGTCGGTCTTACTAATTTGCAAATAAAATATTTACACACGGTTGGGCGATTTGGAGGTTTTGGATGGAAACGATATTTGGAATGGTTAAACCAAAAAATCTTATATTTTAGATTTTTATCATCACTCGGTCTTTTTTTTTATTGTCTAATATGTGTAATAAGCTAAATATTAATTGAGTCCATTGATTTAAAAGTCCTCTCAATATAACAAACTAATTGTTCTTCCCGCCTAGCTCTTTGCTAGATTTTTTATAATTATTTCTGCCTTTACAAAGAAAAAAAAAACTCCCTTTAATGTGATTAGCATGATACATGCAAGTAGTAAACCAAGGGTTTAAAACCAAAAGTCCTGATTGGCACCTAAAATCCGATCTCTTCATACTATGTTTCCGGGTGTTTTTGAAAACAATGTTGAACAACGTTCAAGTTATTATATATTATAAAAATTATCCTCATTTGGTTTTGAGAAAATTACAGATATGATTAGAATTGGGTAAGAGTTCTTGTAGTGACTACTTTTTTACTTTCTACACAAATGATCGTATATTCCGCAATAATACAGTTGCGATTTTGCTCTATGTATTGTCCTTTTAATTCCATATCATTACGAAATGTTCATGAAATTGTTCATATTATTGTGAATTTCATTGTCATTGAACTTTCTTTGCTTTTTAGCTTTTTTATTATTATTGTGGTGTGGACACTTCAAAAAGCAATTCCACATCAAAAAATAATTTGGCAATGATTCTACTGCGAAATAGATGGTCTCAAGTGAAAAAATTGTTATTTTGGTAAAACCCTTTGTGATTTTCTCTTTAGTTTTATTACTAAAGGTTGCCCTTCTACTATTAAAAAACTAAATAAACAATAAAGCATCTCAGAACAAGCAATTTTAATAATTATACTTACGGTTGTATTATATATATTATAATAATCACTCAAATTTAATAGCAGCCTTTTTTGCTACTTGCAAAACTTAATAACGAGCATGACAAAAGGACAAGCTTCCAAACCTACTAGTCCTTGTCCATATATTATTTTATCCAACGATGAGGACTTTAAAATTTTCCAACAGCCAATATTAAAACAAAAAAGAAAGAAAAGAAAATAAATTTGTTTTTAATTTCAAGAGTGATGTTTGTAAACCCAAAAAACTTGAATGTTGTTTTGTAGGTGAATAGATGCGTAAATACTAAATAAGTTAGTGAAGGGGATGTTTAGTTTGATTAAGATGCTTTATTATTATTAATAATTTTTTTTGAATGTTTGTATGAAATACATAAAAAAGATGTTTATTTATTTATACAAGGACAAATTGTAAAAAAAATCTTTAAATTCATACAAAATCTCGATTTTGATATTGTGTTATCTTTTTTACAATTAAATCACTAAGTTCTACAATTTGTTGCAATATTGATTTTTTGATAAGTCAACCAAGTTGTATGCTAACATGGCATGGCAACATGTCAGTTTTTGCTGATATGATGTTGACATGACATGATAACTTAATACAATGTCAAAATCGAATACAATATAAAATACGACTTAATTGCAAACAAAAAAAAAAAAAAATACAATACCAAAATCTAAAAATAATATGTAATGAGTTAATTAAAAAAAAAACATAATGTCAAACCTTTCGTTTTGTAACAAAATAATAATAATAATACAATACCTAAATTGTCACTGTGAATATTTTGTAACCTGAATTGTCACTGTGAATATTTTGTAACTTACACTTGGGCTAAACATCGTCGTATAGCATTTCACAATGTTCATTATATTTTACAGCAAGTCCTCTACAAAATGTGTGGTTACACTTAGCAACTTGGTTAGTTTTTGTTATTATTTGGTTAATGATCAAGTAATATTGCTATATTTGCCATTTTCATATATTATAATCCATCAAAAGTATAAACAATAATTAAAATGACAAAATACCTAACACAACACCGTCTTTTTAGGTTAATTCCAACTCTAAATAATGTCCATCTTCTCCACCTTAAGCACTACGCTAAGAAAGGCTGATTCTTTTGACCTTTATAATGCAAAAGTCCATCAGTGTATTTTCATCAATTTTAAAATATGTTGTCATTTTACGTCAATACCAAAATGGATTGCTTACAATCAAAGTATTTCACTATCACACGTAAAAAAATAAAGACCATATAATATGAAAAAGATTGAACCATATAATAGTTTCGAAATTATGATATATTTTACATCATAGTCCTTGTGAACCCCCTTAAAAAAAGCTATAAAAATTTTGTGAAGAACAGGGTTCCAAAAGAATCGGCTTACATCATCACATCTTACTACAACAAAAAAAAAAACCCACCCCAACAAACATCAAATCAAAATCCATCTCCATGCTTTCTTCAGCACCCTAATTACACCTTTCCTGTGTCATCTGTCACTGTCACCTGCACTGTCTGGGTCTAAAATTCTCCTCCGATAACAACTCCCCCACAAGTTTCCCAAGTCGTTCGGCACCGGGGCCCGGTCTAACAACCGTGACATTCCCCACCACCGAACACGGGTCCGACCCGTTGCGATTGTCCCCGGTGCACCAGGCACCGGGGACAATCATGTCCACACCCCTGGACAATAAATCGGAATCGATCTTGTCTAATACGGGTTCGTTATGGTGGAATTTTCTTGCGAATGGCGCGTTTGAGTCGACCATGGTTGACATGTCGTCTAGTGTGAGGTAATGCGGGTGTTGTTTCGGTGGGTTGTCCCATGTTATGAAATGGAGGTCGGTGTTTACAGTTGTGTTACGGAATTCTTTCGCGTTACATATTACGGTGTGGAAATAGCCTTCGGGTGAAGAGATGAAGTTTGCGTAGTACATGAGGACGGTTCGAGGGAGATTGTCCCATCCCCATATGCAAAAGTCGATGAATGACCGCGATAATACCATCCATGCGGATCCTAAGAGAAAATACAAATACTGTCTGGATAAAGTGTTGTCTGGATAAATAATGAAAAAATACTTTTACTTTTTGGATAAAAGGTTTAGGTTGGAGAAATTTCATATTTTCATATTAGTATATTACCCCCTTCCTTTTTAATATGAAATAAATTACAAATTTGGTCCTTAATTCCTTATGATTTATTTGAAGTTGCAAGTTCAGTCCAAATTTGGAACTTGTCTTAAATAAGGTCAAATTTGTAAAAAAAGTTACAACTTATGCATTAGGTCAAAAAGAAACACCAATATATGGCTTACTAGATTAAGTCATCTAGCAAGTGTAGTACCTAAGACTCATTGACTTCCCAAAATAATGTATTCAGCTTATTATTTGCAAATTAAACCTTGTACTTCCACGAATGTACAAAAAAAGCATCATAGTTTGCAAAAGTGAGTGATTTTGGGCATATTTCAAAATTGTAATGCAAAACGAGACCATTTTGACTCGGACATTTTTTGTCCAAATTACTCATTGTTGTAAAGAATATTGTTTATTTGTATTTTTGCAATAATGATGATTTGTTTGGGATAAAAATCCAAGAAAGATGATTCCAAAGATGAATATAAATTTATAGTAAATGACAAGATTAGATAGAGATGATTAATATAAATATCACGTGACATCAATAGTCTTACTAGAACTAAAGGTGACATGACTTAATCTGGTAAGTTATATACGGGTATTTCTTTTTTAGATTGAGATAGTGGAAAAAATTTAAGGCTCAAAAGCTCACAACAGAAGTGGGAACTGGTATGAATGTTACAAAAAGATAGATGAATGATGTTGAGCTAAATCAAGTAAAAAGAGATGTTGAATTGCCCACAAAAAGATTTTGTAGATGCACATTGTAAAACAATTGAACATGGTTAGATTTTTAATTAATCGACATTAAAAACCGATTATTTAGACAGCTAGATAGTAGTATATGTTATATCACAAATTATGGAGATTCCAATTGACAAAACAATCAGGAGACAATTCAATATGCAAAAGCGATTACCATAAATGGGTAAATGGAAAGAAGTAGAGAATTCTGTGCCTAGAAAAAGATTCCATAATTACCTGTAAACAATTTGAAGGCTGTCGGTACACTTCTTCTCTGTGTGATCCAAAAAACATCAGTTTTTTCCGTCATATACAATCCAGGATCAACGATGACAGGCTTTGCTCTTTGAAACCTGGATAACACGCATTCATTTAGATCGCTGCAGTAGAAAGGATCTCACAATTTGAATTTCAAAATTTTCTATAAGATAATACAAAAGATCTTACTCTTTCCATCCAATATTGCTTGTATGATCGATAAAATTAAGATCTCTTGGTAGGGAAGAGAATGTATGAAGCAGATCTGAAACAAAAACGAAAATCATTTAAAAAGCCAGTTTAGCAACAGAAATAAGCTGGATTAACTAAAGAGAAGGAGAAATTCACCGTCTTGAGTGACGAGGGGATAGTCAGAGGCGCTGAGATTTATAAACCAGTCCCAATCGCGACCTTCTCTCAACAAAATCGCCGCCGCATGAAGCGTATTCGCCACCATAGTCGGTCCACGATAGGTAACGAGATTAGCCTTCGTGATCATCACTACATTGCCAAATTTCACGAAAACCGGATGGTTTTTCACAAACTCGTGCAACTCAAGCCGCTCCTCAGGCGAAGATTCGGCGTCCAGATGGACCACGTAACGGTTATTCGGATGGTACAGAGCAAGAAGTGTCCGTCGGAGCATAAGACCATCATGATTCGAGCCAGAAATGAGGTAGGCAAAGCGAGGCAGATGAGGTACATCAGAGATGCCGATTGGACTGAGCTTATCTTCGACAAACACAGAGTTTCCGGCGGTGGCGTAGTATCCGTAGATACGATTGCCGTCAAATGAAGTTAGGGTTATCAAAAACAGTAGGAAGAGAAAGATGGTTGACCCGACAGCTAAAGGATAGATCCATTTCCTCTTTATAGTATGCGGATGCCTCAAATGCATATAAAAACTCCTCAGTTTCTTCATAACTATCTTCAGTTTCACAACAAATCCCTCACCAGATTCCAGTGACCGCGGAGGCGCTGATCTTGAAATTTTGGGGAAAAACGAAATGAGGAATCAATTGACGACCAGATTTATTTTGAACAAGTATGTATGTCGCTAATTTTCTCTCTCTACAGCGCATCAATGGCGGCGTGAATGTGGATTTCGAAGCTGCTCAACCAGAAGATGGTGAGTAAAGATGGGAGTTTCGAGTTTTTTAGTAGTTGGGTGAGATGAGATGAGAAAATACAAAGAGCTAACGCGAATAATTCAACTTTGTTCGAAATAATGGCGACTGTCCGACTGATTGTGCTATTTAAAAATATTTTATTATAGTATTTGTATTATTCAAACTATATGTTTTGCGAATATTATGATTTGATAATCGAGATTATGTAATAAATATTAGCAAAACATTTTTTACAATAAATTATATCGATATATTCATGTGGTTATGTAAGCTTGCGATAATCAAATAATTAATTAGTTGTTTAAAAGAAAACAATTATTATTTAAATGGATTAAATATTTTTAACAAATTATTATTATTGTTATTTAAGACCGATGAAAAACTAATCCAAATATATTCAGATAACCGAGTGTTAAACGAGTGCGATGTATCATGTAGTAATTTTCTTTTTCCCTCCTGGGGTAATCAATACTATAAGATAAATAGAAGAGTTTGCAATAAAAAAATTTAGTAATTTCATTGATATATTTTAAGATAAAATCGAAAAGTAATATCATTACTTAAGATAGAAATTTTGTTGCCTTCTGCAAAATTCAGAAACCATCTATGAAAATCATCGAAATAATATCTTTTTTTTAAAAAAAAGTCAAAGCCAGCCTACGAATTCCGTAGATGCCATCAGCAAAATTGTAGGAATCGATGTTTTACAAGTATAACAACTTTGTTATTCGAGGATTTTTCATTTCTATATAAGAACTCCGCAGATGAATCAGCAAAATTCTCTAGTTTCATATTCGAAATCTGAGATATTTGCAAATTACATTTGCGAAAATCTCATAATTTCATAGATAGATCTTTTTAGATAGACGTTTTTAGCAGTCATTCTTACTGTGAATATAGAGGTGTTAAGAACCCTCGTGGGATCCCAACCCTATCGTACGAGAATATTTTTACAATATTTAAAACATAATGATTGTTTTGATGTGGCTATCAAAAGCTTTCATATACCTTATTACCACCATACATATGAGGAGTTAGTCAATATACTTCCCCACCCCTTGTGAATGGGAGAACCCAATGAATGATGATTGTTAAAGCATTAATAATGGACATTGTCAACCGGCTAGGCCCAAAAACAATAACTGTATTTTGTCTCAATGGGATGGACCAATCGTAAAGGAGTGTCATCTATGCCACTAAAAAGGTCATACGAGAAACAAATGTACATCCTTTGCCTAAACCCGTAAAGAAGAATCGTCAGCATACACGAGAAAATCAAGAAATAAAGGAGCAGCGAGTACAAAGGGGACTTTAGGCGACGGGTCACAAAGCAAAAGTGTTTTTCCAACTTATGAGTTGAGCAAGTTCTAGTAGGACCAAACATTGTTATTTAGTTCAGTTATAAAATAATTTACATTTGCTAAAACTTTATTCATGAGTTATTGATTATTCTTTATTCATGGGTTGTTGATTTTGCTAACAATTATTCACATTTGCTAAATGTTTTTCTGATGTGAAACATTTACATTTCTCGCATATTTATAATAAAGTTGTTGACATACTACTATGAAATTTTACCACGGTACTGTAAAAATCTCACATAAATAACATATTGATTGTTGGTTGATAAAACATAAAGCACACATTTTACTACTTACAAAAGTCTAATACAACATTAAAGTATTAAAATATATTACATAACAATAATATATTAAAAGACATAACATAACAAAACTAAACACATATTACTATTCATCATCTATAATTTGGAATTCTAGAAATTCATAAGGGAATTTGGGGGTTTTCCCGTTAACCCATGCTTGATTCACATTCACTTGCATAACCTCAAGCCTTATATCATGCTCTTGCCTTGAAATTATTGTTTTAGTTTCTTTTATCTAGTTTTCAGTTTTCATGATTTCCTTTCGTACATCTTTTATCCATTTCTCATTTTCATCGAGTTGAGATTCTTTATAACTGATCTCATCCCTCTTTTCCTTGTCAACCTTTTTTTTGCCATCATAGCCTCATTTGTCTCATCAGACACTCTCCAAGATTTATGTTTGTCATTACAAGTAGAAGCGTCTGGGAATATAATCTTGTGGGCAATTTTCAAAAACTATCTTGGTGGAGAAGAGGATGAAGACATCCTTTCTAGATAGTTTGGAGGTTTAGTATGAGTTTCTTACTAAAGTAAAACACACCATACTAAAAATAAAACACACCATATTAAAATAAATTATACTAGGGAATTTTTCTTTCTTTTTGTTAACCCATGCTTGTTTCCCACTCATGTGGTTCACCTCAAACATTACCTCACCTTGTTGCCATGCAAGAGAATTTTGGTACTCCTTTATCCGTTGTTTCATTTTCTTAATTTCTAGTAATATGTCATTTGTTCATTTATGCTTTTCTTCCATTTCAACTTCTGTTTAAGAGCTGTTTGGTTTAAGAGTAGAATTAGATTGCAATTCCAAAAAAAAAACATCCAACGTATAAATTTATTAAGAAAAATTGACGGAAAGTCGAACTTCTGGGCAAGTTTCGACCAGTCCCTTGGTGGAGAAAAGACGAAGACATTTTTGATAAATAAAATATTTCTGAGGAGTTAGACAATTTGATATAATATTGTTATATGTTTACGGCTCTTTATATATATAATTTCACACACACACACACACACACACACATATATATATATATATATATATATATATATATATATATATATATATATATATATATATATATATATATATATATATATATATATATATATATATATATATATATATAATTGCTACCTATATTTTGTAAAAAAACTAACAATGCAAACAAAGAACTTGCTTTTCTCATATAGATATAATTTCACAATTTTACAAATACACGCTACAATTGGTACAAAAAATATATACAAATAAATATCTATTTCTTAGTCTACAAAATTTCACGTAAAAGACTAGTTTCCAACATACTCCCCTTCAATTGTTAGCAAACTACGAAATACTTACTTATTATAATATATATACACTAATTAGATTTTAATTTCTAGTTGTAACTATTAATTTCCAAACCATCCATGAAAAAAGTTGAAATAGTCTATTTGCTTCATATTTGTTAGGGAGTTCCGATAACGGATTATGCGACTTCAATTTTGGAAATATTTGAGGTTTCTATCCCATCTCCACTTAAATACCCTAAGTGTTTAATGATACATTTGGAAACATAAGAAAAACAAAGGCACCCAACCTAGAAATAGTCCATGAATTTTGTAGATGACACCTAGAAAATTCACAGGCCATCTACAAAAAAACATCAGTCACCTTAAGTGCTTGATGGCGGCATCTAGAAATATAATTTTCTTAGTTTGCTATCAATTCAAATGTCCTAAAACTTACAAAAAACAATATTATGAGCAATTTTGCATTTAACATTACTAGATAAATTTTTGTTTGAGAAACAAACATTTTCGCAGATGGTGTCTGCACTAATGTCTTTTCTCAGATATCATGTGCGAAAATGTGTTTTTATCAAATAATTTTTAGCTGAAGATCAGCAAATATTTTCACTGATAGTATTTGCAAAAAAATTCATTTTCTTAAATACCATTTGGGGAAATGCCTACATTTTCGCAAATGATGTCTGCGAAAATGTCATATCTCTGAAAATGTTATTTCTGGAAAATAATTGTTAGGGAAAAATGACATTTATCCGTGAAAAAGTGATTTTTTAGATAACAATTATTTGAATAAATGACGTTTGCGCGTATAACTTTGCTAAACATTAAAAGAATGACATGTATACCTTAAAAACAAGATTTTAAACTCGATCGGTGTTTAAGACTAACATTGACAACTATATGTTTGAGTGAGCGTTTAAAAATTTTTAGTGTTTATTTTTGTTCAAATGAAGTAAAAATAAGAAAAAGGAAGTTTTTATACCTAGAAAATGCTGGGTCTCATCACTGCGCAGATGACATTTGCAGAAATCATCGAAAATTCATTGTATTCAATAATTTTGCATATTCCATTTGCGAAATTCATGGCTAAAAGGGTGATTCATTATTTTTATTATTTCTTGGAAAGTGGTCAATAAGATTAACCAAATTTGTCTTTTTCTCTAATAAAAATGATATGTATGGTATATTTATACGATATAGTTATCCACATAAAAAATAAACTTTCAGAAATTTTATATATTTGTAAAGGTATTTTTTTGGAGATTAGGAGCTAGGAAAGTTTGTTAGACACATTTAATTTTGTTAAGTTTGTAAAATCATATAACGAATGTTGACTACTTTTATATAACAAAGGGTAACTCTAAATTAAAGACTTTGTCAGATTTCATGTTTTTTGTAAAGTTTGAAGGTTTTGGTATTGCACTCCCAAGAAAATGAAATCATCTAACTTCTCTAAATCTTGTGCCTTGATATTTTATCTTGAAACACAATTGCTTTTGATCCATAATAAAATCACAGAATGAGAAATGTCCAATATTTGTTACAATGGAGGTATAAGAGGGAGTTCATGGCGTTGTTTTTAATTATATCTTGTTAGAATGTATGAAATGACCAAATGTCTTATGGCCTAACGATATAGGAGTTGGAAAAAGTGTCGTTCCCCTAAAGGGTTGAGGGTTTAAGTCTCGCTTAGTTAGGACTCGATCAGGAGCCGTTCAAAAAATGTATGAAATGAATCTTAGCTTTGCCTTTAGATATCTCATGTTATATTGATTAATTTGGTTATGATTGTGTTTAGTATATCAAAGTAGTTAGGTTATGTTATCTTTTAAAGTTATTGTATGTGAGGATGTTACATAGAAACTGAGGTTAGACGTATCAAACTTTATGTGATTTTATTTCATAGTTGAGGTGTTATTTAAGGCAGTAAGAATACTAAAATGGTATCCAAATATGAGCTGTAAATGTACAGAATTTGGGGGTTCTGAAAACGTAAATAAGGTATGTTGTAAGCCCTTATTATACGTTATTATTTTATTTTGTCCATAATATGTGATAAGTTACCCTGGGGGTGTAATTATGAAGTTCTTTAGTCAAGGCATGAACCGTAGTTGAGTTAAATGAAATATGAATAATTAGCGGAGGGTATATAACAATGTTACTATAGGTTAATCTCTTTTGATTGAAATCGATCAAAAGAAGCATGGAAAAAGAAAGGGATTTCATATTTTGGAAATGATGAAGTAAGGAAACTAGCTTTTGATCATTTTGGTGTATAAATTACTATTGGATTTATCGTTAGACTAAAAATGATTGATTTTCATTAACTAAATGTAAACATTTCATATCCTATAAATAATGGATCTCTATGTTTTTCTTATGATATCATGATGTTTGGGTATAAGATTAGGTTCCTGACATTATATAATACTTTGGTAATGCCCACTAACACCTAAATTGATGGAAACCCCCGCCCCTAATGATATGCAAGTTGAGAGGGTTAGGTTTTGGGTGATTTTCGTAATTTCTAGGAAATAAAGTTTTTGTTCAGTTTGACAGATGTAGTGGTACATGTTGTGTTATGAATAAATATATCGACAATAAAATAAATTAATATGATAAAGGAAAAATAAATGTGGACACAAAGATTTAACGTGGAAAAAACCCTTTCGGGAAAAAACCACGGGCACAACCGATGATAATCACTATATGAGAAAAAATGAGGAGGTTACAAGATTTGGAACTGAAAATATATATCTCTCTTTTCTTTAATACACAGAGCCTCACAATATATATATATATATATATATATATATATATATATATATATATATATATATATATATATATATATATATATATATATATATATATATATATATATATCACTCTCTTGTTTTGGACGTCTTCATTTGGAAATGATCATCCCTATATATAGGGATGAATTGCTGAAAAAACTTTGCCGTGAAAGTCTAAAAGAAAGTGTGAGCGCCGTATTCTGTATTTGTTGAACGTTCAAAATTCCACGTTCAAATTCAATTTGCATTTGAGTTTGATTACTATTCATGTGGGCCCTACATGTTTTCTTTTGACTTTGCTTTTGAAAGGCATCTTTTCACAATCTCCACCTTGACTTTAAAAGCAATAAGTAATCAAACTCCACTTTGAGACGAATTTCCACTTGTAGAACTCCTCATTATAACATCATCGTGTGCCGACAATCCTTGGAATTAGATTGTCATACCAACCAAGCTTGAGCAAAGCTCAAACTTAGTTGCTGGAACCGGCTTCGTCATCATATCCGCCGGATTGTCATGAGTGCTAATCTTTTGAACTTGAATATCACCTTTGGAAATAACATCTCGAATAAAGTGATAACGTACATCAATATGTTTCGTCCTCTCAAGAAACATTTGATCTTTTGTGAGATAAATAGCACTTTGACTATCACAAAAAATCTTTGTGGGAGATGTGTCTCCACAAAGTTCACCGTATAAATTTCTTAACCAAATAGCTTCCTTACAAGCTTCAGAAATTGCCATGTATTCTGCTTCAGTTGTGGATAAGGCAACAGTGGTCTGTAGACTTGCCTTCCAACTCACAGCACATCCACCAATGGTAAAGACATAACCTGTCAAAGATCTTCTTTTGTCCAAATCTCCAGCATAATCAGAATCTACATAGCCCACCAGTCCTTCACCAGAACTTCCAAATTGTAAACATGCATTGGAAGTACCGCATAAATACCTAAGAATCCATTGAACATCTTTCCAATGCTCTTTCCTGGGTTAGCCATATATCTGCTAACAACACTTCAAGCGTGAGATAAATCAGGGCGAGAACATACCATGACATACATTAGAGAACCAACTGCACTAGAATATGGAACTTTCGCCATGTTGTTAATTTCATCATCTGTCTTTGGACAATATGCTGAAGACAGTTTGAAATGTGCAGCTAACGGAGTACTCACTGGCTTGGCTTTATGCATGTTGAATCTTTGAAGAACTTTCTCAATATACCTCTTTTGACTTAAGTATAGTTTTCCATGCTGTCTGTTACGAGTAATTTCCATACCAAGATTTTTCTTGGCTGGACCTAAGTCCGTCATTTCAAACTCTTTGCTTAGTTGTGCTTTCAGTTTTGCTATCTCTAGTTTATCTTTTGAAGCAATCAACATATCATCAACATAAAGAAGCAGATATATTGATGAACCATTGACTGACTTAAAATAAACACAACTATCATAATCTGATCTTTTAAAATTCTGAGATAGCATAAAAAAGTCAAACCTCTTATACCATTGCCTTGGGGATTGCTTTAACCCATAAAGAGATTTCTTCAATCTACATACTAAGTTTTCTTTTCCAGGGATAATGAAGCCTTCAGGTTGCTCCATATAAATATCTTCCTCCAATTCACCATGTAAAAATGCAGTTTTGACATCTAACTCCATAGTTATGCATGGCAACAATACTAAGTAAAGTATGAATTGAGCTATGCTTAACAACAGGAGAGAAGACATCAGTAAAATCAATACCTGGAATTTGGCTATAGCCTTTAGCAACTAACCTTGCTTTAAATATTGTTTTCTCATTAGGAGTAATACCTTTTTTTCTTTTGAAAATCCATTTGCAGCGGATAGGCTTCTTTTCTTTTGGTAATTTCACCAACTCCCAAGTGCCATTCTTTTCAAGAGATTCCATTTCATCATGCATGGCAGTTATCCATTTTTTGCAATGTTCTGAAGTAATGGCTTCCGTGTAAGTTGAAGGTTCTTTGATACCTTCAATTTCTTCAGCAACATTTAAAGCATAAGCAACAATGTTTGCTTCTTCTATCAGTCTCTTAGGAGGATGAATGACCCTCCTAGGTCTATCAGTTGCTATAGAACGTTGTGGTTGGTGAGTAGGAGTAGGAGTAGAAGACTCTTGCTCAACTGATGGAATTTGATCAATAGAGTTTTCTTTTTCTGGTGTATGTTCTGAGTTAACAGATTGCTCCACCTGCACACTTGTCTTTTGTTGACTTTCAACAGGAATATTAGTAGAAGAATCTTTATGTAGCATACCTGATTCATTAAATACTACATTTCTACTAATCACGACCTTTTTAGTTTCAGGACACCATAACTTATATCCTTTCACACCAGACTTGTAACCAAGAAAGATACATTTAATTGCCCTAGGCTCTAATTTTCCATTATCAACATGAGCATAAGCAGGGCAACCAAAAATTCTTAAATCTGAATAGTTTGCTGGGGAGCCAGACCATACCTCAAAATGAGTCTTTTTATCAAGTGGAATAGAAGGTGACATGTTAATTAGATAACATGCAGTAGAAACAGCTTCTGCCCAAAAACGCTTAGATAATCCTGCGTTAGATAACATACAACGGGCTTTTGAAATAATGGTTCTGTTCATACGTTCAGCTACACCATTTTGTTGAGGTGTGTGAGAAACGGTGTAGTGTCTAACAATTCCTTCTAGTTTACAATATGAATTAAATTCATTTGAACAAAACTCCATACCATTATCTGTGCGAAGCTTTTTGACCTTCTTACCAGTCTGGTTTTCCACCATGACTTTCCATTCTTTGAATGCAGAGAATGCTTCAGATTTAAGCTTCAAGAAATATGGCCAAACTCTTCTTGAATAATCATAAATAATTGTCAACATATAACGAGCACCTCCTAGTGATGCTTCTTGAGATGGTCCCCATAAATCAGCATGTACATACTCCAAAATGCCTTTTGTAGTATGTACCGAGGTGTTGAATTTCACCCTCTTGTGTTTGCCAAATATACAGTGTTCACAGAATTCCAGTTTGCCAATGCATTGGCCATCAAGCAATCCTCTTTTGCTTAATGCTGTTAAACCAAGTTCACTCATATGCCCAAGACGCATATGCCATAGGTTAGTAGTATCAGAAATAGAAGATGAATTTGAAGTAACATTTGAATTACCTGTTACTGTTGTACCCCGAAGATGATACAGGTTTGCTGATTTGATATCGGCTTTCATGACAATCATAGCGCCTTTTGAAACCTTTAAAACTCCACTTTCACCGGAATATTTGTACCCTTTAAGGTCAAGAGTACTTAAAGAAATAAGGTTTCTTTTCAAACCTGGAACGTGTCGAACATCAGACAAAGTTCTGACAACACCATCAAACATCTTGATTTGAATGGAACCAATTCCAGTGACTTTATATGGTGCATTATCACCCATCAATACGGAGCCACCTTCTATAGATTGATAGTTTGTAAACCAGCTTCTGTTTGGACTCATGTGAAAAGTACAAGATGAGTCAAGAATCCATTCATCATTGGTTTTTAGGATCCCTGCAAAAGCTACAAGAACATCTCCATTAGAATTATTTTCAGCAGCATAAGTAGCTTTTCCTTCATCATCTTGATTTGGTTTGGGGTTTTGATTAGCAGCTCTTTTCTCCTTGTTCTTCAACTTGTAACATTCAGAGATATCATGTCCCTCCTTTTTGCAATAGTTGCATGACTTGGAACGTCTGGATCTAGATTTGCTTCTGGAATTTCTTTTGTTCTTGCCTTTGGAATCATTCTTATCTGTTGGTCTGCCACGAACTGCCAGACTTTCTCCTTTAGAACTTGAACCTTCAGTGGATACCATGTCTTTCATCTTTTCTTTTGCATGCAAAGCTTCATAAAACTTCGTGAAGTGTTAAAGTATCACGACTATATAATATGGTATCTCTAAAGTTTGAATAAGAACTAGGCAAAGAACATAAAAGAATTAAACCCAAATCCTCTTCATCATATTTTACCTCCATAGCTTCGAGATCAGTGATGATCTCTTTAAACGTCGAAAGATGATCCAACAACGATCCACCTTCTTGCATTTTAAGCGAAAATAATTTTTGTTTAAGGTGCATCTTACTTGTGAGATCTTTGGTCAAACAAATTTGTTCCAATTTTAGCCATAAAGCGGCGGCAGTACTTTCTTTCATAACTTCCTGCAAAATATTGTTAGATAAATGAAGATGGATATGAGAGAGAGCCTTACGATCTTTACGATCCTTTTCTTCATCTGACCAAGACGCAGGCATTTTGTCTCGGCCTAACAAAGCATCATCAAGGTCCAACTGAGCCAATACAGCTCGCATTTTTACTTGCCATAATGAAAATCTTGTATCTCGATCCAACAATGGAATATCGTATTTCAAAGTAGCCATGTCGATATAATACTCAATAAATTGATAATGAGTAAAGAAAACAACGTGGCTCTGATACCACTTGTTATGAATAAATATATCGACAAGAAAATAAATTAATACGATAAAGGAAAAATAAATGTGGACACAAGGATTTAACGTGGAAAAAACCCTTTCGGGAAAAAACCACGGGCACAACCGATGATAATCACTATATGAGAAAAAATGAGGAGGTTACAAGATTTGGAACTGAAAATATATATCTCTCTTTTCTTTAATACACAGAGCCTCACAATATATATCTATGTATATATATATCACTCTCTTGTTTTGGACGTCTTCATTTGGAAATGATCATCCCTATATATAGGGATGAATTGCTGAAAAAACTTTGCCGTGAAAGTCTAAAAGAAAGTGTGAGCGCCGTATTCTGCATTTGTTGAACGTTCAAAATTCCACGTTCAAATTCAATTTGCATTTGAGTTTGATTACTATTCATGTGGGGCCCACATGTTTTCTTTTGACTTTGCTTTTGAAAGGCATCTTTTCACATGTTGTACAAACCTACTTATAGGTTGTATGATATTTGGTATGGGTCGTACAAAGTTCCTATCAGTCCATGTTTCTATCTTAGTTGGTACGACCATGATGCATGGATGAATGTGCATGTCTTACGGGTTACGGCTAGTGCCAGTTACGACCTTACAAGTCATCATATAGGCTGTATAGAGGTGTCTAAAAGGTTTGTTCGATATGTGATTTGTATGGTCATAAGGAAACCTTGGGTAGTCCGTAGGGGAAACCTTAGGTAGGCCACACAGGAAATAGTGGTAGACATTTTTAGATTCCTACACATCAACTATGCCTGCCCTTTATCAATGAGATGAACGACAAATCAAGTCAAATTCTGAAATTTCTTATGGTGAACTCCGTAACTCTTTATGGAACATCACTGAAATGCTATAAAATTATGTTAAAACACCCTAAACACGCGTCAAAATACCTAGATCAATACTAGCAACAACACCATGTTTCCGTAATAAATTTAAGTATGTATGAAATATGAAACCCGGAGAACAATACTGGAATATATATTTCGAACTAATAAAAATCGCTTCAAATCACTATAGTTGGCCAGCCCCGTGAAGTGTAAGTAATAGACAAACCTATGTATCATTTATTATATAAAATGTAAAATTAGGTAGCATTTTAGAGCCTGAAATGTTACGTTTCAACGTGAATCTAACAACAACATAAAGGACTTACCAAATCCAAAGTAGATTTCGATACAAATGCATAAAAGGATGTCATTTTGTTGAAAAAACTACGATAATCAATATCTTGGCGTTGGGTGGCAAGAGAGAAATTTCTTTTTTGAAGTGTTTGGTGAAAATGAGTGAAATCTACATATCAAATATCCTCGAATCCGAAACGTGGTCCATTTGGAATTGGTGGTTATTTCGATTAATCAGAAAATTGTGGTTATTTGTCTATATTCCCAATAATCATGAGGTCATTGTTGTGATTATTCAATGAGAATTCCATGCATATTATATATAAGAGTGTTCGATGGGTGAAATCAATATCGGACTGGACCAAGTCAAAATCGAAAAAGAACCGAAAACTAAAGAAATATAAACCATTTTCACATTGGTCTTGTTTCGATCTAGAAACAAGACCATGCACCAAAGACAAGTACATATTTTCTGATTTGAAAACTACACATTGAATGTCATTTCGTATCTAAAACCTGTTTGTAAAAAGAGGGCCGATCTAGTTCTTTATCTGATGAAACTAAACTAGGAATAGTTCTTGAAAAACATTAAACTGAAAAATCAACCAAAAATATGGTTTGATTAAAGATTGAAAATATATGAACCAGTTTGATTCTAATCTCCATTCAAATTTCTTATTTTGCACCCAAACCTTCAATATATAATATACAATGCTACACATGCTAAGAATGAATGCCATTTCATCATATCCAAAAAAACCATTTATACATGATCCATACATATTGTATATATAGGTGTGTTCATCGAATCAAAACCAGACCAAAACCAAAATGGAATCAAATCACAACCTAAAAATAAATGGAACCAAATTTTAGAGTGTGATTCAGATTGTTGTAAAATACGACGGATCCGAATTGACTTTAGACAATATTAGCTCAATGCGGAATAGGATCAAAATTATCAAACGGTAATAATCACAACGAAAATACGAATGAAGTAAATAAAATAGAGACACAGGGATTTACGTGGAAAACCCAAATCGGGAAAAACCACGGGCGGAGGAAGCCGAGAACCAATTCACTATATTTTGCGGTGTTTACAAAAAGTTTGGAGAATATAAAAATACAAAGAGTTTATAAAACTCTTATGTATTTACAAGAGAAAAAATTGGATGTGAGAGATATGTTTTGATGTTTTTTGGTGTGTCTTTGTATCAATGAATTCCATCCTATTTATACTAAAAATTATGCATGCCATTTGAAGAAAAAATGGCTCATTAGAAAAGTCTTGCACGCCAAGGTTGAAAATGATTTCTTCACATGGGTTTAAAAATAAGCAGCCACAATTTGGTCAAAGTTGAAGGCATATTCCACAATCTCCACCTTGACTTCAAAATTGAGCAAGTAACAGACTGATTCTGCAACATGTTTAACCATCAGAAAACAACTCATCAACCTTCAAAACTCCATAAGAAACTGCAATCACCATATAGAGAAAAATTGATCCTGAAAAATGAAACACGTCCTCCACCACGAGCCTAATCAGGCTCAACTGCGATCAGAAATACCCATTAAGTCCAAACATAGTTTGAACTTGGCTATTGAAAGACTTTTAGTGAACACATCAGCGAGATTATAATCTGTATCGATCTTTTCTATGACGCAATCACCTTTTTCAATGATATCACGCACAAAATGATAACGAATATCAATGTGCTTTGTACGGTCATGAAACATCTGATCTTTACTCAAGAAGATAGCACTTTGATTATCACATAATACTGTGGTAACCTTTATTCTATCATCGAGTTCTCTAAATAATCCCTTTAACCAAATATCTTCCTTAACTGCTTCTGTAATCGCCATATACTCTGCCTCTGTAGAAGACAGTGCAACTGTAGACTGTAACTGGGCTTTCCAACTAATAGCACAACCGTTCAGTGTAAACACATACCCTGTAATGGATCTTCGTTTATCTAAATCTTTGCCAAAATCTGAATCAACATATCCAACCACCCCAGTGTTAGATTGTCCATAGCGTAGACACATAGAAGACGTACCGCGTAGATAACGTAAGATCCACTGTACTGCTTTCCAGTGTTCTCTTCCCGTGTTCGCCATATATCTACTAACCATGCTAACTGCATAAGCCAAATCAGGGCGTGTGCAGATCATAGCATACATCAAAGATCCAACAATACTAGAGTATGGTACGTGTGCCATGTACGCCATATCAGTCTCAGTAGTAGGACTTCAAGCGGATGATAACTTGAAATGAGCTGCAAAAAGTGTGTTGACAGGCTTTGCTTCATGCATATTAAAACGTCTTATTTTGAGAAAGATGCAAGATCCTAGACTTCATGTCACGAACAATTTCCATACCTAAAATTTTCTTGGCAGCTCCTAAGTCATTCATTTCAAAATCAGCTTTCAACTGGTCTTTTAACTTCTGAATCTCCTTCATATCTTTTGCTGCCTTTCTTGAAATAAACGCAGCTATCATAGGTGATTCTGTTGAATTTGTGACTGGTCATGAAAGAATCGAACCTCTTGTACCATTGTCTAGGAGACTGCTTGAGGCCATAGAGAGATTTCTTCAATTTACATACGTAGTCCTCCTTGCCAGGAACTACAAAACCTTCAGGTTGTTGCATGAAAATCTCTTCCTCAACCTCACCATTTAGGAAAGTTGTAGTAACATCTAGTTGCTCCAACTCATAATCATTTGAAGCAACTAACCCCAACAATGCACGAATAGAAGTATGTTTGACTACTGGGGAATAAATGTCAGTATAGTCAATGCCTGGAATTTGACTGTAGCCTTTAGCTACCAACCGAGCTTTATATCTTGGTTTCTCATTCGGGTTAACAGGTTCTTTGAGCTTGTAGACCCACTTACATTTAACTGGCCTTTTCCCTTTTGGAATAGGAACTAAATCCCAAGTACCATTTCTTTGCAAGGATTCCATCTCATTATGCATAGCAATTATCCGATCATTTGAGTCTTTAGATTTGATAGCCTCATCATAATTTAGAGGCTCCGTTTCCGACTCAATATCATTAGCAACAATAAAAGCGTAAGCAACAAGTTCAGCTTCAGCATACCTCTTTGGAGGAACAATTTGTCTTTTCGGCCTATCTCTTGCAATGCTTCGAGTAGTAGCTTGTGGTTGTGAACTTGTTGTTTCTTCAACAACGACATGCTCATTTGGCGAGGAAGACTCTTGTTGCTCAACTGGACTCGGAATGGTGACAGGTGAAGTAGGAAACTCCACCTCCATTTGAGCTTTCTCTTCATTTGCTTTTGATGATGCGATTGTATCTTCTGAAGAGTCAGAAGTTTGATGAATCATAGCAGACTCGTCAAAAGTAACATCTCTTGAGATGATGATTTTATTTAGATCATTGCTCCATAACTTGTAACATTTAACTCCTGGATTATAACCAAGAAAGACACATTTAAGTGCTCTCGGTTCTAACTTCCCATTGTCAACTCGTGCATAAGCTGGACATTTGAAAGGCTTCAGATGTGTATAATCGGCAGGTTTCCCGGACCATAACTCATACGGAGTTTTGTAACACCACGATACTTTTGTTAAGTATTAAAATGTTAATCATAGTGTATTTATGATTTAACATGGTGTTCTAAGTATTAGAAAGTTAATACTAGAAAAAGGGTAAATTGGTCATTTTACCATAAAAAGGGTAATTTGGTCATTTGACCATGTGAATGACCAATTATGTAAAAATATTGTTGCTTGTGGCAAAAGGATAATGAATGAAAGTTTTATTGTAATAAAACTTGATTATTGTGGCAAAAGTCCAAGAAATGGAACTTAGGGACTAAAATGAAAAATTGGAAAATATAAAATGTTGAAAACTCCCCTCAAATGTGCAGAACATTGGTGATGATCGGGAGGGTTTTCTGGAGCACGATTCTTGCAGAATTCATGAGGATTGAAGTGTGGAATCGGATTAGTAGCTTGGAGCTTGAAGTTTTCAAGCAATTAAGGTTAGTAAGAAACTCCTAACCCAAGTTTTTGTGTGTTCTTCATGGGAGAACTTTTGTGACTAAAATTTCAGTCAAGAATCATGAAGTTTATGGTTCCAAACTTCTAATAAGTCATATGTTAAGAACATATCTCAAAAATTGAAAGTATGTTGTTATTGTTGAAAATTTGGAACTTTGCTCAAGAACCCTAGAATACATGTTTATATGATCCAGTGGATTCTAATGGGTTCTAATGAGTTCCAAATGTTGCTAGAGATGAGAATAAATCAGTAGAAGTGATTAATCTTTGGCAATTTCGGTTTTGGACAAAAAATGTGAAAAACGGGAAATGTTAGAAATGGATTGGAATTACCAATTCCATTGTTTAAAACTTGTGGTAAATGAAAGGTTTTGGTCCTAGAACGAACCCCTACTGATTAAGTCGTGTATTAAGGGCTTAATATGAGAAAATGGGATTTTATAGCATAAAATCGGAACTTCCTGGCTTGCTGTTCAGCGATCACGACTCGACCATAGGGTGGGTCGCGACGCGAGGGTGCAGCCTTCGCGAAGCGACCATCATGGTCCTCGCGACTCGAGGTCGCGACAGATTGAGGAACATTTTCCTTGAACTTCATGTTAAGATTTTTGGCAATTTCAATTTTGGGACTTGATGCTAGGCTTGTCCGTTTGACCTGAAATTTTGAACATAGGTCTAATATGGTATGTAACATCGTGGAAAATTGTCGGAATACGTATACGACCTCCCAAAAGTACTGTAGCAAAATACGTGTATTTTGGGAAAATGTATAATTTAAAGAAAGATGGTAATTGAAAGTTATCATCTAGGAATGGTCCCCAATTATATTATATTGGACTCTCGTGTAATAGAGTCAATCGAAATGGTTGTTAACCTATTATCATTTGGTATATAAATGAATATATAGGTACGGGACAAATGGTTGTGGTGCGTGCAAAGGCAAAAAACAACCGGAATGTAAATGCAGCTAGTATCCAGGTGAGTAATCTCACTTATATCACATATGATATGTGTTGATTGGTCTGTTACAGATTGAAACAGCTTTGGGGGACGAAAATGATAATTTTAAAGATATGGTGAAAAGGCAATATCGGATAAGCCGTGAGTCAATGAAATGACAAGAACGGAGCCGTGAGCCATAAATGATTATGAAATGAAATGTTATTAAATGGTGTGGCCACTTGTGGCTATGATATTGGATGTTATATCCAACTGGTGCGGCCTATATGGCTATGATATTGGATGCTATATCCAACTGGTGCGGCCTATACGGCTATGATATTGTTATATGGAAATGGTGCGGCCTTATGGCTATGATATTGGGTTGTTAAAACCTGTTTGGTGCGGCCTTAGGGCCATGATTTATATATTGAAAATGTTTTGGTGCGGCTTATATAACTATGACACATGGTGCGGCTTATATAGCCATGATATGTGGTGCAGTCCATTATGACTAAGAAACATGGGACATAAATGTTTAGATATGATTATATGTGCAAATAACTGACGTGGTTTGATAATTACAGGTTATTATGATTCAGCCTGTAAGGCTACAAATTAGTATGTGAAATTCTAAGAGATATGTGGTCAGCCAGTAAGGCTAGGAGTTTGGATTCGATATCCAGACAGATATATGAATGTATTTTTATACATGTTATTTGCAGATACGATTACTCACTGAGCTTTATAGCTCACGTTATTTGTTAAATGTCCCTGCAGGTTAGCATGATCCTGATAAGGGAAAAGATAGAGTCCGTGACTAAAGAAGTGGGACTTATAGATGCTGTCAGTAGCAGCCCGGCTTCAAAGGAGGTTATGGTATTTTATACTCTCCTTGATACACTTGTACCCGTTTTAAATAAAATATACCCCTTTTGTTATGGTTTTACGTATTGAAACCTTTGTTTTAAATGAAAAATTTTCAGGGGTGTTTTGTTTTAAAAGCCGGGTGTTACAAGTTTTCTTTTCGATTGCTCGTGACGGTGATCGGTTGATAACATAGCAAGCAGTAGAAGCAGCCTCCGCCCAAAAGGACTTTGGCAATTTGGAATTTGAAAGCATACATCTGACCTTCTCCATAATGGTGCGATTCATCCTTTCGGGTACACCATTTTGTTGAGGCGTATAGACTACCGTGCGATGTCGAGTAATGCCTTCCTTTCGGCAATAGGCATTAAACTCTTCTGAGCAAAACTCTAGTCCATTATCTGTACGAAGATACTTTACCACCAATCCTGATTGCTTTTCAACCTGAACTTTCCAGTCTCTGAAGTTAGAGAAAACGTCTCCTTATGTTTTAAGAAGAAACACCACACCTTCCTGGAGAAATCGTCAATGATAGTGAGCATATAGTTAGCTCCACCTTTAGAAGCAACTCGAGCTGATCCCCACAAATCCGAGTGGACATAATCGAGTGGTCCTTTCGTTGTATGGATACCACTTGCAAACCTCACTCGTTTTGCCTTGCCATATACACAGTCTTCACAGAACTCCAAATCAACAATCTTTTGTTGACCAAGTAAACCTCTTCGACTCAATTCTGACAAGCCTTGAAAACTCATATGGCCAAGTCGAAGGTGCCAAAGACGGGACTGATCTGGATCAGAAAGAGACTTTGAAACAACAGCAGCATCACTCGAAATTGTTTGCCCGTCAAGAAAGTAGAGGTCTGAGGTTTTTTGTCTGGCTCTCAGTTTATCGGAACCATCTTTGAACACCCTGAGAACTCCACCTTTACCGGTAAACTCGTATCCCTTTTTATCAAAGGAACTGAGAGATAACAAGTTTCTTCTGAGGTCAGGGACATATCTTACATCCCCAATGGTTCGGATAACGCCATCAAACATACGGATTCTGACTGAACCATGTCCAAGAACTGGACATGTAGAATTGTTACCCATCAACACATAGCCATGGTTAACCTTTTCAAATGTGTAAAACCAACTTTTGTTGTGACACATATGAAAAGTAAAACCAGAGTCGAGTATCCAATCACCAGTGGAATCCAGTTTATCTGAATAAACTGTCAAGAGTTCTCCAATACAATCGACCTCAGCTACATCGGCTTCACCCGAAGTGCTAGCTTGTTTACCATTTGCTGCAGCCTTCTCTTTTTCTTTATTCTTCAACTTGAAACATTCTTCAAGCACATGTCCCTTCTTGTGACAATAGTTGCAAAACTTTCGTTTGCCTTTTGACTTGGATATGGTTCTGTTGGAAGATTGAGAAGTTCTACTTCTCTCTATTGTTCTTCCTCTGGCATTCAAACCTTCGGCTTTAGCATCACTTGAACCACCACCGGTAATATGCTTCATCTTCTCTTTAGAATCCAAAGCTGTAAAGACTTCGTCTAAAACAAGAGTGTCACGGCTGTAGATGATCATATCACGAAAATGGCTATAGGATTCAGGCAACGATGACAACAAAAATAAAGCCAAGTCTTCATCTTCATATTGAACATCCATATTCTCCAAGTTATTTACTAACTCTTTGAATGTAGACAAATGTTCAGCTAGCGAGCCTCCTTCAATCATCTTGAGATTGAGTAACCGTTGCTTTAGATGCAACTTGTTCGGTAAGCTCTTTGTCATCAATAACTGCTCCAACTTCAGCCACAAAGCAGCCGCCGACGTTTCTTTTAGAACATCTTGTAAAACATCGTTTGACAAGTGCAAACGAATTTGTGATAAATCCTTCAGATCTTTCATCTCCTTTTCTTATTCGGTCCATGTATTGGGCATCCTTTCGAAGCCCAAGAGCGCCTTGTGTAAATCCATCTGAATGAGAATATCTCTCATCTTTACTTGCCACAGCGGAAATCGGGTATTCCGATCTAGCAGCGGAATATCGTATTTCACCGAAGACATGAATTATTACTTGATAAAATGATCCCAACAAGCTAATATCAAAACCCGGACGCTCTGATACCAATTGTTGTAAAATACGACGGATCTGAATTGACTTTAGACAATATTAGCTCAATGCGGAATAGGATCAAAATTATCAAACGGTAATAATCACAACGAAAATACGAATGAAGTAAATAAAATCACTACTAGAAAAAAAGCCTTTAATGACACACATTGCGTGTCATTAAAGGGTACAGATGACACACAAATGTGTGTCATTGAAGCCCCAGTCATAAATGAAAGATGACACACATATGTGTGTCATAAATTTATGACATACAATTTGTATGTCATGATTTCTGGTATTTAAAAAAAATTATTTTTACTAATATTGAAATTAAATCGCATTTAATAGTTCATAATATATAAATATATATATATATATATATATATATATATATATATATATATATATATATATATATATATATATATAATCACAATGATGTCATGTCAAATACTAATTAATAACAAATTCATCATTATAACCTCAATGTTGCTACAGAAGCATCTTGTTGTTGTTCACCAAATTAAATCACAGAAAAATATAATCTTGTAGGCCTTTTCCTTCACCAAATTAAATAACAGAAAACATCAAATAATGATGCTACAGAAGCATCTTGTTGTTGTTCATATCCTTGCTGCATATTCCCATTCCTATTCCCATTATGCATTTCATTGCCATTTTGTTGCCAATTCCCATACCCTTGTCCACCACCATTCCCATTCCAGCTTCCATTGTTATACTACTGCCAGTTCCCATTCCTTTTCTAGCCTCCATTGTTGTGTTGCAGCCTATTTCCATTCCATTGCTTCCCATTCCCATTCCAGCCTCCTTGATTGAACTATAACAATAGTTAAAAGACTATTAAAAGTTATTCCTGCAAGATGCCCGCATTCACCTAGTTATAAGTTAGAAGATGACAACAAAAGATTGTGAAGCCATCCTAATTTCAATACCAAATAACTTATATCTACTTGTGAGCAGGTGATCTCAATTATACGTTCAAGGATCTTATTGATGAACAAAACAAAATTTAAGTAAAAACTAAGAACTGGCCTGATGGTAACCAGGTGGTAAGCTGCATATAGTCTAAAACACAGTAGGGCATCCCTCAACCGATGTCATAGGCCTGTGCTCAGTCCACCTTCATCAATCAAAAAACAAAAAACAGAATACAAAAAACAAAGTTTGGTGTTTTCATTCGGGCAATATCTCAAACACTTATCATGCAACCTTAGAAACAAAAAGAAGCATTGGAGTATCAACCTGTAAAAGAACCGCTTAAGTATAAAGAACATAGGGTGAAGGACTCATACCTTGACAAGAACCTTTGAAATCGGAAGCTATAATCGACATGACTTGGAATTGCAAGTTGCAACGAAGCTAATTAATCAAAGTCACAACCTTGAAGTTGGAATCGACGTGGAATCTGTGTGACCTACAATCAGAACCGACTCAAAGGTAAGTTATCGGGACCTGCAATCGAAGCTAATTAATCGAAGTCGAAGTCGAGCCAGGAGCCACTAAATCATAATCGAAGTTTATGCATCCTTTAAACTCTAGAAGCTAGGTTATCGGAGTCAGAAAGGAGCCAGATCGGTCGTCAACAGCTTGCTGATTCCTTCCTCCTAAGCGAGCTCAATCTCCATTCTCACCTTCGCTCTCTCTCTCTCTCTCTCTCTCTCTCGATCATGCTTTCTCTTTTTCTTTCGCCCTTCTTTCCTGATCGTCCAGTGCGGCAGTGGAGGCGATGTAGATTTGAAATCGTCTGCCCTAAACCTAAAATTCTATATGAACGGGTCGAGAGGGTCGGAAATAAGACGACACACCTATTAATTCTAGATGACACACAAAATTGAAAGCGTACTCCGTGTCTTTTTTTTATGACATAAACACATGACACACAAATTTGTAAATCGTAAATCTTATAAAAAAAATGACAAAGGTTTACGACACACAATTATGTATGTCGTATATTTTTCAGATTTTAAGAAACATGACATTTTATTTACGACACACCATTTTTGCATGTCATAAATTAGCGCGTGTCATTGTTCGTGTGTCATTAAAGGTATATTTTCTAGTAGTGAATAGAGACACATGGATTTACGTGGAAAACCCAAATCGGGAAAACCACGGGCGGAGGAAGCCGAGAACCAATTTACTATATTTTGCGGTGTTTACAAAATGTTTGGAGAATATAAAAATACAAAGAGTTTATAAAACTCTTATGTATTTACAAGAGAAGAAATTGGATGTGAGAGATGTGTTTTGATGTTTTTTGGTGTGTCTTTGCATCAATGAATTCCATCCTATTTATACTAAAAATTATGCATGTCATTTGAAGGAAAAATGGCTCATTTTAAAAGTCTTGCACGCCAAGGTTGAAAATGATTTCTTCACATGGGTTTAAAAATAAGCAGCCACAATTTGGTCAAAGTTGAAGGCATATTCCACACAGATCCATTAGGTAGTTAGTGATGCCCCAAATTGAAAAGTAGACCGAATAAAAACTTAGCTATATCTACATTCAAGAATTTTTAATATAAATGGCTTTGTTTAAAGTGTGAAGTTTTAAAAAAGACCAATTCATGTCCAATTTTAGATCAGATCAGACTGTGCAAATCGAACTAAAATTTGATTCTTCGCAAGCACTAGAACATCAAGCTAACAACATATAACCAGTTCGAGTACGATCCTTATAATTAGGTTTTCGGTCTATTGGTGCAGACCAATTTTTGCATGACCTTATGTATAGCTGTATACATACATATGAAAGCAATAATGATATAATAGTATCATATCTAACATACCATGCGACATCATTCATATAATATAATAGCTCACACGTTCATACTTAAAATGATCCAAATGTAGAAATAAACCACAATGATTTAATCCTCTAAAAGTTAGAAATAAATCAACACATTAGCTAATCACAACCCCAAAACATGGGTATTGCCTCTACAAACCCAAAATAGTTAAGTACCTAAAATTCCCTTTCGATTGCCATGTAAACTCATGGTTTCATATTTTATTTATGTAGTTCATTGATGACTTTTCCACATACATACTCTTTTTCCTCTTTTCATATGATAATGTCTCCTTTCGCTTTTCACCCTGAAAAAAATCCAAGCTTCTAGCAAAACGCGAGTGGCTTTGTGGACAACGAACTGCACATACCAAAAACAATATTAGAACGAAAAATTAAAGAACTTTCGTCATAATATAAAAATTATGATCAATTTTCTGAATCTGGTACTGCTAATTTAACCTTATCGGGGAAAGATAAAATTCGCAAAGTACCTTAATTCTTGAGCCTCTTTAGATCCCATAAACCATAGTTGATCATCAAGAAGCGAATCACTCGAATAGTCAGTGTAATCCGGGCTTCCCTCACCTTGTTCAACACCTGACAAACGCATCTCATCAAAACAAGATTGAATTTGCTTCAGATCAATGCTTGTTTTCACTTGATCATCCCAGTCATAAGGTTTAGCATTATGATAGCCCGATCCCATGTAGTAAAAACCATGATCGTTCCCTTCGTTGATCATCGGATCAGTCGTGCAATGACTGGATTCACCAGCACTTTGATCGTTTATTATCTCGGTGTTAACGGGATGACTTACCAATGATGACATGATAAAAGAATCTTGTGTCGGATCTTTCTTTTTTCTATATGCATGGAGTAAAAGACGAACATATTGAAGTTCTCGCCTCAACTCCGATAGGTATTGTTGCATATAAATTATCCTTCCGTAACATCCGTCAACTGGATAAATCTGACGGATGTAAGATTCGTACTTAATTGATTTCATTGCTTCTTCTTTCTGTTCATCGGTCTTCAATAGGTTTAGTATCTTCATGACGTTTCCAACGCCATAAAGGCGGTGGACATTCTGGAAGATCTTGGGATGGCTGGCCGGGAAAAACGGTGCAAGTGGGCAGTCCGACGAACAGCGGCGGCGTTGGAAGCGGCATGCGGCGCAAGCTGGGCGAGAACCACCTTTGACTGTCATGGGGTTTTGCTTATAATGGTTATATGAGGTTAGTCTTACTGAAGAAATTAACCTAGAACTAGAAGATGATGATGAGCTTAACTTGAAATCCTATTATAACGGGATATTTCGTTTTTGAGGTTTAACCAGTCCACGTTGATATTAGAGTAAACTGCAAAAAATGTCCTTGTGATTTGTCTTTTTTGCACTGGTCCCTAAAAGATGTTTTTTCTTTGAAAAAAAAAAACATGATATGATTTTATTTTGCTTTTGGTTCTTGGAGTTAACATCTATTTGTATTTTATTGTTACGTGTGCTCAAATAGCTATTTTTGCCCACGGTCTATATTTCTATTAATTATTATCATTTATAATTTGCCATTATATCAACACTATCAACAAGTAATACATTTTGGGTTGTTTGGATTTGAGTTTGAGAACAATAACCACTTTTTGATGAAAATGTTTATGTTTATGTTATAGCAAAAACAAAATTTACAAAAAAGATATAGGTTAGCTAATATGATGACAAAATGCTATAAACTCAAATCATTTTTTTTTTTTTGTGTTTGAAAAACTACTTAAATTTGTAAAATGATCAAAAAGACAAGGAAAAAAGAAAAGAGAAGGAAAACAGAGTGTAGGTGGAGAGAGTTAAAATCTTAAGTTTTGAATATTTCAATATTCGATTTCTAATTGATTTTGAGTATATATACAAAGTAATAAAGTACATGGTCTCGAATAGTAGAACTAAACAATGGGTCTAACTAATGAACAATGTAAGACGAAATAACGTACAACATAAAATACACACACTAATACGCCTTCAAAAGTTGAGCGGAAGATCGAAATGTAACGTCCTAATTTTTCATACACCATAAATGGTGTAATATTTTATAAAACTTAATGTTGAAAAATCTCATATTTCAAAAACCTTATTTTGTTCACGACGTTAAGTCATATTTTAAAACATTATATGACAAAATGTCAATTTTTAAAAACTTTTCTCATGACCTCGTGTCATGTCTTAAAATTTTGGTCCCATAAAAAACAATTAAGTTGTACAAATGTTTGAACAACTACGGGGGTTACAACTTCATACCAAACTAAACCATAGAAAGCAAGTTAGGATTACAAACCAGTACATCAGCTAGAATTCGCTCCATCTAAAATTCCAATCTCTTCGGGTTATCTACCTGGTTCTATCCCTCGTATCTAGAACCTGTGACACATGACATAAAATAAAAGACGTAAGACGAAAACGTCTCGTGAGCTACATGAGTTTTAGACTCAAAACATTATTTAAAATGTTTTTATAATCAATATCATAAACTTGTCACATTTCTTTTCAAAATCATTTGCGAAATAAGTCATATGAATGACTTTAACTTTCCAAAAACTTCTTTACAATCCAAGTCATAATAATGACATTTACTTCCAAAATTCTTTTCGAAAAAATCGACTCATATAAAATATTCATGATTTCCAAAATGTCTTTAAAAGTCGGTTCATACAAGCAATACTCTCAAAGTAGAAGGTAGTTTGTCTCTCTTTTACAAGTTAACATAGTTCATGCGAAAATGCAAGTATGCAATGCATGATTTGCACACAAATGCAAAGCTGGCAGGTTTTCCTACCTACGTCTTAGGTCTAAAAGACCATGTCATAATCGTGACAATAGCTGGCGGTTATATATCGTGTATTGAGGTCTATAAAGACCAAAGCTGGCCAAAATAGGAGAACAAATCATCCTATAATGGCATCGTAGGAGACTTCTACTTCGCGAGGAAGGTACCATCTCAGTAGAGTCTTGTCCCGTTACAGGGACGTGTCCGGACCTCGCTGACTCATGCAATCACACTCTATGCATACATAAAAACACTACTTTTCTTTTGTACAAGAAATCACAAAATGTCATGAGATGCATGTGCAATAACATAAACATTATCAATTTAAATCTTTCATAAACTTATATAAAAAAGAACCAAATCATATAACACGTATAGTCATTGTTCTTTTTGAAACTGATTCATAACATAACACATAGTAGACTTACTGTCAAAATATTCTTTCATAAGCATAGTAGGCTTGAAGCCAAAACGATCTTTCAGTAACAGAGTAGGCTAAATGCCATAACATACTTTCGAAATCATTTTAGGCTTGATGCCAAAACATTCTTTCAAAATCATCGTATAAAAACTTTTATCAACGTAAAATACGTAGAATGATTTGCATATCATTTAATATTCAAAAGTCTCGTAAAAGTTTTGTCAACAACTTGTCATGTACCCCATAGTGGGAAAAAGCCACATGTACTCACCTTAATAGCTAGGTACGTCTATCTACACTAATCCACATAACTCTATTCTTTCGTTGCTTCCAAGCGTCCTTCAATATCTATTAATCTAATAGAAGATTATAACTTATTAGACAACTAAACATATAGTAATCGTCTAATCATTCTTGAACTATTTCTAGTCATCATCTAGTTCGATTCCAATGTCCAAATATGACTCTTAATGCATAATAACCATTATGGATGATTTTACCCATTTGTCCCATTTTGACTAAAAATGGTATTTTAGGGTTCCACAATGTTATTTCATTGAGTCTCTAACTTTTTTTTTATCTTTATAAGCTTATCTAAATGGTTAGATGTCGAAACATCTTTCATTTTACTCATTTAGATCATTTTAGCCAACTTAAACCAATAAAGTTTCTAAAAGTAGAAACCATTGTAAAAACATGTGATTTTACGTTTACTTGACAAAAATATGTCCCTAATACTTCATAATTGTCATTCGGTCTAAACTTGATGTTATTGTGAACATCACTTTAGCACATACTAAATTTTTGTCCCATAAAGGGTGAAATTCACGATTCCATTCCAATTTACAAAGTTTCCATCATCTTTACAAAACATACCATCCATCTTAGTATTCGACCCTTACTTGCTTATTATGTTGAAATAAAGATTGCATTATTCTTTTACTAGTGCTTTGAAAGCCATTTATATAAAATTACAAAACCATAACATAAAGGTGTGAACTTTGGTATATTTAACCCATAAAACAACATATATCGAAAACTACTTCCAACTTGCAACATACATTTAAACTTTAATTATTTATTCCAATATCAAAAATTCGTCCAACACGAAAAGCTTCACTAGCTATTAGCCATAAACTTGAAATTTTATTCAAACAAATTACCAAGTTAATTCCATAGTTTCATTGATCCTTTATATATCAATTGCAACATAAGTTTTAAAGTTTCGCTAACATGAACACCAAATCTGTCCAAACTTCAAAACAACTCAAGTGTTCATGATTCTTGAAGCCTTTATCAAGCATGCATTCTACTATCCAAACAAAAAACCCGAAATTTACCATCATAAGGTTTTCTTGAGTCCATAAAGTGTTAGAAATTAAGAATCAACTTTAATTACGACATGCATTTGCAAAATTTCGAATTTCAACAAGCTAGGGTTTACAAGGATCAACTTTTACCTTTGGGTGCTTGCCCAAAAACCCAAAATCAATAGTCGATGAGTACTTTTCTGTCCAAAATAGCAAGAATATAATCAGCCATAAGTTTCACACGCAAGTACAATCTCAAATATTATCATGCTATTTGAAATTAATCCATATAGTAATCCTTCAAATCTTACCAATATTTGGACATCATAATGTTTTAGGGTCGCTTAAACGAGAAATCTGATTGAAACCATAGACACTGCTAAACATCCTTGATCACCGGCCATCACCACCATTAACAGCAGCCACCTTCGCCGGTGATTCAGCTGTTCCGGTCACTGGAAAATAGCATCAGACTCATAACTGTTTGGTCCTTACTTCATGACTCGATCTTTTTTTCTCGCATCTGAAATTTGTTACCATCTCGATCTGGAAATCAAACACAATATGGACCATAATTGACCAAGAACAGTGGAAATCAGACCAACACTTCTACATGGACCATTGTCGGACCTCCACACACTTACCGTCGGCTGCAGCCGCTGCCGTCGGTTCCCCACCGTCGCACCAGCACCGCTGCTAGCGGTTGCTGTTGCTGAGACTTTTCCTTTGCCCCTTCTGATCGGAAATCAAGACTAAGTTTGCTTCTCGTTTGCCTTATAGTCGCCGACCACCTCCTCCAGCGTCTTCTAGGGCAGCGGCGCCGCCGCTCGGACCCTCCTTCCTCATTCAGTAATCGCGAACCACAAGGACCACACCCACACTACAAATAAAATTGTTTTTAGTGGCATAAACATTTAGTGACACTTTTCTTTTCGTGCCACTTTATTAAGTTTTTAGTGGCACTTATTTTTTTATGCCATTATATCTATTAATTGAAAATTTCTAAATTCTTATCCCGCTTCTAATTCCCCCGTAAATTAAAAAACTAGAGTTTGGACTTCTAATTTCCCATTGAAATAAAAAACCTAGGGTTTGCATTTGTTAGAAAGTCGTTCGTTTCTAATCGCCGTAGCTCCTCCATCGACGACGACTATCAAATCTCTCCATTAATCATTAGCCATTATGCTGTAATTCGCTAATGGATTGTTCCAATCAAGTCTTCATATAGCTTATCGATCGAAAATCAGTATACGATTTTCACCCTTGCAGCGATGGTCTCTTCACTTAAACCGAAAATACTGCATCATTTAGAATAAATAAAAGAGTTTCGCTCGTGTCTAAATCTGTAATTCCGGTGTGAAATTTTTGTTCAATCGTGGCGAGTGATGGAGGAGAAGGGACATCGTTGGAGTTTACACCTACATGGGTCGTAGCCGCTGTCTGTACAGTCTTCGTTAGCGTTTCCCTCGCCGTCGAACGGCTACTACACTATGCCTGCAAGGTTTGTCTTAAACTTGGAATTTTTACATCGTTTCTATCAAATATGTGTAAACTTTAGTTTCTTCTTTAAATACTTTGTGTGTAGAAATTGAAAAATGAGGATCGCAAGCCACTGTTTGAAGCTTTGCAAAAAGTCAAGGAAGGTAATATTCTTTTAGTAAAAAACATTCCACTTTTCAAATTTAAAATCGACTTAGTTTTACATAGTTCAACAATTTGCCTATATTCAATGTCGGTTATACATTCAATTTCCATTGAAATTTATGTTTTCTGTGTGACCCCAACCCGGAAGAGTGGTTCGTATGCGACTTTGAATCAAAATACCCAATATAAAACATGTTCTTTTTTGCAATGTAAAAAAGGAACCGGAACAGCAGTCAATCTATTAAATCTTTTACAGGTGCTTTGACATTGATACTCTTTTCAAGTTTTACTTTCTTATTTCTTTTGTTCTTACCATCAATGAATTTTATGTGTTTTATTTCATAAATTCATGGGAAATTCTCATAGTAGGATGATTCTCGTTGTATGGTTAGCGAATTCCCGAGTCCTAAGTATTGGTGGAGGACAAAAGGACAATATGATCAAATATCAAATTTCGTGCACCTCATCAATCAATATCTGAAGTAACTAAACTGGGTAATCCTACATGAAGTCCACGAACACGCTTCAAGTCATTATCGAGTGCACAAAAGAAGAGGTTGTACAAAGACAAAATCATTTTGACAGGTTTGATGGAGGCTCTTTAGGGAATTACATACAACAGCTAATCTAAAAAAGGTATGTGAAAATCCTTAATAACTATTACTTGTGCTAGACTGCTAGTTCCTTTTGTTTTTCCATATTTGTATTTGGTTTTGGACTAGCAGTTCTTTAAGTTATTGCATGTTGTATAATTGTTTTAAATATGAGTTTATCAACGTTTGTTTTGACTTGAACATTTTGGTGGTTAATTAAGTTTGGTATCACTATATTCCTGATCTTGATGGTTTCATCTGGGTTAATTTCTTGCTGCTTGAGTCGTATTAATTCTGTAAATTTGTAATGTACTTGATCAGATGCAACAACTGTTCATTTGAACCAGGTGGTTGTCTTCATGTATAATAATACCCCATTTTCATTTCTTCTTCAAAAGGATTGATCTATTCAGCTTATAACCTTTTGAGCGGAAAAAATAAAGCTTAAAGTGATTTACGCTTCTTTTTATGTGTTCTATCTGTTGGTGATATTCTAACATGTTTGTTTTTATGTATTATGGTTATATGATAGGAAATTGTTCGTATGTTGGATCAACAAGAAGAGCAATTATACAAAGTTTGAGATCAATCAACTTCCATGTTTCTTCTCCAACAAGTACTTAGTTTGATAGTTTTATGTTTTGAGTATTACTACAGTATTTCGACTAATTAATTTTTTTAGAAGATATTTGTGTTTGTATTACGAATATTGTTAGACAAGTTTGACTTGAAGTAATGATAGCGTGTTTCCATTTATTTATTTTAATTGTCATATTATTACTTTATGTTTCATTAACATTTTAAAAAACATGCTATTAATTTTTTTAATATAATTTTCTTGTATTAAAATAAAGTACCACTAAAAGCATGAAAATAATATTTATTTAGCAGTTAAATAGTGACATAGAAATAGTGTCACTAAAACCTATAAGTACTATAGTGGCATAATAAAAGTGCCACTAAAACCTAATAGAACTGCAGCGGCACAACCAAAAAGTGACATTAAAGGTCTTTAGTGGCAACTTTTTTTGTGCCGCTGAATGTCTTAGAGGCTTTTAGTGACACTTTTTCGGTTTTTAGTGACACCTTTTTATGCCACTAAATGTCATTTTATTTGTAGTACCAACCTCTTCTTCCACGTTCCCTTCTGTCTGATCTAATCTCTCCCGCTCTTCTGATTTCAGATTCACGCACACAAACGAGTGTGTGAATGAATCGAGTCTTTAATTCCCAGCTCTCTTGCTCGCTTCCCTTTTTCCCGATTTCTTTCTAGTCGATGAACACACCAGGTGTGTTTGAGTGTGTACGAAAAAAATGAATCCTCCTCCCAATTTCTTTCTTTTCCCGTTTCTAAATTTAGTTCCCCAAGAGAGAGGCGCACACGGTTTTACCTACACAAAGCGAATACGGAACCTGATTTAGATTAGGTCTAAATATGGCAAATTCCAAAAATGCCCTTGGTTCTTTACCTTAGAAAAAATTCCATCACATATCCCTGATTTTTCACAAACTTTACGGTTTCGTAACTTCCATGTACGACATCTGATTTCCGCAAACTTTATACCTTTAGAAAGGTAGGAATGAGCTTCAGAACTTTATCCTACTGACTTAAGTCCCAATCTTCCTATATTTTTCGTTATAGGCCCCTGAACATGACTATTTGGCAATTTTTGTCACTTTTAGGCCATTTTAAAACCTTCATAACTTCTTTGTTATAACTCTAAATAGCCCCAATCTTTTTTTCTATATATTTGTTATCTCAAATATTACCAAAGTCACTTTGATGACTTTTTCTCAATTTCTTTTAGATTTTGAGATATTAATTTTTAAAGATTGTTCAACAAAAATTTCACTTTTAGTCCTTTATTCAACTTTTTGCCCTTGGGCCGTTAAAACTAAATTCTAATTGAGATAACATCACATTGTGACTTAAACCAAGTTCTTAAAAAACAAATTTTCCATAATCTCTCATTCTTGGACTATTTTGACCTTGCATAAATCCTTATCTTACATATGACAAATTTTTAGTTGTCACAGAAAACGACCATTGAAGCTGTATTTGAAAATCCTAAAGAGAGATGACTAAGACCCTTCGTGAAGATGTTGGCATGATGAGACATGAAGGATGTAAAGCTGATCCATTGCAACTTTATCGAGTACCAATTAGTTTCAAATCTTCAAGTTGCCTTCGGTTCAAGGTTTTAGATCTCCCAAGCACTCAAAGTCGTCTCCCCTTCATCCCATCTCCAAAATTGATCCAAATGATGAATTGGAAGAGGTTTTGGGGGGTTTTTAGAACTTTATCAACTTAACACATTTGATCATTCAAGTTTCATTTTTTCTAATTTAACCCCAAGAAACACTCATTTTACCAACAAATCTTAATATTTTTTCTATAATAAACCTATAAAGTTAATTAACTAACATTTTGGACCCAAACTTAGTTAAGTCACGGTCAAACTTATGTTTCTCGAACATGTCAAATTTAGTCCCTCAAACCTAAATTTCTTATTTAACCTCAATTTAACTTTCTAATAACCTTGAAACTTTTAAGTTCACTAAATATTAGTTATTTCATATATTTATATATTTATATATTTATTTTTAGTTTAATTTTTAAAATAATTCGTCTTAAAAGGTAAACCTAATACCCCAAAAATACGGGTGTTACATAGTGCCTAGCTAGACGTCGTCTCAGTTTCTTCCGATTGGTTGATACTCCTAATATGGTCACTCCCTCTCCCTATTTACAAATCTCTTTTATATTTCTTCAATGACAACCAAATGTCTCACCAGAAATGCTTGCTGAAATGATTTTGAAACAAGTAATTTCATTTTGATGTGTCACACTAAAGTTTCAAGGTTTTAATTTTAGAGATATTGGGGTTTAAAGAATTGGAAACATAAAGGTTTGTGATTCATAAATGGAAAAATAACGAAATGCAAACTCGTCATATTAAAGGAAGATTTTAGTTGAAGGAATTTTTATTGATTATGGAATTATTAAAAGAGAAAATCTCAGAAAAAATCAACATATTTTATTAAATTCTTTAGAAAACCACTATATTATTTTTTTAGTACATTAAATCCCTTATATTTTCCGAAATGTCTAATTTAAGTTTTCTAATCTAAAAAAAACTCAACATATTTTCATCCAATCACTAAAAAACCATTGTATAATATTTTTGTAGTATGTTAAGACTCTTATATTTTCATAAATTGTCTAATCTAATAAATTGTAACCATCAAACACTTAAGAGTTGATTATATAGTATTTGTGGTTGTCTAGGATTTACCGATTTGAAACCTTAATTTAAAATTTTCAGAAAATATAGGGGTTTTAATGCACAAAAAAAATAATATAATCGTTTTTTAAAAAATTGAATGAAAATATGATATGTTGAGATTTTCTATTATTAAAACTATAATTTTATATGGGTGTTACAAAGTTTTGAGGATAAAAGTTAATATGACAAAGTTCAATTTACTATTTACAAAATATATGAAATTAAATTCATTTATAGTTTTTAGACCATAATGATAGAATTTCAACCCCTTTGCAAATGTAGAATTTCAATTCTTTAAATAAATTCCAATCCCTTTCAAAAATTATATGTGTTTAACAATAGTTTATTGTATAATTAATTGACGAGGTCATGAATGTTGTTGTATTTTTTATAATATAACTCAAAAGTTAATGTACGTATAAAAGAATTGCATAAATCGTATAATGACTATAATCCCTAATACAGATCAACTTGTGTGGATAAACCTGAAAACCTATATATTCCCGATAAAATCAGATTTCAAGTTAAAGTCATCGTCGGATGAATCTTCACTATACTTCTTTAACCATTCCAATTAACATCCCATGAAATTCGGACGTGGTTCTTGCGCAGCCTGCCGCATCTCGCACCACCGCTGTCGCTTGGACTGCCCATTCGCACCGTATTTTCCGGCAAGCGAACCCCAGATCTTCATGAATGTCCACCGCCTTTATGGCCCCGCAAACGTCTTGAGGATACTAAACCTGTTAAATGACAATGAGCGGAAAGAAGAAGCGATGAGATCGATTAAATACGAATCTTACATCCGTCGTGTTAGTCCAGTTCACGGATGTTACGGCGCCATTTTTTATTTGAAACAACTACTGGCGGAGATGACGCAACAGCTTCAACACGTTCGTCTCTTGCTCGATACGTATAGAGACATCAACCAGCCCACACAGAATTCTCTTATCAATTCATCATTTGAAAGTCTTCCCGTTAACAATGAGATAAACGATCGAAGTGTTGGTGGATCGAGTAATAGCACGACTCAGACGATCGACGAGAATGATCTAGAGGCTTACTTCGTTGGGCCAATTGATCATAATGCTAATGAAACCGCGAGCCGAATAATGGCGCCACCTAACAATTTATATGATCAAGAGATAACGAACGCTGATCTGCTGCGAGTTCTTGATGATGATTATGATGAATTCCGATAGTATGGCGTTGAACAAGGCGATGGATCGAGGCCTGACTGAAATTTAGTGTGGTTCGCTTGTTAATTAATGATCAACAATCGTTGATGAGATCAAAAGAAGCATTTGGATTGAGGGTTTCAAGATTCTAACCAGCAACCGCTCAGAAATGGTTTTGATCAACGGTACCGGAGCCAGAAATTTGTAATAATTTTTAGGTTTACACACGTGTCCTCGATTATCAATTCTTTAATTCATTACAAACATGTATATTCTCGATGAATAAACACCATGTACACTTCGTTCAAGTGCGTCTCCTTCTTGTGCTCTTGTCCAAGTCATGTTTTACTAAGAAGCTAGGAATTCAAGAAAGAAAACATAAAAGAAAAAACGAAATGAAGGTCCAAAATGTATTTTTGGTATTTAACTAAAGAAAACATAATTCAAATACGAAATGAAATGTATTTTAGGTATTTAACTATTCTGCTGTTAAAAATTTTATTCTTTCGTATAATGGTACTTGTATGGATTATGTCCAAATTAAGGAAGGAAAGTGGAGAAGAAAGGAATCATCATGGCAGAAGGAGACGTTAATTAAAGATGTTTAAAATTATAGTAAGATGATTGCTTTTTTGGAACTGGCAAATATATATTAAAAAAGCCACATCTAGCAAGAGAATAGATGGGCAAAGAACAAACAAAAACAACACAGGAGAAAAATACTATCAGTTACAATGGATTCATGATCCAATCAGGCCAATTAATGTTTTTAACATCCCCTCTATATTTAAACCAATTGAACGTTGATGATTGCTATAGTAACGACAATCATGTGGTTTCCTTGATAATTTTCGTAGGTGAAAAGGGTTGAGAAGTTCTTGGATACTCTTATTTCACACCAACCGATTGTAATTTTGCAAATCAAACCTTTTGATGTTCCATTTTAAGCTTTCTTTAAATATTCTTTTTATATATCCAGTTTTTCAATTTTGTACTTGTTATCTTTATTCTATACTAATATACACTAATATTTACTTTTTATGTATGCATACATTTATTTATCGAACATAAATAATCCAAAATTTTGTATCACATTCAATATGTTAAGGCTTGTTTGGTTCAAGTATTTTAATGAAATTCAATAGAATTGCATGGAATGATAATTTCCTCCAAAACATATTTGGTTCAAAATATGATAGAATGAAATGGTAAAATATTTTATCAAATTCCATATAGAACTGAATTTATCCTTACATTGAATAATGCCACATAATTTATATTTCATTACTTGTCTTTTCTTGTCTCCAATTTAAATGACATATTTAACCTTATAAATGTTATCAAATAAAACCCAAGTAACTTTCAAATCTATGCAATTTGAAGTATATCAAAAGTGTTATCGATTGTCTCATCTTCTTCATGAATTAGGTATTTTTCTTCTTTTTATTTATTTCTTTTTCTGCCTAGGTAGATGATAGTTATCTCCTTTTTCTTCCCCTTTTTTCTGCTTGCATGAGTTCCCAACACAAAGATAGATACTTCTCTCTTTTTCTTCTTCTTTTTCTAACTACGTGAGTTCCCTAATCCCTACAAAGCACAATGATACATAATTTTTTTGCTGGTCAAATGTGCCTATCAAATTTCCAATTCTTATTTAAATGAATCAGTGAGTGATTCATTAAAGCTAAGGCTCAAAACACCAATCCAAGCTTCATAAACACAAATTAGGCCATTACATTGGATTAACTCTAATAAATTAGTGATCTAACATTAAAATCTAATACAAAACAAATAGAATTAAGGACCATCATCACCAATTCAACATTGATGATCCAAAGGAGTGCTTCACCTTTAATAGAGTTCCAATTCTACATCTAATCAACAAAATTGAAAAAGAAAACAACATAGATCCAAGCTTCTTTGAGAACTTAGTTTCAAATCTTCAAGTTGCCTTCAATTTAAGGTTCTAAATATCCCAAGTTCTCAAAGTCGTCTCCCCTTCATTCCCATCTTCAAAATTGTTCCAAATGATGAGTTGAAAGAGTTTTTGGGGCTTTTAGTATCGAGTTTATTAACTTAACACATTTGATCTCAGGGGCGGACGTAGGATTTATCAATAGCTGTGACATGGGAGAAAAAAAATTCCGAGCTAATATAATTAGATAAATTTTTTTGTGGGGTTGCACCCTATTAGAAAAATAAATAAACAAAAATTACAGTACGTGTCCGAAATTTAGCAGTTGCTTGGCCACCCCAGGGCCTATACTAAATCCGCAAGTGTTTGATCTTTGAAGTTCCATTTTTTCTAATTTAACCCCAAGTAACACTCCTTTAACCAACAATTATTATTTATTTTATAATAAACCTAGAAAGTTAATTAACTAATATTTTGGACCCAAACTTAGTTAACTCACAGTCAAACTTATGTTTCTGGGACATGGCAAATTTAGTCCCTAAAACTTAAATTTCCTATTTAACACCAATTTAACTTTCTAATAATCTTGAAACTTTTAAATTCACTAAATATTAGTTTTTCATATATTTATATATTTTCTTTTTTATATTTATCTTTAATTTAATTTTTTAGAATAATTCCTCTTAAAAGGGAAATACTACTAACCCGGAAATAAGAGTGTTACACCTTGCCTAGCTAGACGTTCTCTTAGTTTCTTGCGATTGCTTTAATGCTCCTAATATTGTCACTCCATCTCCCTCTTTACAAATCTCTTTTACCATTCTTCAATAACAACCAAAGGTCTCACCAGAAATGATTGTTGAAATGATTTTAAAACAAGTAGTTTCATTCTAAAGCATTCACATTAAATCTTCAAGGTTTTGATTTTAGAGATACAAGAGTTTAAAGAATTGGAAACATAAAGGTTTGTAACGCATTAATGGAATAATAACGAAATGCAAATTGATCATATTAAACGAAGATTTTAGCGGAAGGAATTTTTATTGATTGTGGAATGATTAAAACTATAATTCTATATCACTGTTATAAAGTTTTGAGGTTAAAAAGCTAACTAATATGACAAGTTTAATTTATACTATTTACAAAATATATGAAATTAAATAACATTATAGTTTTTAAACCATAATATGATAGAATTTCAACTCCTTTAGGTTTCAAATGTATTAAATTTCAATTCTTTGAATAAATTCCAATTCCTTTAAAAAATTATTTGTGTTTAACAATAGTTTATTGTATAATTAATTGATGAGGTAATGCATGTTTATTGTATTTTTATAATATAACTCAAAAGTTAATATATAAAAGAATAGCAAAATCTTATAATCCCTAACACCGATCAAAAATTGTGTGGATAAACCTGAAAACCTACATATTCCCGATAAAATCAGATTTCAAGTTGAAAAGTCATCGTCGGATGAATCTTCACTACAGTTCTTTAACCATGGAAATGAAAATCAAAGGTGATTCTTGCGCAGCCTGCCGCTACAAGAAGCACCGCTGTGCGTTGGACTGCCCATTCGCACCATATTTTCCGGCAAGCCAACCCAAGATCTTCATGAATGTCCACCGCCTTTACGGCTCCACAAACGTCTTGAGGATACTAAACCTGTTAAATGACAATAAGCGGAAAGAAGAAGCGATGAGATCGATTAAATACGAATCTTACATCCGTCGTGTTAATCGAGTTCACGGATGTTACGGAGCCATTGTTTATTTGAAAAACCGACTGGCGGAGATGACGCGACAGCTTCAACACATTCGTCTCTTGCTCGATACGCATAGAAGAAACATCAACCAGCCCACACAGAATTCTCTTATCAATTCATTATTCGGAAGTCTTCCCGTTAACAACGAGATAAACAATCAAACTGTTGGTGGATCGAGTAATAGCGCGACTCAGACGATCGACGAGAATGATCTAGAGGCTTACTTCGTTGGGCCAATTGATCATAAGGCTAATGAAGTCGCGAGCCGAATAATGGCGCCACCTAACAATTTGGATAATCCAGAGATAACGAACGCCGATCTGCTGCGAATTCTTGATGAATATGATTGCGTTGAATTATGGCGTTGAACAAGGCGAGGGATCGAGGCCTGGATTAAACTGAAATTTAGTGTGGTTCGCTTGTTAATTAATGATCAACAATCTTTGATGAGATCAAAGGAAGCATTTAGATTAATGGTTTCAACAAGATTCTAACCAGTAACCGCTCAGATATGGTTTTCAACGGTACCGGAGCCAGAAATTTGTAATAATTTTTAGGTTTACACACGTGTCCTCGATTATCAATTCTTTAATTCATTACAAACATGTACATTCTCGATGAATAAACACCATGTACACTTCGTTCAAGTGCGTCTCCTTCTTGTGCTCTTGTCCACGAATGGAGTCATGTTTTACTAAATAAAATACGAAATGAAGCTCGGAATTCAAGAAAGAAAAAATAAATAAAATACGAAATGAAGGTCAAAAATGTGTTTTAGGTATTTAACTATTCTGTTGTTCAAAAAAAGTATTCTTTCGTATAATGGTACTTGTATCGATTATGTCCAAAGGAAGGAAAGTGGAGAAGAAAAGGAATCATCATGGGAGAAGGAGACATAAAGATGTTTAAAATTCCAGTTTCTTGATTGCTATAGTAACGACAATCATGTGGTTTCCTTGATAATTTTCTAATTTCTTAGGTGAAAAGGGTCGAGAAGTTCTTGGAAACTCTTACTTCATACCAACCGATTGTAATTTTGCAAATCAAACCTTTTGATTTTCCATTTTAAGCTTCTGTAAATATTCTTTTTATGTATCCACTTTTTAAATTTTTTACTTGTTATCTTTATTATATACTAAAATACTATTATTTACTTTTTATATGTCATGTACAAGTTTATTTATCGAACACAAATAATCCAAAATTTTGTATTACATTTAATATATTAGGGCGTGTTTTGTTCAAGCATTTTAATGAAATTCAACGGAATTAACTGGAAATTTAAATTTCGTCCAAAACGTGTTTGGTTCAAAATCTCTTGGAGTGAAATTGTAAAAGATTCTATCAAATTCCATATACAACTTAATTTATCATTACATTGAATAATGCCACATAATTTAAATTTCATTACTTGTCTTTTTTTTTTTATCTCCAATTTAAATGACATATTTAATCTTACAAATATTATCATATAAAACTCACGTAGCTTTCAAATCTCTGCAATTTGAAGTATATCAGAAGTATTATCGATCGCCTCATCTTCTTCGTGAATTAGGTATTTTTCGTCTTTTTATTTCTTTCTTTTTTTTGCTTGCGTAGATGATAGTTGTTTCCTTTTTCTTCCTTTTTTTCTGCTTGCATGAGTTCCCAAGACAAAGATAGATACTTCTCTTTTTCTTCTTCTTTTTTTCTACCTGCGTGAGTTCCCTACAAAGCACAATGATACATAATTCTTGTTGGTCAAAGGTGCCTATCGGTTGTCAAGGAAGGTGGTGGAGGTTTGTGTTCGGCTAGTTGGCAGCAAGGTGGGTGCACAAGGTGGTGTTGCGATGGTTTTGGTGCCTAGGAGGGGAATCGTGATTGATGTATATTACGGTTACTGGTTAACTGCATGAAGGGCCGATGGCGGATCAAGGTGGTGGCTGGAAATATGGTGAGGGTGTTTTTCCGATGGAAAGTGATGGTGGTCGTGAGGTTGGAGTAGAATCAGTCGGGTATGTGCGTTATCTTGATCCTAGAGGGTTCAGGTGGAAGATGTTGTGCAATGAATGGCCCTGTATGGTGTTGTTGTGAGTTTTTTAAGGGAGTGATAGTGGTTGTGAGGTTGGAGGAGAAGCAATTATCGGGTGTGTGGGTTGTATTGATCCCGAAGGATGTGGAAGTTGTTGTGCAACTGATGTATATGTTGTTGTTGTAAGTTGAAGGCAGATGAGTGTGGAGATATAAGCTGGTCGGTTACTTGGAATCAAAAGGTTAATGATGATGATCGGGACATGTTGGCAACCAGTTCAAGAAACAGAAAAAGAGTGTCGAGTTAGAGGTTGTTATGGGTGAAAATTTATATTGCTTAACATCTTAGCTGGTATCTTGAATTATGAGTTATCTAACATCTTCAATTTTAAATCTTATTTTAATTATCAACAAAAGATGGGTCGAAGAGTAAGGATGAAGGTAGACCAAGTCAAATGCAAGTTACACAAGAATGTAGACAGTAACCATCTACGTTCCAACGTTCGAATATAAATAAGAAATAACTTCTAGATTTATAGGAACAAGTTGTTAGCATTCAAATTTGAGCTAATTGTAATTGTGTATAAATAATATGAGCCGAGAGAACACAACACACATGTAAACACTTGAAAATACTTTGTAGTCTCTCTCTCTCTTGAAGCTCTCATCAACTCAGATGTAATCACCTTGTGTTGTTTCTTTATTTTCATAGTCATTCATCTTGAACGGGATTCGTGAAACATCACACCCCTCTTTGAAAATTGGTTACATTAGCTTTGCATATTTTTTACCAAAACAATTTGGACCCACCATGGGGCCAGTTGTGTTTAAACTTGAAAAAATTTCAACCCTCTATTATTCCTCGAACAATGTGAACTTTTCCTATATCGTCTTCTAGTATAATTTCTTCCACTTCTTCTGGGATAGGAGTTCCTCCTCGACTTGTTGGGATCAATCCTTAAAGGAAGAATACAGATGCCACCAGAAGGACCACTTTCACAACCATGACCGTTGGACATTCACGTTTAGGGAGTGGGATAACTCAAGAAGCTCTGATCATGCTCTCCAATAATGAAATCCTATCCATATTATCACAAATGAAATAGCAGATGAGTTAACAACATGAGACTAAAATGATGTTACTCAAAGAGATTGAGAAATTAAAGCCTGAAATAAATAGGCCACTCGAAACACCACCTTCATATCTACGTCCTAGGACCTTGACCTTTGAAACCGGCAGATCTTTGAAAAATCATGCAGGAGATTTCATCCCTATGGAAACTCTAATTATGACAGATAGCGTCAATTCGACTATTCAAACTTCTGCTCTCCAAGATCTTGGTGGGATGTTTGAAACCCCATCATAGAATCAGAATGTCTGTATCAATCCTATAATAGGGAAAGAACTCAATCAATTGAGAGAAATTATCTCAAGCGTTCATGGGGTGGTTCAACCTATAACATATGTATCTCCTACAAGCCATAAGGTCTCAATATTTGCTCCTCCTATTTGCGACACGAAATTACTGAAATGTTTTTAGACACCAAACATGAAGTTGTATGATGGGACCACAGATCCGGAGACTGGGAATGGATGGAAGTCATCGTCCCAATGCACCTTAATGAGGCCTATTTGTGTAGGGGTTTCAGTTCAACCCTAACATGATCAACAATAAAATGGTTATTAAGTGTTCCCCTTACTTTATTTCATCTTTTTCACATACTGTTAA
>CM042011.1:152394533-152467033 GCA_023525715.1 Cichorium intybus
TGGCAAAGGTAAATTATGAATATTCTTTCTCTTAATTCAAATGGTTTGGGCAGAGGAGATTTCAAAGTTAATTGGATCCGCAATCTGATCTCCAAGCACTCCATCGGATTTGTTGGGATCCAAGAAACTAAACGAAAAAGCTTTTCTGACATGATTATCAAGAGTATGTGGGGCAGCCATGATTTCGATTATATCTTTAAAGAGAGTGTTGGTCAAGGAGGAGGTCTCGTTAGTATATGGAATATAAACCTGTTCTCAAAATGTCACTCGATTTTAAGGAGTGACTGCATCATTGTTCAAGGTAAATGGATTGATAACAATGTGGACGTTTCATTCATAAACATTTACGGGAGCCAAGACCCAAAGAAGAGAGAGGATCTATGGGACTTTATCAGTGCTTATTTAAATGGATGGATCGGTATTTCTATCATCTTTGGAGACTTTAACGAAGTTAGAGGAGAGCAGGAGCGTAAAGGTTCATCTCTAAAAAAACGAGCCACTGAAAAATTTAATGAGTTTATTCGAAACAACAACCTTACGGATGTCAAGATGAATGGCTCTAATTTTACCTGGATAAAGGGAGACGGGACAAAAATTTCCAAATTAGATAGATTTCTTATCAGCGATGGTTTTGGAAACTTATGGCCAAACTTTGAAGTTACCAGTGATGTTCGTTTATACTCAGATCACAAGCCTGTGATTCTAAAACAGGTCAGACGGAACTACGGGTTAATTCCTTTTAAGTTTTTTAATTCTTGGTTAGAAGATCCTAGTCTCGAAGCATTGGTGAAAACAAACTGGTCAGAATTCTCTATTGAAGGTCAACACTTAAAGATGTTTGTGATTATGCAAAAACTCAAAAACATCAAACAGAAGATTAAAGCTTGGTCCATCCAAAAAAGAGAAAAAGATGAAGCTAGTAAAAAAGATTGGGTCGGAAGATTGGAGGCAATTGACAGGAAAATAGAAGAAGGTATGGTTGATCAAGTCACGATGAAGGAAAGACTCGAAATTTCAAGAAATATTTTCCTTAAAGACAAACAAGAAAGAGACAATATTGCCCAAAAGAACAAAAATCGATGGTGCTTGGAGGGGGACGAGAACACAGCTCTTTATCATAGAAACATCAACAAAAGAAAACATATAAATAGCATCAAGGGCATCACAATAGATGGTGTTTGGGAGGTGGAGCCATCAAAGGTCAAGAATCATTTCAAAGAATACTTTGAAAACATCTTTAAAGAAGATTTAGAATGCAATTGGAGACACGAGTTAGGAGAGACTTCTAAAATCTCTGAAGAGGAAAAAAAATACTTAGAAAGAGATTTTGATGAAAAAGAACTTAAAGATGCGGTATGGAACTGTGGGAGTAACAAGTCTCCGGGTCCGGATGGCTTCACTGTCGAGTTTTTCAAACAATTTTGGGATGTTTTCAAATCAGAACTTCTGGAGGCGTTTAATGAATTTGCTAGAAAACCTAAAATCCCCAAAGGCGTCAACTCGGCTTTTATTACTCTGATTCCAAAGGTCTCAAACCCCACCATGGTCAAAGACTATAGGCCTATAAGCCTCATCTCGAGTGTTTACAAAATTTTAGCCAAGATGCTTGCGAATAGACTCAAAAATGTGCTTCCCAAAATCATTGACATCTCGCAATCTGCTTTCGTAAAAGAAAGACAGATTCTTGATGGCCCGCTTATGGTTAACGAAGTGATAGATTGGGCGAAAAGTAAGAAAAAGAACTTTTTAATCTTTAAAACGGATATTGCAAAAGCCTTTGACTCCGTCTCTTGGCAATATCTCGATTCAATGCTTGATCAAAAGGGGTTTGGTTACAAGTGGAGAAGATGGATAAGCGAATGTCTCAAGTCGGGCTCCTCTTCGGTTCTGGTGAACGCTAGTCCTACGGCCGAATTCTCTCTCTCACGGGGTCTAAGGCAAGGAGACCCTCTGTCCCCTTTCCTTTTCACCCTGATCATGGAAGGTCTCAATCTCGCTATTAAAAAAGCGGTAGACAGTGGAGGATACAAAAGCATTGAAATTGGCTCTGATAAAACACTTCTTACTCACCTTTTCTTTGCAGATGACGCGATCTACTTTGGAGAATGCTCGATAGAAAACATTTTAAATTTAACACGTATCTTGTATTGCTTTCAAAAAACTGCAGGTCTCAAAGTTAATTTTGAGAAGAGTGCGCTTATAGGGATCGGTCAAAATCAAGTTCCTACCGAGACAATGGCGCAAATTCTAGGATGCAAGGAGGAGAAACTTCCCATCACTTTCCTAGGTATGCCTATCGGTATAAACATGGGATCTTCGAAACCTTGGAAACAATTGATTGACAAATTCAAAAAGAAGCTCACTAAGTGGAAAATCAAAACGCTTTCCATTGGTGGCCGATACACTATAAACCGTAGCATTCTTGGTAGCTTGGGTACGTACCTCTTTTCCTTGTTCAAAGCTCCGAAAAAAATAATCAAAACTCTAGAAGACTTGCGGATGAACTTCTTTTGGGGTAAAAAGGATGGAGAAGTTAAAACTTCCTGGGTCAAATGGGAATACGTTCTTAAGGAAAAAGAAGATGGAGGGATTGGTCTTTGTGCATTGGAAGATCTGAATAAGGCTTTAATGGCGAAATGGTTATGGATATATAAAACAGAAAAAGACGCTCTATGGGTGCAACTCATCGACAGCATTCATGGGACTAGAAACACTGATGCAAAAGACCTTGATATCAAACTGGGGCATACCTGGAGAAGAATCTCTAAAACTTGGAAAGACTTAAATTCTTGTAACCTTGATCCTTCTACGCTGATAAAGAAAAAGGTGGGGGACGGTAGGAGTACCAAATTCTGGAAGGAATGGTGGAACGGAGATGATCCCCTCTATAAAAGGTTCCCAAGACTTTTCAATACGGACCCCAACAAAGATTGTCTGGTGCACGAGAAGTTTAATGAGAACGGTTGTATGATAGACTGGATTAATAACAGAAGAGAAGGGAGATCCAAGGAAGACTATGAAAACTTAAAATCTGAAATTGGAACTTTGACTTTAAATCGCGCAAAGGACGAGTGGAAGTGCATAGGCGGCCCAAATGGTAGACTCACGGTTACCTGGTTCAGACGACAAGTGGCAAAGAAAAAAGCTCAGAAAATCGGGAGAAACCTGTGGCTAAATTGGGCTCCGAACAAAATCAATATCTTCATTTGGAGACTGTACAGGAAGCGAATTGCAGTTAGAACTGTCATTAGCAAGATGGGAATTGGGATAAATACAACTCTTTGCGAGATTTGTAAAATTGCGGATGAATCTATCGAGCATGTTTTTCTTGAATGTCCTTTTGCTAAACAATTATGGGACAAAATTCAACAATGGTGGGGATTAGATAATGGTTTCACCGGAAGCATGGAAGACTTATTCGATTGGCTTTCCTCGAAGACTCATACAGGACTCCAAAAGAAAATCTCCATGATTGTCGGTTTTGCTGCTCTTCATTTCTTATGGAAGAACAGAAACGAATCCTTATTTCAAAACAAGTCTGGAAAGGTGGATGATATCTTCATGCAAGTCCAAAAGGAGGCGTTTATATGGCTCAAAAACCGTGCTAGGAAATTGGAGATAGATAGTGTAAAATGGGTTTATTCTCCTAGATTAGCTTTCACTATTATGTAATTTCTGGATCCTTGTAGCCTTAGCTCCTTGCTAAGGTCGTTTGGTGTTATTTTAAGTTGCCTTTTCAAATATATATATATATATATATATATATATATATATATATATATATATATATATATATATATATATATATATATATATATATATACATATATATATATATATATATATATATATAGATATATATGTATATATAGATATATATACATATATATATATATATATATATATATATATATATATATATATATATATATATATATATATATATATATATATATATATATATATATATATATATATATGTATATATATATATATATATATATATATATTAGAATATATATATATTAGATAAGGTGGTATGTGGGAATTCGAGTAAATTCATAAAGAGACGAGTTAGGTGGGGATTTGGTGAATTTATTAATATGAGTTTTAGGTAGGTGTTGAGAGTGAGTGGATTTTTAAATGTTTTTTTTTCAACTATTTTAGATGTGATGATTGAATTTGTATATCTTTGTTTTTTAACTGCAAATCTACACTACACATATTTGCATACCCACATTTAAATAACGTTCTTAGACCTTTAGAACGAAAATGAAAAACAAATGCTTTGGCCGAAATCCGAAAATTGTTGAGTCTGAAATACACATTCTAAAGTCGACGTCATTTTAGTAGTTGCTGAAAAAATGGTTGGATACATATACACTGATAATTCTAATGATTAATTTTGTAGAAACCCTAGTTTTACGCATATACTAGAAAACTACAATCTACTCACACAACATTTATGAGCAACTTATTGAATGGGAAGTGATCTATAAACAACAATTTTTCTCCATATATAACAACTAAACATTTTTTCTGCATAATATACAAGACCCTTAAAACATGAATTGTTGTAAATGGATAAAAATTGTTGTATATAGATCACTTCCCTTATTAAATCCCCGATTATTTTCTAGGATCAAGTACGTTCTATACTACCGGTTTACCAAAACCACAATTATAATAAGAGTAAATTACACTCATGGTCCTTGTGGTTTGTCTAAGGTTGCAGATTTGGTCCAAATATTGAAAAATGCACACGCCTGTCCCCGTGGCTTCCAAAACACACGTAAAAGGCCATTGATCCAATTAAAATGACCTTATTGTCCATTCCTATTTGTTTTTTCTTTTTTTACTCATTTAAATTTTTAATAAAAAGAATAAACCCATCCCACCCACCCATACCCCGTCTCTCTCTCTCTCTCTCTCCGTCTCCTTCTCCTTCTCCTTCTCCTTCTCCCTCGTCCTCGTTTCTGCTACTGCTTCAAACCACGAACACACACACACACATAATCAAGGTTATTTCTAGGGCTCGAAGTTTGGGGTCCCCTGGCTCAACATACAGGCAAGGTGGGCCGGTGTGTGCTTCTCTGAATCTGCCAAACCCTCCTCCGATCCTCAATTTCTTTCCTGATCGGTGTGAGCAACCCCATCGCATCATCAAGTGGTGATTAGTGGTGATTTCTAGGGCTCGAAGTTTCAAACACATGAGATTCAAATTCAACGCGATTTAGCAGTCGTTTCAACTTCAAGGTTCGATCGGCCATTCCTCATCTCTGTGTAACATCACATTAGCAATTCGACTTCAAAAATTATGTCAAGGTAATGATAATGGAAATTGATTCATCAGTCTTTATTAATCTATTCATTGGTCTAATAATGGAAATTGATTGATCGGTTAGATAATGATAATGGAAATTGATTCATTAGTTCTCAGAGTTGCATTGGATTCATCGTACACGCAAGTTCTGAGATTTCTTTACATTTTATGGGATTTCTTCTTGTTATTTACCTACTTGGATGCCGATTTGATGATTTAACTGTTGGTTAACTAGTTGAAATCGGTGTGTTTGAAATAGACGGAATATTGCTGCTTCCTCGATTTGATGTAGATATGTCTGAATTAGATTGGGCTGAACCACCGGTACTATGATTTGACTTTTGGTAACGACGATGATTTTAGGGTTTCTAGGTTTTGGAGTCGTATAAGATCAAAAAAGGAACGAAGAAGCAGGTGATGGTGGACTTCTTCCTATGTTCATCAATGTGAGAGAGAGAGAGAGAGAGACGTGAGGTATGGGGTAAGGGTGGACGGGTGGGTTTTTTTTTCTAATCTTTTAATTATTAGAAAAATAAAAAAAAGAAAAAAAGAAAAAGAAATTGGCAATGACAATAACGTCTTTTTACATGGACCAGAGACCTGCCATGAACAATTTTGAAGCCACAGGGGATTCCGATTAGGGCTGTTGATCGGGTATAACTTTCGGGTTCCGGGTAGTTCGGGTCGGGTAGTTCGGGTTTTTTCCTAAAAAAATACTACCTGATACCCGATCTGTATTTTAATTCGGGTGAACGGGTTTGGATAGATCGGGTTTAAGTTCGGGTTAGGTATAATTCGGGTATACCTTAAAATTACTTGTGGCATTCTGTAAATCCATAATATAAGCATTCTGAAACTAACAGCAAGCATGCTACTATAAGCATCGATATTTTTCAGTTGTCAACTGAATGTAAGTACAAACTGAATGGAAGAAACCAGCCCTGAAAGTATCACCGGCGGAAGAGAAGGAAGCATCACCGGCGGTAGGGGATTTCAACTTCAAACTCAGCAGGAAGTTGTATCACCAGCGACAGAGAAGGAAGCATCACTGACGGTAGGGAAGCAACTGGAAGAATCAGGCCTGTCGAGGAGGATGTGTGTTGGGGCTTCTGAAATGTGCGTGTGTAATTTGTCTTCCCATGCCTGTCGAAATGGGCGTATCTTCCCATTCATAAATTGTTTGGCAGAGTATATATATATATATATATATATATATATATATATATATATATATATATATATATATATATATATATATATATATATATATATATATATATATATATATATATATATATATATATATATATATATATATATATATATATCGACGTATCGTTCAAGGCAAAGGTTAAGGAGGTGGGGGTGTTTGCTTAGGCTAGCCTTCATATACAGACCTTGAGAAATGTGTGTGGACTGGATTTTCATTACCAAGGCTCATGTTCCATGCCTTTTGCTAAACTTCATATAATTAATAATTTACACGGCTTCTGTCCTTGAAGTATATATCGGGTATTCGGGTATACCCGAATTTTATATTTCATACCTTTAACCCGACCTATATTGACAACGGGTTACCTGATTACCCGAAATAAGTTACCCGAAACCCGATCTACCCGATCCAATCTACCCGTATCATAAACGGGTCGGTCGGGTTATTCGGTTATCGGGTTTTTTTGACAGGCCTAATTCCGATGTGCGTCTTGGAAACCATAGGGACCAGACGCGTGCTTTTCCGATACTTGACTAAACCTACAACCTTAGCCAAACCACAGGGACCATGAATGTAATTTACTCTTTTAATAATGATTTTTTTCATTGAGATGTTTAAATAGATTTGTATTTTTCTCACTCTTCAACATTAATCTAAGGTTCACTAGACACTGGGAGAAAATTTTAATCAGATAGTTTCGAATAATATAGCGTTTTAACACTCCAACAAAAATTTAACAGATTTTTTCTTTGATAAAACAATTATAATAGTTGTATTTTTCTGATAATTATACTTTAATAAGTTTATAACAGATAATCAAAAAATAACACAATTAATTCCTACCCGAACTTTTTTCTTCCTGAATTTCCGATTCAAAAGATAAACCTTTGATCCCTTTTTCTGTTCCAACATCGTCAAAACAACATCGACACCAAATCTTCTTCCATTAAATCCATTTCGCTGTTCGATTTCCGATCAAAGTTGAAATGGATTTTTTCCCGCATCGTTCGACGGTACGTCTCAAAAGTTATCGGGATAAATACCTGGTTGCAGACAACGACGAAGAATCCGTTTCGCAAAATCGAGATGGCTCAACCAGGAATTCACATTGGACGGTGGAGGTCATCGATGAAGACTGCATATCATTAAGAAGTTGCTACGGGAAATACCTAACCGCATCGAACAGGCCTTCAATTCCAGGAATGCGAGCTCGATATCTCAAGGTTACGCAAACTCGACTCGGTAATATCAACCCGGATGATCCGATTACGGCCGCCGACGATTGTTCTGTTACAGGGAAATGGAGTTCTGCGCTTCAATGGGTACCGGTGATAACAGAGGACGCTTCTGAAGTTCGATTGAAGACTCATTACGGCAACTATTTGCAATCGAACAAGGGTCCGCCGCCGTTGGGGACGATGGTCACTCATGATCTTCCTCGAAAAGAAGGGCCAATGAACAAAAGGATTTCGTGGCAAGTTGAATTGGTGGATTCGCCTTCGGATTCAGATGTATGGAAACAATCCGAATCTGTTAAAAGCAGAATGGCGCTTATTGCTCGATCGTTTGCGAATAAGGGGAAGGAGAAGATGAAGGGATCTGGAAAAGGGCGAAAAGCATGATCAAGAAGCCATAATCACTGCCATCACCGCCGTTGACGTGATCTTAAACGTGACGATAACCGTCACAATTAGATAAAAACTCGTTGGAAAAGAATTACCAGCGGAGTAGAAAAAGAAAAAAGATTGGTATGTAAATTAGTCATTAATTCTATCCATATTATCGCATTTAATTCATAAGTTACTTATAAAATTTAAGAAAAAAAAAATACAAAATTTATAGTGAGTTATCCAATCCATTTTGAGGGAACATTTCTTCGCTATTTATCCTGTCACATAGAAGCATATTCTATATCCAAAATCCCATAGATGTTATTTGGAAACCAATTAAACTACACATTTCAACATTTATTGTTGGGGATTAGATTATAGGAAGGGTTTCTGAAATCACGGACTGCTTCAAAAATCGTGTATATCATTTTCCAAATTTGATATTTCAACCCTATGTCTGGGTTGCACGAAATCCAAATTATTGGGATAATTCTTGAAAAATCAAACTTGTTATAAGGCACAATAGCAAGTTCATGTTTTTTATAGTTGAGAGAATTCGTGTTTGTTTCGTATGTCAATTTGAACGCCAATCTGATCGTTTATACCAGAAAACTGAATTCTAGAAAGTAAGAGCGGTTACAGAGAGCAGTTGAAACAAGTATTAGGTCGTACCAGTATCAACTTAGTCTTATACAAGTATGCACTCTCATACCTCCTAACTTGTATAGGAACTAAAGTATGAACCTATTGATATACTTATTATTTTTATAAACTAAAATGTGAATGTGACGCTAAAATCACCAACATTTATAACGAATACTAAATAATCCAATAAGGATATATCATGATGTAATAAGCTTCTAAGGTCTCCAATTATAGTTTCCGAACTACAGCTGCCAACAACAAACATTTTACATCAATGACATCATTGATATTCTTTTTGTAGGAATTATATCTAATATAACATTAAACAAATACGATGTATATGAGTATATCATACTATTTGTCTCAATTAACCACTACGACTTTTGTAGAGGGATGCATAACTGTTACATAATAATTGCAGGTATATTCTAGTCTTGAGTCTCCATGACAATACGTCTTTCGATCGATATTCTTTTAATCTCATCATCCTCCCTTAATTTAAACAGATAATTAATCCCAAGTACAATAAGAATGTGATGCAAAACCCTCTCTGGGCAATGTTGGTCTATTTTTCAATGTTATAATATTTGATACAATCCTAATATAAAATATCAAATTTTCATAAAAATTATAATTTTGGTAAGGCGAATAGGTGTAACTTAGTCTGACACTAAAGTTGGACAATCATGTAGCAAAAACGCTGGCAAGGTTCATAACCATATGGGGTTTAACAATTTATACCTTAAATTTCACTTTGTGTGATGTAGTGTGAAAAATCTATAGGAACCAATGAACGAGTGTTAGCTCTAATGAGTTAACAAAATGGTTTTAGGATTTATATCTCACAAAAAACTTTTTTCTTTTATAATTCTCAAATAACAATTAATCATCAGACAACTTAAGATTGCTCGTGAAACATTAATGGCAATTTAGCTTTCATTAGGCCAAAGCCCCTTCCCTTGGCAACATTTCCTTGGCCTGTCCATGGGAACCCGATGTTGGATTGTCAGACCAACAAATAAATAGGGGTATAATAAGAAAGTCAAATACTATTATGTATACCAAAAGATAGTATAGCGAAAGTAGGGTTTAAACCACATGAATAAATCAACTATTTAACACATATTTGCTTAAGGTATATACTATTGACATTGGTGAATAAAGAATTGAAAAGTAGGGGGTTGTTATACAAGAGACTAAAAGTAAAGCATGTAATAATAACTAGGTTTTTGAGATCAAATTGGGAGACAACTTCAGTTTCATGTTCTACCATCTATAATGCACGTTGATTATTAATTGATGTATGAATCATTTATTAATCTAAGTTGGTACTAAACAACACTAACGTAGAACCAAGTCATTATTTATAACTGGTTTTGTTTAATAACACAACATAAGGCATTTATAACTCAAATAACTTTACGAGAACTTTGTAGAAATAACACAACATAAGGCATTTATAACTCAAATAACTTTACGAGAACTAACCTCTACAACTGGCTATTGATAAACAAAGTAGAAAAATTCAAGAGTAAAATTCAAACAAAACATGAATTACTAGAGTAAAAAACGAATCTAAACATCAAACCAATGAAATCAACCACATATAAATGAACGTGGAACTAGAAACCAGAAATCTAGGGTTTTTATATGATCATGGCTAAAAACGATAATAAGTTTGAAATGGAAATTAAAGTGCAAATTAAACTTACTAACTGTTAAGGTTGGTGAAGACCTTTTTCCAATGTTAGGTGATGACCAAAAATTATAGTTAAAATATTAGAAAGTTAGCTAACCAATGTTGAAGACTTAGTGGTTGAAGGAATTTCCATCTCTATAAATATAGAGATGTGCTACTCATCAACACGTACCACACAACACAAATAAACACAGAGCAATAAAACTTCTAGTTACCCGCCGTGGACGTAGGTCAGATTAGACCGAACCACGTTAAATTCTTGTGTTCTTAATTTGTGAGCTGAGTGTGTGAGTTCCGTGTCCGTATGCTAAGTGTCTCGATCCTAACAAGTGGTATCAGAGCCTTGGTATAGCTCCAGAGGGTGATTTTCTGTTTTTGGGTCGAAACTTTTTTGTCTCAAAAACGATTTTGGTTTACGCCGTTGGAAAGGTCTCGTTCCGCAGATTCCGAAAATATATTTTTTTCGATTTTTTGAGCGTCGAAAGACCTCCAAATCACCGATCAAAGTTGGTCAAACCACGCCGGAAAGTTTGCCGGAAAAACCAGTTCGCCGGAGAAGACGACTCTGTAGCACCGGAGTTTCGCCGGAGAAGACGATACTGTAGCAATACTGTAGCATTTGCAAAACATGTCCCTGAGGTTCCAGAAGTTGCAAAACAGGTCCTTGAAGTTCCAGAATTTGCAAAACAGGTCCCTGAGGTTCCAGAAGTTGCAAAACAGGTCCCTGAAGTTCCAGAATTTAAAAAACAGGTCCCTGATGTTCCAGAAGTTGCAATACAGGTCCCTGAAGTTCCAGAATTTGCAAAAAAGGTCCCTGAAGTTCCAGAATTTGCAAAATAGGTCCCTGAAGTTCCAGAATTTGCAAAACAGGTTCCTGAATTTGCAAAACAGGTCCCTAAAGTACTAGAATTTGCAAAACAAGTCCCTCAAGTCCAGAAAATTGCAGTTAGGTCCCTGAACTTTCAGAAAATTGCAGTTTAGCCCCTGAACTTTCAGAAAATTGCAGTTTAGCCCCTGAACTTTCAGAAACTTGCAGTTACGTCCCTGAACTTTCAGAAAAGTGCAGTTTAGCCCCTGAACTTTCAGAAAATTGCAGTTAGGTTCCTGAACTTTCAAAAAGGTGCAGTTTAGCCCCTAAACTTTCAGAAAATTGCAGTTGAGCCCCTAAACTTCAGAAAATTTGCATTTTTACCCTTGATTTCTGAAAAGGGTGTAGTTTGTCCGTTATAATGGCAGAAAGCAGTAAGATTCAGATTGATAAGTTTGATGGGAAGGACTTTGGTTGGTGGAAGATGCAAATTGAAGATTTGCTCGTGCAGAAAGACTTGGACGCAGTTTTAGGTGAAAAACCGGAGGTGATGACACAGGCACAGTGGGAGACTTTGGATAAGAAGGCCAAGGCATTTATTAAACTAGCGTTGTCAAAGGATGTTGCATTCAACATTTTGAAGGAGACCTCAACAAAGGGAATCATGGAGGCATTGTCTAATATGTACGAGAAGCCGTCGGCAGCAAATAAAGTCTTCCTGATTCGGGAACTAGTCAACACGAGGATGAGGGACGAAAGTTCAGTTATAGTGTACATCAACAATTTAAACTCGATTTTATCCAGACTTGCGTCAGTTGGAATAAAGTTCGAGGATGAAGTTCAAGCTTTACTGGGTTATGGATTCGGGTGCTTCATTTCACGTTACCCACAGCCGTGAAGCACTGCGAAATCTGAAAGAAGGGGATTTTGGTAAGGTAAGACTGGCAAACGATGAGGTTCTTGATGTGACGAGCATAGGTGATTTAGATCTGAAGACTCCAGTCGGTCCATGGACTTTGAAGGATGTCCGGGTAATTCCAAGACTGAAGAAACAGTTGATTTCTGTTGGGCAGTTGGATGAACAGGGGCACGAGGTTAAGTTCAGGAATGGGCAGTGGAAGGTAGTCAAAGGAAATTGTGTGATAGCTCGTGGACATAAGAGGGGTTCATTATATATGGTCAGTTTACCGTCTGAGGGAGTAACCGTCCCAGTTCAGAAGAAGACCAAAGTCCGGTTCATAGAGTCTCGTGGACAGAAGAAGGTTTGCTTTGCAGATGGCAAACCCAGAGTCACATGTCAGATTCAGGTTGAACGTGTTTGGAACGGTTTAGAAAAACCAGTTAAGGGCATTCATAGCAGTGGGAGCAAGGGCTATGTCTCAGCTAGAATACCCAGAACACAGTGGGTTAAGAAAACCAGTATTCCATCTGTAAAAATCTCTCCAGATTATCTGCTACACATGGAGAGTGTCGTTTGTTCTCAGGATGTTCCAGGATCGGGCAGTTCATTTCAGTGGGAGCCGGTGGAGACAGAGAACAGGTCAGTGGCAGACTTAGCCATGACTAATGTGTTGGAGCTAACGGAAGCTTCAGCTAGCCTTCAGGTAAATTGAAGAGAAGGCAGGGTAACTCGAAAGGAGCTAAGATCAAAAGTGTTTTATTTGGAATTCACAGTTGAAGCACAGGTGAAGATTGTTCCGTGGCTTCAAGTGAGAGAGTGTGTGTTTGTTCAAGGATTGTTGCAAGATTTGGATGGCAGAGAAAAACTACATTGTTCAAAATCTTCAAGTGGGAGATTGTTAAGGTTGGTGAAGACTTTTTTCCAATGTTAGGTGATGACCAAAAATTATAGTAAAAATATTAGAAAGTTAGCTAACCAATGTTGAAGACTTAGTGGCTGAAGGAATTTCCATCTCTATAAATATAGAGATGTGCTACTCATCAACACGTACCACACAACACAAATAAACACAGAGCAATAAAACTTCTAGTTACCCGCCGTGGACGTAGGTCAGATTAGACCGAACCACGTTAAATTCTTGTGTTCTTAATTTGTGAGCTGAGTGTGTGAGTTCCGTGTCCGTATGCTAAGTGTCTCGATCCTAACACTAACAACGCAAACAAGTGTTTTCCAAGTGTTAAAACTGGTCTCTTGAACCAAAATAGTGCTCCTTGTTGTATGTTTTCTCTCTATCTTCAAATCACCCAAAAAATAAGCCCAAATCCCCTTTTAACGGAATCAAGAAATTGCCTAACATCTGCTCCGAAAAAAATTATGCAGTCGTGTTTGTCATGTAGTAAAGAAAACTACCCATGCTTCTTCAAAGTACAATGCTCAAATTAGAAAAATATTGAATTAGATGGTCCATGCCCTCAAGTGGAGAAAAACACGACCAATGTTTCTTCACATGTTGCTCGAATCTAAACTTTGTCAAAGTACATTGCCCTAATCAAGAATTTTTGGTTTACACGATCCGTGTTTTTAGAGTGGTGAAATACATGGCTCGTGGTTCTTCATGTCTTCACAACTCAGATATTTCTTCGAAATTCCTTCGTTCTTCATACACTTCGCTTGAATCTTGAGCGCAACATCCATTCGTCCTCTTAACCCTCATAATGTCTTAAACGGACCTATAAAACAACAAAAATTGCATAGTTCGAAACGCTCCACCAAAAGCCATATATAATGTCCCAAAGTTAAACGAAATACATGATAGTAAGCTAAAATGCAATGCAATAAAACATGAAATAAACATGCTAAAAGACGCATAAAATTGCATCTAACACCCGATGATTCTCTAATCGATTAATATAAAACCCTTTGTTTGTATGATTATCCCAATTAAATATTATTGTAACATTTATGTGTGTTCTTTTCACGCTATTTATTGGCTATATGTTATGTGTGTGGGACCTAATAAGTTGAGATGATGTTGACATTCACAGTGATGTCAGCATGCTATGTGTTGTGTACATAACTCGAATGGAAATCTATCTCCCTACCGCTAAGGGTATTATTTGGTCGGTTAATTCATGTTTTAATTTATTTTTTTCGGTCTGATTATATTTTTTATATATTTCTAAAGTAATCATAAATTCATTTTTTTTGAACGGTGAAGATTTTATTAAAAAGCAAGCGCGAAGCTTGCAAAAATCACAACAATTCAACGATACAAGGATGTAAAACTACTAATTGAGAGAACGAGAACTAAATCTAGAACTTCTAAATGAAATCTAATGAAAAGCAGCACCCAGAAGATGTATCAAAAAGGAAAGAAACCACCGGAAGATGAATCTAAAAAGGATTAGCAGCTAAGGGTAAAATCGTCAAAACTTGTGAATACGCCAATGCAGACAAAACCAACGCCTATCCTGTAGGATCAAATACTTCAGCAGCATCCTTTTAAAAATTTATCTTCATCAAACACCAGCATACGGAGTTGCAATCCAACCAGGGGCAAGATGGTCCAAAGCCACAAAGTATGAGAAAGAACTTAATTTTGTAGATGAACCTTTTCACCCCACCTTTTCGCTCCTGAATCATAAATTCATAACCAAACCGAAATAAAGTTCGATTGAATCAACTTTGTGTTATTCAATTAGGTTTACCAAATAAATCAAATGAAATCAAATTCTAGACATTTTCTTTGGATAAAGTTGACATTTAATGACTTACTTCGATTTTTTCGATACCTAAGGTTGCAAAATAAATTCCACATTTAATGACTTATTTCGATTTTTTCTTTTATCCCCAAAAGTGGAAAATATTCAGCTGAAGAACGAAAGTAAACCAAATAATCTAACAAAATCATTCAAACCTCATTCGGTTCAAGTTGGTTATTCGACATCTTTTCAGACACACTGCCGCAACACTAACTACCATCATAAATTCATAACCATTGTTTAGTTGCCCACCGCCCTCCTCCCCCAACGAATCCCCACTTTTTGCCTCTACCTTTTAATGGTTGCTTACAACTACATAATCCTTATCCGTTGTGTTTCTTTTTTCTAATTTGAAGGCTTTTATACGTTTCAACTCTTGTAACTTTTTTATGTTTTGATCATCATATACTGTATAGTGTATAATCAAGGTTATTCTTTTATTATATTATTGCATGATTAATATAAGTAACATCAAATTAATTCTCATGTGATCCTTTTAATATTTTTATAGTTGATTTTTGAAAAGATTTACGTTAGCATACACAATTGAAAAATGCCATCCTTATATGCAAAACTAACGTTCATCACCTTCCCTGTTTTTGAACCTTCGATCCATCCCTCTACGACAGTCTCCCCTTTCAACCCTCTGCAAATCTGATTTCATCTTGTGAATTCAAGCTCGAAACTCCGAATTAATAATCAAATCCTGGGTTTCTTTTCAACGTCACTAATTCCCATTTTGTCAATCTGAAACAAGAATTTAGAGTGGCGGAATGGAGTATTTCGAGAGGGCAAAAGCCATCCGGCTACGGAGCCACCACCGGAAGTTTCTATTAGCGGATGATGACGGCGAACACGTGATTCAGGACCGGCAGGGCACAATCAAGAACGCCCGGTGGAAGGTTGAATTCGACAAAAGATATGACAATGTTATCCGGTTAAAATCATGTTATGGTCGGTACCTTACTGCTTCCGAGGATCCGCACATCCTAGGCGTCACCGGTCAAAAAGTCGTTCAAAGTATTCCCCCGAAAATAAATTCCTCCGTCGAATGGGAACCGATTGTAGAAGGTTCAAAAGTCCGTCTCAAAACCCGGTACGGTAATTACTTACGTGCCAACGGCGGAGTACCTCCATGGAGAAATTCGATTACACATGATATTCCACATCGACATCGCAATTGGATCTTATGGGATGTCGAAATTGTTGAAATTAGACTTCATCCACCGCGAAGGAAATCAAATCCGTCTGCGGATTTGGATCTGGACAGTTCCTTTCATCTCACATCTTGCCCCATACCTCTGGTTTGTTTAATTCTTCTCAAAATCCCCATTATGAATGTGATTATCGGGATTAGGTTGATGTTATGTTCTAAATCGAATAATTTGTGTGTCATTTTTGCAGGCGAGTGATCCAAATTCTGGATCTTCGAATAACGAAGGGAGGATGATTTATTACAAATTGGCGGATGATGATGGCGATATTTATGATGAAGAAGGATCGTTTCTCTTTAAGGGTAACACCATAGAGGATTTGACTCAAAATTTGGAGGAAGAAACAGAGCTGGAGAATATTTTTGTGTGTTCTCGCAACCCTATGAACGGCAGGCTTTACCCCCTCCGGCTAGCTCTGCCGCCCAATAACACAACCTTGAATATCATTGTAGTTCCTGCAACTTCCATAGGTTAGAATTTCAAGAATCTTTTTCTCATTTTATTTTTGGTATGGTTAATCAAGCTTTTGTCCTGTTTTTTTGTTTTGATCAGTGGCAAAGGATTTCTAGCTGGTTTAACCATGGTGACTACTAAGTACTAACTAATACTATCTGCATCTGTGTTTATATGGAAGATGGACATGAATGGAAGCAGAATAATATGTCTTGCATTAGTGTACCGTGAAGAAACCCAAGAGCGATTCCTAGCTAAAAAGTGTTATTCATTCGTGCAAACTTTGATCCAAATATCTTCGAAATCTACATGTGATAGAAGTAAATGTGAAAGGAATAATGTCACTTGTCATGAAATTTGTGAAGATTCTATTTAGCGATGATGGACTGAAATAGATTAACAATTAAATTACAGTTTTGGTGCATGTGGTTGGCACCTTTTTGTAGCTTTGGTCCTAATTATCAAAGTTTTGCATGGACCGTATTGTAGTTGGCAGATATTACACTTTAGGTCCCTGCTATGTAGGGATGAGAATCGGTCCGGACCCGGACCAAGAACCGAGAACCGATTTTATAGGAAACGAAGAACCGGAACCGAACCGAATACCCCGGTTCCGGTTCCTACCGGTTCGGTTATACAAGTAGTGTACTATTAAGAAATGTGTTCGGTTCTCGACCGGGTTTGTACCTGACCGAGAACCGATTTTGTGGGAAATAGAGAACCGAACCTATTACACGGTTCCGGTTCCTATTCGGTTCCTGGTCCGGTCCGGTTCTCCGGGTCAAAAGCTCATCCCTACTGCTATGGTTACCATCTAGCCTTTTCAATTAAATACATGTAAAATGTCCACTTTATCCTTATTTTTATTTTAATTATAATTATTAAATTAAAGAACCACCATTACACCACCAATCACCATCACCACCACCATCTCTAATACTAGCACCCTCATATCACCCCATCATAACCACTTGCTGCCGCCAAAAAACCTACCTCCAAACACCACCATCACTAATACCAACACCACCACATCACCCACCACTACCACCACCCACTTCCGCTAGAAAACCAACCACTAACATCGCCAATACCAACACAAATCACCACCATTATCAACATCATTTTTTTTACCATTTCGACAACACCATCCATGCAAACCTAATTCAAAATCAAACCTGATGAAGGAGCTTGATGGCAAGTTCTATGGTGGTAACGTGATGATGATGGTGAACAGGGGCAGGTTTTGTGCCATTGGCGGCGGTTATGGCATTAGTGTCAGCGTTGAAGGTCTTTGACCTATACAAATAGAAGAGATATAAAGTATGGGGTCAATAGGGACTCTGATGCCTTTTGGTGATTGAGGAGCAGGGGTAGCAATATAAGGGGAGTGAAGGTAGTTGTGAGTGGCTGAGATTGCTGATGGCTATGAATTAGAGCATTCAGTAATCTTCATAGCTGATGACCAGCATCAGCGTCAGTGATTACATGATAATAGTAGAAGTTGAAAGGGCAATAGGTGGTTGTAAGTGGCAATGGTTGCTGATAGCAGTGATGGAGGCAAAAAGAAGGGAGTCATAAGGATGGAGGTGGAAAGAGGGGCATCGCTGGGATGGAGATTAGAGGTAGTGGGTATGTCAATGATGGGTTATAGGTGTTTTAGGGCCACTTTTTCAAACTTTACATAAATGGTCCTTATAGTTTAGAAATTGAAAAAATTAGAAAAAAGATAAAAGTAAGGGTAAATGGACATTTTACATGTATTTAACAGATAATGTTAGACGGTAATGATAACAACAACCAAAAGTGTAATATTTGCCGACCACAAGGATCATCCATGTAAAATTTTAAAAACGAGGACCAAATATGCAAAAATACCAACCATAGGGACCAAAGTTGTAATTTACTCTTAAATTTAAATATTATTAGTCGGTATCACCCCACACATTGTGTGGGGGTTTTAGGTTTGTAAAAAAGAAAAATTATTAAAAACGGAAAAAGTGTTTAAAAGAATGAAATATTATATGGAGAAGATTGTGTTAATAAATTATTAGAGTAAATCTTGAAACAATATAATCATAAGGGTAAAAGTTGGATAAATAAAACTAAAAGTTAATTGAAGAAAATGTATAATTAGAATTTGAAATGTCAAAATTTTTTTAAGAAGTTTGAAAATTAAAAAGAAACATTGAAAATTAAAGGTTTTTTAAAAAATATAAAAAATGAAAAGTAAAATAAGGACCAAGTTTTTTAATAAAGATTAAAAGTTGAGTCAATGTAATATAATTTAAAAGTGTGTTTAAATTTAAAAAAAATTAAAATCAAAAGAGAAATTGTAAAAAGAAAAAGTTCGAGTACCAAAATTGTAACAAAAATATTTGGGAGTTAAAATTGTAAAGTAGGCAAAGTTGGTGGAGGCTTTGGCTAGATTTGGATCCGGATTTGGTTGATCCACGACCCACATGAAGACCCGAGAAAGGAAAAACAGAACTTATAGGCGAAAAGAATCGAACTCGCGACCTCTAATGGGAGTGAAAAGGCATGTACAAGCATTTAACCGTTAGACTGGTGCTATTTTTGCTATGAAAATACCAAATAATGAGGTAATGTCGACAATAATTAAAATTGAAATGATCAAAATATTGATATTAGTATTCATCTGTTGTTATTTATAAATAAGGGTAATGTCGATAGCCTTTTTATTTTATTTTATAATACGATTGGAACGGAGATTGGGAATCAATATTTATTATTAGCTTTCAATAATTTAATAGAGACTAAATTGCAGTTTGAGTCCTTATAGTTGACACTAATATATAGTTTTGATCCTAGTTTTAAAATTTTAACATGATTAGTCATGGTGGTTGTAAATCTATCAACTTTGGTCTCTATCCTTATATTAAATATGTTTGAATCGACTAAAATACATTTGTTTTTGTTCTTTCTCAGTTTTGATCTTTTCTAGTATATTACAATCTTGAAAACACAAATGACTAAAATTCTACAATATAGGATTAGTTTAATTTATTAACTTATTATATTTTATACAGAATAACATATTAATTATATTAAATAAATATTTGTTAGAACAACTATTTCATGCAACCTCCAATCATACTTTTAAAACTTATGTAATTATAAAAGGATAATCTAAAAAAAAAAAATATTCCTCTATGTGTGTTGGTGTGTGATTTTATTTAAAATTATTCATGTGTATTACCCTCATACATTTATGTCTCATTATGATAGGTTTTTTTAACATACCCCTTAAAATATCAACAATAAGAGTTTTTTTATAGTTTTTTCAAAAGCTTCTTCAACTAAAAAGCTCTTAAATTTTAAAAAAGATATAGTAGAAGCTTTTTCAAATCAAAGTTTTTTCATTTTGCTTGCTAATTTATAAGCCTTTCATATAAGCTTTTTCAATTATAGTATGAACCATTGTTTTTTTAACTAATGAAAACTAAACAAAACATAAAAATATATAATAAGAAACAATGTAAAAAGCTCTCCTAGAGATATAATAAACTTTTTCACTTCAATTTTTTTTTTTTTTTTTTTTATGAAAAGCCTACTCTATTGTTTATGCTCTTATAAAAAATTCATTCTTGACGGAATATATATAGACACGTGGATTGATATCTGATCGAATATTTAATTAATTAATATCTTACAGAGAGATGTCTTTTCAATACAGTATGTCATGTACCGTTTTTAAGTATATTAAATAATTAAAAAGATCAGATGAACTAATAAAATAAAATCATGTGTTACATAATTTTACAGTTAATCCTTTCACAACGAAGGCCGAAGTCCTTTTCCCCTCCCCAACACTCTCCACTCAAAGGGCCCCTACATGGATTAAATGGAAATGTATATTCCAGAATCCATGATACCTTTTGCCTTTTGTTCGAATACTACACTATTATAAACACGTCACCGTCATACTTTTCCTCTTTTTTTAGAATGGTTTGTTACTGATCTTGGCGTTGTCTATCCTCGTGAGCTCATCAGCCCGCATCAGAAACTTATCACCGACGACAACATTTCCTGCGTCATTTCCACTGAGATTCTCATTATTCCGGTAGGAAGCTTCTTCGTCAATCTCGATATATGTATTTACATCTGTATCTAAGCATTTGATTATATATCTCTGTGTTTATGTTTATGCTTATGATGTGCTGTTGGATTTGATTTGATCAGGAAAACCGAAAGTGATTGGTGTATGAGAAGGTACATTCTGAGAGATTGATAGAGATGGCGAGGAGTGAGAAGGATGATGTTGACAGGAAGATCTCAGTTGGCGTTTGCGTTATGGAAAAGAAGGTGAAATGCGGCCCGGAGGTTCTGTTCCTTTTGCTCGAATTTTGTATACATCTCGTAGTTCTTTTAACGACGATAGTGTTTTCGATGAATCTGTATACGGCGATAGTGTTTTCTCACTTGATTTGTTTTCTTTGTTTTTGTGTCCGCTTCTATTTATTTCATTTTCTGTTTCTATTTCTCTCTTTGTGCATTGGCGGCGGCATTAGGTTTTCTCGGCGCCTATGGGGCAAATTTTGGAAAGGTTGCAAGCTTTTGGTGAATTTGAGGTGATGATTGTTTCATTTGCTCAGTTCCAGTTTTCGCTTGTTAAATGGAATAGTAGCAGATATGAATATATATGTGAATATAAAATGTGGTCCTACGTGAAGAATCGAGATCACATATCCCTTTATTTCTTCGATTAATTAACATGCAACTAAATTACATATCTGCTGAAGTTTTTCTTATTACATCTTAGTTGTCATATGCTTCTGTAGATCATCCATTTCGGGGACAAAGTTATCCTAGAGGAACCGGTAGAGAGGTACAATTTATTTTAGTAATTTGTAACCACTTTATGACTTAATAGTATCAGTTTGTGCCTTATTTATATAAACTATTATTCAGATATATAGTATTTATGATGGATCTCTTATGAGTTATGACAGTGAACATTATGAGCAGTGCTGCACTCCACATGTGCATTTTAATATATTTTTTTCTTGAATACATATGTTTATCAGATTTATGTACCTGAAAAGTGAAAACTGATATTATTATATATTCGATTTGCTCAGTTCTCTTGTGTTTTCTGGAATATTATAAAAGCGAGCTATGAGCTATGTACTTTTCAAAAACAATAAACTAGAAAATGGATCTGAGCACTTTCTTGTTGAATAAAGAAGTTCTGGTTTATTTTAACACTTAAAAGTGTTCCCTCCTTGAAAAAGGAGATTCTGAATTTTAACCTTTGAGTTTAAAAACTTTTTTAACTTCAGCATCAACAAGAATTATCTTTGTTAATTTTAATAGACATACTAAAAACCATAAAACTATTATTTGGAGTTCTTGCATTGACTTTAGTATTTCAGGTGGCCAATTTGTGATTGCTTGATTGCTTTCCATTCATCTGGATATCCACTTGAAAAAGCTGAAGCATATGCTGCATTAAGGAAGTATGTCTCATCTTTCTTTCTTTAATTTCAAAATACACTTTCTCTTCTCAATATATAAAGATATTTTGAATATTAGCAACTACATATTTTACACTCTCCTTTTCAGGCCTTTCCTTGTTAATGAACTAGAACAACAGCACCTTCTTCATGACAGAAGGAAAGTATATGAGGTATGACTAAAAAATCCATCATGCTATATGTAAGTTTATTCAAAATATACACTCATTTATAAGAGATTCTTATTGTTCTGTTGTAAAAAATTCAAGTGTCTTGAATCATATGGAATTCCTGTTCCTCGATATGCACTTGTAAATAGAGAAAAACCATATCAAGATTTGGATTTTTTCATTGAGGAAGAAGATTTTGTTGAGGTTCATGGACAGAGATTTGGGAAGCCTTTTGTGGAGAAGCCAATACATGGTATATCAATTCTTCTTTTATTTCTGCACTGTTTTCCATATTTTTTTGTAATATTAAATTTTGAAAGTTAATTATTTTCTTTTCTTAATTTTGTAAAGGTGACGATCATCGCATAATGATATATTACCCTAGTGCAGCAGGAGGTGGCATGAAAGAATTGTTCCGGAAGGTCAGCTTTTTAACTTTATTTTTCTTTGTCACTTCTATTTTTTTTATTTCTTATTATTTATAGAATCTTATAATCTTGCAGGTTGGCAACAGATCAAGTGAGTTTCATCCAGAGGTTAGAAGAGTGAGGCGTGAGAGTTCTTACATATATGAGGAATTTATGCCAACCGGAGGAACAGATGTCAAGGTTTTATTTTTATTTTATTTATTTTGTTATTAATAACATCTTACTATTCATTAAAGTAAGTAATTGCTTACTAGTTCCTTTTTATGTTATAGGTGTATACAGTTGGTCCAGAATATGCACATGCTGAAGCAAGGAAGTCACCTGTTGTTGATGGTGTTGTTATGAGAAACCCTGATGGCAAAGAAGTAAATAATTCACCTTTTTTTTAAGTCGGTTTTGATGAATGCATTTTATAGTTATTTAAATTTGTTATATCTGGCAGGTGAGGTACCCTGTGTTGCTTACACCAAATGAGAAGCAAATGGCAAGAGAAGTCTGCATTGCATTTAGACAAGGGGTACGATTATTTTCTTTCCATTAAGTCCTGTATGGATAAACTGGCTTAATGGGTAACAATGTCTATTTGGATAAAGTGTTGTATACTCAAGGTGTGTACTTTTTTAACTGAATAAAGTGTCTGAACATGAGTAAATGACCATTTTACCCTTCTATGCTGAATAAACTGGCTGAATGCGTAATGATGTGTGTCAGGAGCGGGTAAAGTGTTGTACACACAAAGTCTGTTTCTTTTTCTGGACTGAATTGACTGTTTGAAAATGAGTAAATGACCATTTTACCCTTCTATGCTGAATAAACTGGCTGAATGCGTAATGATGTGTGTCAGGAGCGGGTAAAGTGTTGTACACACAAAGTCTGTTTCTTTTTCTGGACTGAATTGACTGTTTGAAAATGAGTAAATGACCATTTTACCCTTCTATGCTGAATAAAATGGCTGAATGGGTATTGATGTCTGTCAGGAGCGGATAAAGTGTTGTGCACACAAATTCTGCTTCTTTTTCTGGACCGAATTGACTGTTTGAACATAAGTAAATGACAATTTTACCCTTCTACGCTGAATAATATGGCTGAATGGCTGATGATATCTGTCTCTATGAAGTGTTATATGCACAAAGTCTGTTACTTTTTTGGATTGAATAACCTATCTGAACATGAGTAAATGACGATTTTACCCTTCTATGCTGAATAAACTGGCTGAATGGGTATGATGTCTGTGCGTGGTGGATAAAGTGTTGTACACACAATATCTGTTTCTTTTTTGGATTGAGTAGAGTGTCCAAACATGAGTAAATGACCATTTTACCCTTCTATGCTGAATAAACTGTCTGAATGGATAATGATGTATGTCTGGATGAAGTGTTGTACATATGAAGCCTGTTTCTTTTTTGGATGGAATAGACTTGTCTGACCATGAGTAAGTGACCATTCTACCCTTCTATGCTAAATAAACTGGCTGAATGGGGTAATGATTTCTGTCCGGATAAAGTGTTGTACACGCAAATTCTGTAAACTGTCTGAGCATGAGTAAAAGACCATTTTACCCTTGTATGTCATGTGGTCGCAGGTGTGCGGTTTTGATCTCTTACGCTGTGAAGGTCGTTCATACGTTTGTGACGTGAACGGTTGGAGCTTTGTCAAGAACTCATACAAGTAACAATCCTTTATTTTCTTCAGTAAGAATCAAATGTTTTCTTGCTTAATTCATTTCATCATGTTTATGATAATTCCAGATATTACGATGATGCTGCGTGTGTGTTGAGAAAGATGTTTCTGGATGCAAAAGCTCCCCATCTTTCAACAGCCATTCCGCCGATTCTTCCATGGAAAGTCAACGAGCCAGCTCAGCCTTCTGAAGGACTGACACGTCAAGGAAGTGGAATCATTGGCTCATTTGGACAAGCTGAAGAGCTACGATGTGTAATTGCTATTGTTCGTCAGTAAGATTCACATCCTTTCTCTTGTTTTATAAATTAAGGAAAATTGCAGGAAATAGCAACATACTTCACTCATTTCACTAATATAGGCAATGTATAATAGCTATATACCTACTTTTATCTACCCATGATAACAACATACTTGCATATTTTGTACCAGTAATAGCAATATGTAACTCATAATAGCAACGTACTTACATTTTCTTTACACATAATACTAATAGCAATACACTTACATTTTTTTACTGGTAATAGCAACGTACTTATGATTCTTTACCGATTATAGCAATATGTATAGGGTTAACACTGTTTCTGAGAAATGAACTATTCTCAGTGTCTTCAAGTTGCCAACAAACCGATTTTATTACATTAAATGGAAGCAAATTTTTTTTTTTTTTACCTCCTATACCAGGTATAGCAGGTCACTTTGCAAGTTTACACTTTTGACCCAATGTTAAAATTTTGTTACGATTTTGGTCCAATCTTTTATTCTTTTTACAATTTCGCGTTAAAATTAATTTTACCTTTTTAGCACTTTTTGTTCAACTTTTTATGAACAAAATTTAAAACTTTTTTTACAAAATTTCTAAAGTGTTTACAATTTTTACAACTCCTTTTTGCATGTTTTACAGCTTTCTTTCAATTTTTTTACAACTCTTTAAAGCTTTATAACTTTTTACAAAAATTTAAAACTTTTTTACAAATGTATTGCACTTTTCACAACTTTTTTACTAGTTGTTTTCAACATTTTTTACTACGTTTTTGTCAACATGTTTACAACGTTTTTTATTTTCATCTTTGCAGCGCGTGCAAAGTTTGTGTTAGTTGGTTCTATGGGTTTCGATCTGTGTAATTTCTCTTTCCATATTTGTAACAAAGTTGGTTTTATGGTTTTGATCTACTTTTTCTGTAGGTTGGTTCCATAGGTTTTATCATATTCGATCTATTCTTTGTGTTGGCTGTAAAACAAGTTTAAAAACAGTGTAAAAAGGACTAAAATAAGTTGAATAAACATCGTAAAAAAGTTGTCTAAAAAGCTATTAAAGTTGTATAAAATTTCGAAAAAAATATTGTATAAAAAGTGCATAAAAATTGTAAAAAAAAGCTTTAAAAATTGTAAAAAAAAGCTGTAAAAGGTTGTTAAAAAAATTTTAAAAAGTTATAAAAAGTGTACAAAAAGGTTGTAAAATGCTGTATAAAAAGTTGTAAATTTTTTCTATAAAAAGTTGAACAAAAAGTGTCGAAAAAGTATAATGTAAAGAAAAATTAACTTTGCGGTGAATTTGTGAAAATGATAAAAGTTTGGACCAAACTCGTAACAAAATTGAAACCTTGGGCCAAAAGTGTAACATTTTAACATGACTTGTTATACTTGATATAACAGGTAAAAGCGGGAAAAAGAAAGTTCGTTTCCATTTAATTATAACTTCTTTCATTAGGTGTCAACTTATTCTTTTTCTCTTAAATCTATGTTTTCGTTTGTAGTGGTGATAGAACCCCAAAGCAAAAAGTGAAGTTGAAGGTCACTGAGGAAAAATTGTTGAATATAATGCTAAAATACAACGGGGGAAGACCTAGATCTGAGGTGCTTCTTATATTTCTTTTTCTTTTTTACTTTATAATTCTTTTTTATCCCAATTTATTTATTAAACATATATCTTTTGTTCAACAACAGACAAAACTCAAAAGTGCAGTCCAGTTGCAGGACTTGTTAGATGCTACACGTATACTCGTACCTCACACCAGGTATTACTTGTTTTTATTTTTTTCTTTTATTGAAGATTCATAATTGTATACTAAAGGGGTAGTTTGGTCTTTTCCAGACCTGGTCTTGAAAGTGACAGTGAAGCAGAATACATTGAACATGCAGAAAAACTACGTCAAGTTAAAGCAGTTCTTGAAGAGGTTTTCATCTGAACTTATAACACCAATAATAAAAGAAAGGGAAAATTGCGTAGAATAGCAACGTACTTTACTTTCGCTTCCAATTTTGGCAATGTACAATTTCTTTATTACCCAAATACCAACATACTTACATTTCTTTACCATTATTAGCAATGTATGTAATTCTTTACCTACAATAGCAGTGTACTTACATTTTGCTATTGGTTTGGGCATTGTACTTTATTTATCACATATTGCTATTATTGGTAAAGAAATATAAGTATGTTGCTATTATCAGTAAAGAAATGTAAGTGTGTTGATGTTGTATGTAAAGAAAATGTAAGCACATTGCTATTATGAGTTACATATTGCTATTACTGGTTATGGGTAAATAAATGTAAGTATATTGTCATTCTAGGTAAAAAAAAATAAAGTACATTGCCTATATTAATATGACGAGAAAAGTACGTTGCTATTTCCTGCAAATTTCCCTAAAAGAAAAGATGAAATAAATACTCTCAAATTATTTTAAATAACAAATTATTAACTTCCAGGGTGGCCATTTTTCTGGCATTTATCGAAAAGTGCAATTGAAGCCACTTAAATGGATTAAAGTTTCAAAAGGGGACACTGAAGAGGAACGCCCCATTGAAGCATTAATGGTTCTTAAATATGGAGGTGTTCTCACACATGCTGGTAGAAAACAGGTGATTATTTTTAAATAATTTTCTTTTATATTATATAATTGTCACGGGAATTTTTATTATTCCATTTTTAATGCACAATTTTTTCCTGTTTCTTTTGTGTTGGTAGGCTGAAGAACTTGGCAGATATTTTCGCAACAACATGTATCCAGGTAATATACTTTAATTTCTACTTAGAACTTACGTTATGATTATTAATATATTTTGAAAATTACTTTTATAATTAAGAAGATGGATTTATATCTCAGGTGAAGGTACAGGACTACTTCGCCTCCATAGTACATATCGTCATGACCTAAAAATTTACAGCTCAGATGAAGGCCGAGTGCAGGTATCACTTTGACTTTTGTTGACTGCCAGTGACAATAATATTTTTATTTTTTTACGACTTTAAAAAACCTATCGACAGATGTCAGCTGCTGCATTTGCCAAGGGGCTTCTAGACTTGGAAGGACAATTAACACCAATCCTGGTTTGTTTACTTTATGTTACATCTACTTCAACAGTTTGACCATCCATTTTGACTTTGACTTTGACCATGACTAACACAAGTAAACTCCTTTTGAAGGTTTCACTTGTTAGCAAGGACTCTTCAATGCTAGATGGACTCGATAATGCAAGTACCAAGATGGAAGAAGCCAAGGTAATAATTACATGATTTCAATTGTCCAATTTTTTATTTTTTAATTCCATATAAATTTATTTTATTTTCAGGCTCGATTAAGGGAGTTAATAACATCTGGAGCTAAACTAGTTCAAACTAACGGATCATCAAAAAAACCATGGATGATTGATGGTGCTGGAATTCCTCCAAACGCTTCTGAACTTCTACCTAAACTGGTAACGTAGTCGGAGGGCTTGTACGTCATTAACTCAAACTTCAAGGGTTTAAGTATAATATCGTTAACCCTCTTGTAGGTGAAACTCACCAAAAAGGTTACCGAACAAGTAAGACTACTTGCAAAAGACGAAGATGAAAAGCTCACAGAAACAACTTCATACGATGTAATTCCTCCATATGATCAAGCAAAAGCACTTGGTAAAACAAACATAGATGTTGATCGAATTGCTGCTGGATTACCTTGTGGAAGTGAAGGCTTTCTTTTAATGTATGCAAGATGGAGGAAACTCGAAAGAGACTTGTATAATGAACGCAAAGAGTAAGCTTTTTATTTCCTACAAGTTGCCATTTGTATAAACAACACTTTCAATAATACTGTTGTATTTTGGACAGACGTTATGATATAACACAAATTCCAGATGTTTATGACTCCTGCAAGTAAGACCACTATTCTCACATTATAACTTAATTATTCTTACAATCATTTTCTCAATAATGACGTGTCTCAACAGGTATGATCTCTTACACAATGCACATCTTAATATAGAAGGATTAGATGAGCTATTCAAAGTTGCACAGGTACACTTAAGCAAAGTTGGTTGTTAATTAATAATTATCGGAACTTTTCTGAATGTTCTTCCATTATTGTTCAGTTACTAGCAGATGGTGTTATTCCTAATGAATATGGTATTAATCCGAAGCAGAAGTTAAAGATAGGCTCGAAGGTACGCTTAATTTATTGTAGCACCAAATTTTTTTAAGTCAATAACTTGATTTATGAATACTGATTTTAGATTGCAAGGCGGTTGTTGGGGAAAATCTTGATTGATTTGAGGAATACACGTGAAGAAGCGATTAATGTTGCGGATTTGAAGAGTCAGTGTCAGGACACGTCTTCTATTGCGGTTGTTAAAGAACATAATAATCATCGACAAAAGAATGCGAGTAAGAATGACGAGTCAAGAAAAAGTGAAAAGTCAAAGGATCCAGATGACGATGAAGACAAAGAAATTAAATATCGTTTGGATCCGAAGTGAGTATATTTACAAGAGTAGATTACATTTTTGGTCCTTGAGTATAGCTTTTTACAATTCTGGTCCAAAAAGTATTCTCTTGCAATTTTTTGTCCTTCTTTGAGCTTTTTGTTACGTTTTTGGTCCATGTTCTATGGGACCAAAATTGCAAAAATCAGCTAAACTCGGGGACAAAAAATAATAATCTTAATTGCATATTTTGGTCCAAAAAGGATTCTCTTGCAATTTTGGTCATTCTTTGAGCTTTTTGTAAGCGTTTTTGGTCCCTATTTCAATAAAATGACTATATCTCTAGGACCAAAATTGCAAAAATCAGTTACCCTTGGGAACCAAAAATAATAATTTTACTTGCAATTTTGGTCAAAAAAGTCTTCTCTTGCAATTTTGGTCCTTCTTTGAGCTTTTTGTAAAGTTTTGGGTCCGTGTTTCAATAAAATGATTATCTGTGGGACCAAAATTGCAAAAGCAGCTATACTCAGCAACCAAAATAATCATGTTACTTGGAATAGAGACCAAAAACATTACAACTTTACAAGAACCTCAAATAAGGACCAAAACTGCAAGAAAAAATGTTTTGGGACTAAAAATGAAAAATATCAGCTATACTTAGTCAGGGACCAAAAATGCAATTTACTATATTCTATAAGTCATATTCCATTTGTTCATTCCAAAAAAAATAGATGTTATTTTTAAAAAACTAATTTTTGTAGATATGCTAATGTGCGGACACCAGAAAGACATGTCCGAACTCGGCTTTACTTTACATCGGTATGTATAATCATCATTATGAGTTGTAAGTTGTAACTAAATTCTAATTTATTATGTGATGAAATCCTTGTTTAGCATGATAATTTTATTTTTGGTTTTCAACAACAGGAATCTCATATTCATTCCTTAATGAATGTTCTTCGTTACTGTAACTTGGACGGATCTCTTAAAGGGGAAGCCAGCCTTGTTTGTGACAGTGCTCTGGAACGACTATTAAAAACCAAGGAACTTGACTACATGAGCTATATTGTCTTAAGGATGTTTGAGAATACAGAGGTCCGTAATTCTTTCCCCCATTTTTTTTTAATTAAAAAACAACCATTTTCATAACATGATTTCCAATTATATACAATCTATAGGTGAATCTGGAAGACCCTAAAAGGTACCGTATCGAGATGACTTTTAGTCGCGGTGCTGATTTATCCCCCTTAGAGGTAAACAATCTATGTACTTACATACAAAAAAACAACTTTCTAGTTTTTATTACAAATGATTAATGTTGTTGTTTGTTGTATGTTGGGCAGCAAAACGACCTGGAGGCATCTTCATTGCACCAGGAGCACACATTACCAATAATGGGCCCCGAAAGGCTACAAGAAGTGACATCATATCTAACTTTAGAAAAAATGGAAAAAATGATCCGCCCTTTCGCCATGCCCGCAGAAGATTTCCCTCCACCAACAATCCCTCAAGGCTTCTCCGGTTACTTTAAAAGTACAGGAGTTTTAGAGCGACTGGTAAATCTTTGGCCCTTCCATAAGCACGGATATTCTCACCTCAAATAAACAATTCATCTTTTTTTTTTTTTACCGCACATTTTTTCACGGGTTTGATTCGATATATAAAAGCCCAAGACAATTCTAAAATTGTTATCGTTGTGTAGGGAGATCGAAATTGTTCGATGGTACATGCAACTACTAGTCATAGCTTTTTATCGGTCACCCGCGATTCCTTTGTATAAAATAATATGGGTAAGGAAATTTTCATATAGAAATAAATAAATAAACTTTGGTTCTATGTACGTTTTATAATATAACTATATTCTCACCTTTGGGGCAAAATCTTTTTTACTATTATTAACTACACTTGCATATATATAGTATATGCTTTTAAGATTGGTATCATACTTTCGGATCTTTGTTGATACGACATGTGGGGTGTAGTAAACATAGGAAACCACACGACACAGATCCATGAATTTAGATTCCTTTTACCATTATATAACCTTGATATTCTCGTACTTTTAAGATTTGGGGAAAATTCTGATTCTAGATTAAGATGCTTTTATTATGTTTCATTTTTCAAAAAGCAACTTTGGTTGGTTGTTGGTAGACATATGTGAGACTAGCTGGATATTGTGAGTTGTTATTTAGGATTTAGTATGGTTACAGGTGTCAATATACATGGATTAAACACTTTAGGTAACAGATGTATTTTTAAACCGAATGTTTTATATGGCCACAGTTTTTAGTTCTCGGTGAAATTTTTTTGGCCTGCAAATCCACAATGGCCCGTAATTCTGTACTCTATTTTATTTTTTCTTGGAATTAAAATCGTTGAAAATTAGATAATAATTGTTAAGTATTTAAATTAGGCAGCTCTTATTAAACTGATCGAATTGGTTGTATGTCTACATAAGCAAAAATTGGTGTACTAATTAGGTTTCTTCTCTTTTTTACCATTCGATCGACCTCCTTCTATGGTTAGCTCTTAACTAGTTTCAGGTACAAGCTTTGGGAATGAAGGCTATTATGTCATGTTTCTTCAGAGCTGTTGAGATATAACAAAACGAGTTAAGCACTTCAAACAAATCGATATTTGATTTCGGTGACACGAGCGGAATAAAATTATCGAAATAAATGGTAAACGAAAATGTAAAATCGGAACACAATAATTAACGTGGTTCGGTCACGGGATCACGACCTACGTCCACGGGCGAACGAGAGAGAGAGTTTTATTAACACCAAGAAAACACTACAATCATACAAGGCTAAACTGCACTTGTAGTCTGACCACTCACAAGAAAATATCACTCGCATTTTTGGCTGCCAAACTGGACTCTGCACAAAAGGCTATTGATATATCTATCTATCTATTTGTGTTTGTTGTGTGTTTGTGTTTTTGTGTGGTGCATGAAATATGGTGAACATGAAGGCTATTTATAGCTTGTTTTCACCAACTTAATGAATAAATAATTCATTCCTTTAACCACCATATTTGAATTGGACTTATTCAAGTCTTCATTTACCTAACAATCTCCCACTTGAAGGCTTGAACATCTCTCTCGTTCCTGCCATCCCTCATTTTCAAACTTCTAGAAGGCCAGTTAAAGTCATACAAAACTTCAACTTGTCTGTGGTAACCACCTTGGTGAACATATCTGCTGGATTCTTTGTTCCAAGGATTTTCTTCAGATTCAGAGTTTCATCATTGATTAACTCTCGAATGAAATGGTACCTCATCTGAATGTGTTTCGTTCTATTGTGAAACACCGGATTCTTTGCCAGGTAAACTGCACTCTGGTTGTCACAATGCAGTACACAATCCTCCTGTTGCATTCCAAGTTCTGATAGGAAGTTCTTCAACCATATAAGCTCCTTGGCTGCTTCTGCAATAGCCATGTATTGTGCTTATGTGGTTGAAAGAGCAACACTCTTCTGTAACCTAGACATCCAGCTGATTGCGGTACCTCCGATTGTGAAAACGTAACCTGTTGTGCTCTTACCCGAATCCACACATCCACCCAAATCTGCATCGGCAAACCCTTCTAAGACTACCCCATTTCTCCTGAAACATAGGGCAATCTCAGCTCCTTTCAAGTAGCGTAACAGCCACTTTACTCCTTCCCAATGCTCTTTTCCTGGATTTGACATAAACCTGCTTACTACTCCCACTGTATGAGCAATATCTGGTCTTGTGCATACCATTGCATACATCAAACTACCAACTGCAAATGCATAAGGAACTTTAGCCATATGTTCTCTGTCTTCTTCCGTCTTTGGGGATTGCTTCTTTGAGAGTTTCTGACTTCCCAAAGGTGTACTTCTTGCTTTAGCATCTGCCATGCTGAACTTTTCTAAAACTTTCTTGATGTACTTCGTTTGTGAAAGTTTTAATGTACCGGTAACTCTGTTCCTGGCTATGCTCATGCCCAATATCTGCTTAGCAGCCCCTAAGTCCTTCATCTCGAACTCTCTAGACAACTGCTTCTTAAGCTTGTTGATCTCCTGCATGTCGGATCCAGCTATCAACATGTCATCAACATATAATAACAGGATGATGTAAGAGGAGTTGAATTTCTTCAAGTAGCAACAGTGATCCATCTCACATCTGTGATACCCACTCCTTTGCATGAAGTTATCAAACTTCAAGTACCACTGTCTTGGAGCTTGCTTCAAACCATACAGACTTTTCTTTAACTTGCACACCAGATTTTCCTTATCGACTGTGGGAAAACCTTCTGGCTGTACCATGTAGATGTCTTCTTCCTGGTTACCATGGAGAAAAGCTGTTTTCACATCTAGCTGCTCTAGATGGAGATCTTCAGAGGCTACAATACCCAAGACCATTCTGATTGTAGTCATCTTCACAACCGGAGAGAAGATCTCATTATAATCGACCCCTAGTTTCTGTTGGAACCCTTTGACCACCAATCGTGCCTTGTATCTTTTACTGCCATCGATCTCATCCTTTACCCAGAACACCCATTTGTTCTGCAGTGCTTTCTTCCCAGCTGGGAGCTTGACCAAGGATGACCAAGGACCAGGTCTGGTTCTTGTCAAGTGAGCTCAATTCGTCTTCCATAGCCTTCTTCCACTGTATGGAATCTTTCATCCTTAAGGCCTCTGGATAGGACTCAGGTTCCCATTCTCAGTCAACAACAAGTAATTTGCTGAAGGAGAATACCTAACTGGAGGTCTTCGTACTCTAGTGGATCTACGAACAGTAGGAGTTGAGGTCTCTGCATCATCTGCAACCCCGTCTTCAGAACTACTGTCATCTGTGCTCCCACTATCTCCATATACATCAGAGCTCCCACTGCTTCCTGAACTTTCACCTATCTCTGGAGTACTGATAGGTTTCACAACGTCATCTTTAGAGATTTCTTCAAACTCGACTTGACTTTCTGTTTTCTCTGGTTGCTTGTTTCTGCCTGAGCTCTCTGCAAGTTCATCTTTATATAGGACGTTCTCGTTAAACACCACATCCCGGCTTCTAATAACCTTTTTATTTTGGTTATCCCAGAAGCGGTACCCCATGTCATCCAACCCATAGCCTATAAAAGTGCATTTCCTTGCTTTTGCCTCTAGCTTGTCTCTCTCCGAGTCTTTAACTTTGACATAAGAGACACAACCGAAAACCTTCAAGTGTTTGAGAGAAATATCACGACCTTGCCATTCCTCTTCTGGAATCTTGAACCCTATGGGGACTGAGGGTCCTCTGTTGATTAAATATGCTGCTGTGTTGACGGAATCTTCCCAGAACATCTTGGGTAAACCTGCATGCAATCTCATGCTCTTAGCCCTTTCGTTTAATGTACGGTTCATTCTCTCAGCTACTCCATTTTGCTGAGGTGTCTCTGGAACCGTCTTCTACATTCTGATTTCCTGGTCAGCATAGTAATCAACAAATTCTTTACTACTGTATTCGCCCCCATTGTCTGATCTGAAACACTTGATCTTCAAGTCTGTTTCATTTTCCACAGTAGCCTTCCATTTCTTGAAAATGCTGAAAACTTCAGACTTATGCTTCAAGAAATAAACCCAAACCTTCCTTATGCAATCGTCTATGAACGTGACATAGTATCGGGATCCTCCCACTGAAGAAACTGAAGTGGGACCGTAGACATCTGAATGAACTAGCTCCAACTTCACGGACTTGGGCTGATGACCCACCTTCTTGAAAGTGACTTTCTTCTGTTTGCCAAGAACACATGGCTCACAGAAATCGACTTTCACAGTCTTCAGCTCTGGTATTCTTCCTTTGGAAACTAGCATCTTCATTCCCTTCTCACTCATATGCCCAAGTCTTTGGTGCCATAGAGTAGATGCCCCAACTTCTTCAACAGCGTGTACTTCGGCATCAGAAACTTCCACCATATAAAGTGTACCCTGCTTCTGTCCTCTAGCAACAACTAAATTCCCTTTTGTCACCTTCCACTGATGATCACCAAATGTAACATGGTGACCTTCATCATCAAGCTACCCCACGGATATTAACATCCTCTTCAAGTCAGGAATGAACTTGACATTCTTCAAAGTCCAATCTATACCTAAAGTTGTCTTGAGGACCACATCCCCAACACCTGTAATATACAGGCTCTTGTTGTCTGCTAGTCTGACCTTTCCTTTGTACTGCCGAAAATTCTGCATTACTTCTCTGGAATGACTAGCATGGAACGACGCACCAGAATCCATGATCCAGGATTCTGTTGAGTTTTCAACACAGCAAATGAGCGCATCATCTTCAGAATCTACTGCCATATTGACTTCCTTCTTGCCTTTGTCTGCCGAAGGCTTTGCGCACTGATTTCTGAAGTGACCTTTCTCCTTGCAGTTCCAACAGGTAATATCCGACCTGTTCTTTGACTGACCTCTCTTTCTCGACTTTGATCTTCCTCTACCACCGCCTCCTCTGTTGGACTTCCTTCCCCTGTCTTCAGCGCTTAGAAGACTACTGGAAGATTCCCCGATACTCCGTCTGCGCACATCCTCACTAAGGATTAAATTTCGAATGCTTTCGAACGTCAGCTTAGCACCTCCGACTGAACTGCTGACTGCTGTAACCGTACCGGACCAACTTTCTGGCAAAGATGATAGTAGCAGCAATGCCTGAACTTCATCTTCAAATTTAATATCAACCGATATTAACCTCGACAATATTGAATTGAATTCATTTATATGATCAGTTGCTGAACTACCCTCCATCATCTTCAAATTTACCAACTGTCTGATCAGAAAAACTTTATTTGACGCCGAGGGTTTCTCGTACATGTCAGATAGCGCCTTGATCAACCCATGAGTTGTCTTCACATTGACAATGTTGTAAGCAACGTTCTTTGCCAATGACAACCTCACCACACCAAGAGCCTGCCGGTCTAACAATTCCCAATCCTCCGGCCTCATGTGAAAAGGCTTCTCTTCAGACAGAGGTTCATGTAACCCTTTTTGGTAGAGATAGTCTTCGATTTGCATTTTCCAGAAACCGAAATCGTGACCATCGAATTTGTCGATCTTAACTCTCCCATCTTCAGCCATAGCTCAAAAAAAAAATATTTTATAAGGCCAATCGAAACCTCGTTTCTGATGTGGAAGATCAGACTAAGCTGCAACCACAAAGCATACGCGAGATACGACTTCCTTTAAACCCAGAGCTCTGATACCAGTTTGTTGAGATATAACAAAACGAGTTAAGCACTTCAAACAAATCGATATTTGATTTCGGTGACACGAGCGGAATAAAATTATCGAAATAAATGGTAAACGAAAATGTAAAATCGGAACACAATAATTAACGTGGTTCGGTCACGGGATCACGACCTACGTCCACGGGCGAACGAGAGAGAGAGTTTTATTAACACCAAGAAAACACTACAATCATACAAGGCTAAACTGCACTTGTAGTCTGACCACTCACAAGAAAATATCACTCGCACTTTTGGCTGCCAAACTGGACTCTGCACAAAAGGCTATTGATATATCTATCTATCTATTTGTGTTTGTTGTGTGTTTGTGTTTTTGTGTGGTGCATGAAATATGGTGAACATGAAGGCTATTTATAGCTTGTTTTCACCAACTTAATGAATAAATAATTCATTCCTTTAACCACCATATTTGAATTGGACTTATTCAAGTCTTCATTTACCTAACAAGAGCTAAAGTCATTACAATTTTTACTTAGAGGAAAACAAAGCAAATAAGCATGATCACCATTGCAAACATGACAGACACTATCTAGTTAAACCTAAGCACAAAACAATATTCACTTCATTTTCACCAATCTACTTAAAAAAATTTGTAATGTACATTCCTAATGGAGGATCAATCTACTTAAAAATTTTGTAATCATTTGTATCTTTACATATAAACCATATAACGTACATGAATTACAACACTGACTCTGGAATTCAAATAGTTACATTGAGTCGAGACATCATGAGATACGCATGAGATACTCCGGACCGACCCGGAAAATACTTGAAATCTACGTGGTTTAAAATGAGTCAAGCTCGAGCTGCTCGTGTATGTCATTGCGTCGATCCGAGTATTGGAATACTCGGTCCATAAAACTCACGAGCTTCATTGAGCTTAGTCAGATTTACACTTTACCCTTTATTTTCTTTTTCATATTTTTAAATAATCGAGCAGGGTTGAGTTAAGCTCGCTAGCTTAATTGTGCTTAGTTATATATATACTTTTATAATTTAGTAGTGGTGGTTGTGTTTGTAATATTGGTCATGATTTTTTGCTTTGTTTTGTCTGAAGCAAAAGCTGTAACGACCTTAGGTCCGGAAATTTGATAAAGAGCTTGTGGGAAAGGAATGTCGAGCAATCAATGAAAAAAGAAGTAGAAACCTTTTTAGTACACTGATGTTTGCTTATATGGACATATATTTGCCACATAGATACCACTTTAATAAGGTTTGTTCATGTAAACTTGTAAAAACATGTTATCCGATTCATCCTATCAAAAAATTGTTGTTCTGAATTTTTTTTTATTAATATGAATGGTTATTTCTTAAAGCTTTTGTAAATAAGAATGAGTTTTTAGAATATAACAATAATAATAATAATAATAATAATATAGTGACATTTTATATAAAATATTTAAATATAAGAACTTTTCTGAAAATTTCTCATATAATACACACATACGCGCGTGCGGACGTGCGTGCATGCGTGTGGGCGCGCGAACACACACACACACACACACACTCTCTCTCTCTCTCTCTATATATATATATATATATATATATATATATATATATATATATATATATATATATATATATATATATATATATATATATATATATATATATATATATATATATATATATATATATATATACCACAAAATGGACTATTTTCGACTGTTGAATTCATCAGCTATGCCGTTTACAAATAGATTTTCGACGAAAAAAAAATTGATCAGTAAAATGCGTGTGTACTTTTTCCTTAAAGATATGGTGAAAGTCTAACAAAAAATGGCTCCATATTTAATTTCCCATAGATTTTTGACAAAAAAATCTATCGGTAAAAACGCATTCGTAATTTTCTTACAAATTTAGTGATGGTCTACCGACAAAAAGTTCCATCACTACTTGCTGATAGATTCCTGACAGAAGATTTAAGTGACAAGAAACCAATTTTATGACAGATTGTTTAGTGACATATTTTCGACTGACCATTTTCCTTTAGTGACAAATTCGTAACATAATTTATTACTATTTTGTGACAGACTTCCGTTAATAATCGGTTGGTGAAATGATAGTTCAAAGAAAAACAGTGAAAATTCACTAGAATTAAAAAAATATATATAAAATGCAAAAAATACAATACAATTAACACCGAATAAAGTTTAATGATTTCAACCACAAAGGATAATTAAGCATAAATCTAAAAAGTATCTAATACATATTCCACAAACATAATAAACGTAAATTTAAAAAGGTATCAAATACAATAAATATAAAAAAGCCAACATTTGAGCATCATTGTTACCAACATTCCCAGACCTGGAAATTTCACCATCCAACCAACCAACACCCACCCATCACAAATCAATCTTGGAACATTAACTCCACAACAACATTACCTCATACTAATACAACACCAGTAGCGAAACAAATGACGCCACTCAATAGGAGAATGTCATATTGGAAAAAGTTCTTTAGCTACCAAGCATTTCGGGCCCGGTACTTAACCGAACAACAGAACACAGACAAAGGCATTCTAGTTGACCCTACATGACAACACATGCATTTAACCAATCATTCGGGGTCCCAATCGTTGGACAATTAACAAATACGGATATCCTCACCTTTGATTAGCGAGTTGCATAACAATATTCTACCTCCAAGTTCCCGCCTACATATATGTCAAAAACTATGATGGTAACACAGAACCGAATGGCTACATAGAAATATATATACGACGAAGACATGGAGTCCCTCAAGCTGGACTGCAGCCTGCAGGTTCTAGTATGTATACTTTAAAACAACTTTAGAATGCTAGTTTAAAATCCTAACCAATAACATTCGTAACTAGGGAATAATTGAAAGGTGAATTCACAAGCCATTTCGTTCAACAATGAAACTATACATTTGATAATCATGTTATCCTTAGTTACCGACAAAAAGATGGGGAAACTCCCGAATACTTGGTGAGATTTAATATAGCCTCACTTCATTGCCCAATCAGGGACGATTCTTCGGTAGAAAAGCTGGAACAAGAAATGAACTATTTGAAAGAATAAAAAAGTACATTAATGTAACACAAGACTTTTAGGGTAATTTTAAAATATAAATAAATTATTAATTAAATTATAAAAATAATAGCAATCTATGTAAATTAAATAATATTCGTTATAAAGTTTCTAAGTGGAGTCGATATATGTAAATTTAGGGTTTGACTTAAATTGTGTACTTTATGTTGGGATAATGTCTAAGTCATCAGCTTGTGGTAATATTTTTAACAATGACAGAAGTCCTTTTGGGTTGCCCTTAGGACACAGAAAAAAAAAAAAAGACAGAGTCAAAAGGAATTAAAGAAGGCAAAATGACACTGTAGCCCAACAAACTATCAGTTTTGGTTTAAATGGTCCCTCAATTTTTTTTTTGTTTTTTTTGTTTTTTTTTTTTTGCATTTTAGGGGTACAAAGTAGAGATTGACCTATTTATTTAATCCCTCAATACAATTTAACCGGTTACATTGCCATATAGATGGATCTCATCCTACGTGGCATATGATGTGGCTTCCACTATAGCAAACTTGCCACATAGGCCGATCTCTTTCGTTTCCTTCGATAACTCCTCCATCAGCCCAATCTCACCATTTTGGAAGGGGTAAATAGAGAATACCCCAAATTATTTCCATCTTCTTCTTCGGCTTCAAATAAATACCAACAGATCGTGGACACTGATTTCTCTGCCTAAGGAGATAGATAATGCTTCACAAAAGCCAAAATCGTGGATATGCCTCCCGCCTTGGAGCAACCAATGCAAAATCCAAACTGTTGACACTTATCTTTACGCAAGACCTAAAATCCCGACAGCGTATTCGGAAATTGCTTCATTGCTGCTAAAAACCTTAGAAATTGATTTGAATGGATACACGACGATTAGTTTGAATGAAAATTGCTGCATCGCTGCAAAACCCAAAATTGTAGCGTATTCGAAAATTGCTTCATCGATTGAAGCATAAACGTGATTTGGTGATTGAATCGCTAGTTCAGAATCAGACTCGCTAAATTGATCCATCGATTGAAGCAATAGTGAACCTGATTTGGTGATATGGTGATTCGTCGATTGAAGCAATAGTGAACCTGCTGCTAAATTGATCTTGTTGGTTTTATGATTGAATCGCTAGTTCAGAATTAGACTCGTTAAAAACCTCACAAATTCGCCTCAACCAACTGAACTGGAATTTTCAAGTCGTATCGAGTGTACTTGTGAATTTAGCAAACCATAATGAAATTGCATCTGCTGAAGTTGTAAATTAATCTTGTTAAGTTCTGGATGTACTCGCTAAATGTACAATTAATCAAGTCTGATACCGCCAAATCCATGGACCATTGAGGTCGCATAATAGTTTAAATCGAGGGTTACATGAGATGGAGTGATTCGTTTCTCTTGACAATGGCTCCCACTCGTCCTCGATCCGAAAAAATCCCATCGATTTGCAGGTAATAGGGGAAAACTGCACTGTGGCAAACTTTCTACATGGCGAATCGGCTTGATGACTAGGCAAGAAGTGACCGATTGACCCCTTCAATTCTGTTTCAAGGGATTTTCTAACACACAAAACTAATTTTATTCCTCTAGGAAGCAAGAAAATAACTTAAGGGACCATTTAAAACCGAAACTGATAGGTTGTTGGACTACAATGTCATTTTGCCATTAAAGAAAGGAAGATTAGTTTATTAATTTATTGAGAAATAAATTAATTAAAAACTAGATCAATAAATTAATTGATAAAATAATCTAGAATTAATTTAGAATCAATTAAAGGGGTTGGATTGTAATTGATTGAAGGTTTAATCAAAGATTACAAGTCCATGGGGTGCGGCTGCCAAAAGGCTCCTAAGTTTGAAACCCTAGGAGCCCATACACTATAAATAAAGGCCTTGGGGTACAACCCTAAGGCATCCCAAGCCTCATTGAGCCGCCAACTTCTCCCTCTCCTTTCCTTTATGCAAAATCTCTTCCCTATCTAGGGTTAAAGTTCTTTGCTTCTGATCTGTCTGGTTTTCTGGAGATTAATGGGTGTGAATCACTAGAGGGGTTCTACTTTGGATCATGTTCATCCTTGCAATCGTGGCCTTGACCAGAACACAAAGAAGCAGACTTGCTGAGGTATATTTGTTTAAGTTTTGAGTTGCAATAATAGTTATGAACCGTATGATCCTGAACAATGTTCATGGAATTTGTTTGATTTGATCTTATCTGTCTTCCACTACATGTGTTTATGTGATCAAATCCCAACACTTTAAACCTTAAGTGATCCCTATTTAATGCTATTAAAAATCATAAGACTAGTTTTGTTATGAACTTAGTTAGTTACGGTTAAATTAGTAAACTTAGTAGCTAGATATGAATTAGGATCATTTTGTAGCCAAATGAGAAAATTATGTTTTTGAGAGACCATAAATGTCAAGTTACCAAACTAGAACATAAAACCTATTTCCCTCCCTCATTTATTCAGTTGGAGGTTTTGAAGAGTAGAGAACTCGAGAGTGGTAATTTTTGGTGATTGAGGAGGGTTAAAGCTAATTTGAAGAGGTCTTGAAGTATTGGTTTAAGAGTCTTCATGGCATACTCAAGGAAGTAACCAATGTTGATCATCTTCTTCATTTTAATAACATAGGTTTTGGGATTTCTATTCAAATTTGAAAAATCCTATGTTAACTAAGTGTTAGCTTGAGTTTCTAGTTTAGTTTTCATCAATAATAGACTACTATGTCAACAAGTTCCTTTGATTTGGCTTGATTTCAACATCATAAATTGTTTTGGAAGTTTACGAACCCTAGATTGGTTAAATGTTGATTGGAATCTTTATATCATGAATTTGATGTTATTATAGCTTACAAATGGATATTATAATCTCAAAGGATGTTAATCGATTCAAAATATGAGACTAGTAACCTGTAATTTGTCATTGGGCCGATTTCAAGCTAACGTAGAGATCATAAGTTCATTAGATGTATATATATATATATATATATATATATATATATATATATATATATATATATGTGTGTGTGTGTGTGTGTGTATGTGTGTGTATGTATCTGTGTATGTTATATGTATTGATATATATGTATGTGTATACATAAAAACATATACAAATACATATACATTGTTATAAACATACACACATACATAAAAGTATATACACACATACATGTTTACATAACCATACATAAACCTTTACGTATACATAGATACACTACGTACATAAACTTACATAATTATACACAAACATGCATACAGACATATACATATACATAGATATACACATAAATACATCCACATACATTACACATGATGATGATAATATATATATATATATATATATATATATATATATATATATATATATATATATATATATATATATATATATTGAAAAGTTTAAATAGGAACTTTAAAATGTTAGGAGTCTGTGAGAACCAATCTAAGCCATTAAATAACCATATTTTTCGTATTTTTATTTTTAATAGTTTTTTTATTATCTTCAAATATATTAAATATAGAAAAATTATTTTATTTTTGAAATGTTTTACAATACTCACATTTGAATGAAAAATTATGCCTATTAAACTGTAAATGCATAAACATAATTTTTTTATCGTAAAATATAAATCAATAACGGTCGTTAACTATAAATGATAAAAAAAATTATATATATATATATATATATATATATATATATATATATATATATATATATATATATATATATATATTCGAAATAATGGATCATGAAAGAACCTAAAAGATTGTGAGAACCAAATAATTAGTTATGAATTTTTTTATACAATATTAAAAAAAATTATACCCAAATTGTTTATTATCCATTAGAGGATTTAAAAGTAGAAATTAAAAAACCACCTTTTTATATGCATATGTATATGTATATACATATATTATACGCATATGGATATTCATATTGGAATACAAAAAATTGATTTTCTTTTGAATTTTTTTAATTTTTATTTACGCATGATAAGAAAAAATTAGTATTATATTTTTTTGAAAAATATTGATTAGAAATTTTTTTATAAAATGAGTTTTTAGTTATATATATATATATATATATATATATATATATATATATATATATATATATATATATATATATATATATGAGTGTTTAGTTTTTCTCAAATAAATTTATAAGTATTGTGTAACCTTCAAACTCAATCTGGACCACTCATTTAAAACACATTCTTTTAAGAATGTACAAAATTTAGTTCATTCTTTTAACAATGGTAAGAACTCATTATGTCAAAAACTTATTCTGTTAATAATGTGTTTTTTTTTTCATTGTTACGAGAATGAAATCCGATGGCCAGGATTTGGTTACAATGTAACACAATAATTGTCATTATTATTATAACCTAACCATATATATATATATATATATATATATATATATATATATATATATATATATATATATATATATATATATATATATATATAAAAAGTTGTACGGTACAAACACTATTGCTTGTGCACACTTCATTCATAGATAAAGGGGTTTCGTTTTAGAGAGATGAATCACAAGGTTCAGTTTCATGTCAGTATTCTTTTTTCATAAGACTTCCTTCTGGAATCATGGAATACATTACTAAATTTCTACTGTCAAAAGTGTAAAAACAAGAAAAATATGACGTATATGAAATCTATATGCATGCATCTGCCCCAAGACCACCCCAGCCCTCAGGCTCCCGATCTCATTTTTGTATCTGGGATTGAACTCGATTTTGATAAAGTTCCAGTTACAACTTACAATTACTCAAAACAATTTCATTCTGTTAAACCTAAACCTAAAGATGGTTCATCAATTGTTATTACGTACATAAAAGTTCACTAATTTGTGAACATAAATTGAAGAAACTGAGTAATTGTATCATTTTTGAACTTACATGGAGGTAGCTAGCTTCATCACCTCGACAATCTTTGTTAGAAGGAAACTTTGGATCGCAAGTGAAAAGACACCTACTACAAAACCTGTTAGCTAGCCAATTATGTTGGCTTTGACACTGAGAAGTAGCCGGTGTCATCTCACCTGCGATCCAAGTTTACCCTCTTTATGCCGTCTTTTACCTCCCATGGATTCACATGTAGCCATGTTTCTGGCATACAATTGAATTGTTAGATCATATGAAAGATAACTCATTATAGGAAGAGCAAATTAAGGTTTTTCATTCCTTTTACAGGGGATGAAAGACGGAAAAAGCAGATCCGATATCATTTCTCCTTCACAAACACTTGTTACTTATAGACTCTTCCCCCCCCCCCCCCCCCCCCCCCCCTCCCTCTCCTCTCTCTCTCTCTCTATATATATATATATATATATATATATATATATATATATATATATATATATATATATATATATATATATATATATATATATATATATATATATATATATATAAAACAAAAAAAAGAACCAGATGTAAAGTTTCAACATCCAAAGATGAGAAAATAATTACATCTTTTAACAATTCTTTAAACATGAGAAAGTAATAACATCCCGTAACAATCCTCTAATATCTCTGGGATTTTGTTTATTTTAATTATATACAACTTTATTTATATTTCATAGGAATTGTGATTATTGAGTTAAAATAAACCATAAATCAAAGTTGTTTCTTGGTTATATGATATGAAAAAAAAATACGGACTGTATTATTTGAATATTACTACATCGAACAGGAGTAAATTCTATATATTATATAACCGTTTCAGGTTTCTAAACCAAATTATACAAAATTCTTGTATATAAAGACTAAACGGTATGGGATTGCCTATGATGGCGGCAACACCGCCCCCTCGGTAGCGGCATCGGCAAACAAACTCTCCCTATCGGCATGTTGGTGCAGCTCCCCCTCAACTGAATCTTCTTGTTGGCACCACCCCTCCACCGATCCTTCTTTCTCTATCTTGTCTCTTTCTCTAGACCTGGCAAACGTGTCATGTCGTGTCGATTTCGTGTCGTGTCAAAACATTAAACGGGTTGAAAGTGCTCAACCCTAACCCAACCCGTTTAATAATCATGTCGTGTCGTGTCAACCCGTTTATTTTCGTGTCGAGTTCGTGTCGAGTTTCAGGTTTGGGGTTTAGACTTTGTAAATATATCATATCACTTTTCGAGTTGAAACACTAAGTATGTTGAAAGAATAGGAGTTTGGAGCGAAAAGGAAAACATGAAAAATTAGTAGTAGAAACATTCACACTAAGTTTATAGAGCAACGTTAAAAGATTAGGAGTCGGGAAGATGAATGACAAGGTTGCGAGGAGGAGATAGAGGCCGAGTGAAACTGTGGAGTATGAGTGAGAAAGTAGAAAAGTGAAAATGACTTCATGACTTAGGTGGCTAAGCGACTTCCATATTATAAAACATGTCAATAAAAGTTTTTCTTTTAAATATGATATTGGTTTTTGACTTGTCCAATTTACATATGAATTAGAAAAACTTGAATATTAATAAACGGGTCATTTCGAGTCATTTTCGAGTTGAAAGTTTCAACCCTGACCTTACCCGTTTAATTATCGTGTCGTGTCGTGCCAACCCGTTTAATTAAACGGGTTGAAATCTATTACCCAAACCCGTTTATTTCGTGTCGAGTTCGTGTCGTGTCAGGTTTTGCCACCTCTATCTTTCTCCTCTCCTCTGCTTACACGTAGTGAAGTTTATTCCTTACCTTAATACCTAAACATGTAGCATCGCATGTAAGATTCATTAATCTACCTTTAATGCAAGACTTTCAATTCGAAGGTATAATATGAATAAAATGTAGAAAATTATATATATATATATATATATATATATATATATATATATATATATATATATATATATATATATATATATATATATACTTTTCTACATTTTATTCATATTATACCTTCGAATTGAAAGTCTTGCATTAAAGGTAGATTAATATATATATATATATATATATATATATATATATATATATATATATATATATATATATATATATATATATATAATAAAAACTGTAATTATTGTATAGACGTAACGACAAATCAAATACGAGAATCAGCCAAGGGTATTTTTGTCAATTGATTTATAAATCAGTTAATTAAATTTAATTCCTATACGTATGATATAATTATGGTAAAGTAGATCTATAATTATGGAATCTTGATAACGAATTCAATACCCTAGCTGCCATCGACGTGATCCTGGAACCTCCGCCACATTCATTATCGCACGCCTCTGGTAAACATCGCCAGCCGATCTGTCGCCATCCGCCTCTCATCGCCACCGGTGGAAAACGTCTGCCACAACCTTCATCCCTTTGGACTTCACATACTACAGCCGTGAAACAGTAAATAACCCACCACCATCGTTATCGTCTACAGCCTACACCACCACTGGTTCAACATCAACCGCCTGCAGCACCACCGGTTCACCATCAAGCCAACTCTCGAACCCCTTCTTCGATTTCTTCTAGGCTGGAAACATATACATGAGGATTAATGTTTTTGAGAGATATGTCGAGATTCTTGCAGATTCTAGGTAATTTTTGTGTATTTAGAATATGTAGCAGAATATGTATCATCCTAGTAGAATGTGTTTGTATGATTTTTGTGATTCTCGGATCAATGTTGTGGATTATTCTAACAGGTGAAAAGATCATTCTGATGTTGCAGGGTAATTCTTCGTGCATTCAAAATATACAAGAAATAGAGAATAAGCCTTAAAGTTTGGTTTCAAGGCATTCATTCTTACAGAATATCATTTCCACATAATATAATTCTCATAGAATGTCATTCTATTTTGTATATTAGATTCTAGTATATTTTTCTAGTCATTTTGATGTTATACAATGCAATGTAAATCTGATTTTGTAATTCATATAAGTATGATGTTGAGAATGTCATTCTATTTTGTATATTAGATTCTAGTATATTTTTCTAATCATTTTGATGTTATACAATGCAATGTAAATCTGATTTTGTAATTCATATAAGTATGATGTTGTAATTGATTCTACCATAATGTTTAACTTACTTTCAAAATATGAAGTAACATTCTTTTAAAAATACTAGTCATTCTAATGTATGCTTTGTAATTCATTCTAATAGAATGTAAGTGATTATGAATTTAGAATAAGAACCGAAATTAATTATATATTTTATTAGAATTGTAAAAAAAATTAATGTTTGAATTTGAAAATAAATTTGAATTTGAATTTGAAATTATATTTTAATTCAGAATTTAATCCCATGGAAATATCATATTCCATAATTGGAAAACATAAAAAGTCCATATTACCCTATAAAATTATATTATTAGAAAGTTGATATCTTTTTAATTAAAAAAAATCAATATTCTTTTATTAATCATAGCTATTGCCCATTGATAATTACAATCATACGCACCAGATTTGTCCTTACGACCATACAATAATTGTGGTTCTTAATGTAACCTAGTCATATATATATATATATATATATATATATATATATATATATATATATATATATATATATATATAGGACTAGGTTACATTAAGAACCACTATATATATATAGGACTAGGTTACATTAAGAACCACAATTATTGTATGGTCGTAAGGACAAATCTGGTGCGTGTGATTGTAATTATCAATGGACAAAGAGTAGTTTAGGAGTAGGAGTAGGATAGATTTGCCGTTCTATATATATATATATATATATATATATATATATATATATATATATATATTATCAAATGTAACTTGATAAATATTGTGTAACCTTGTAACTAAATATGAATCAATTATTTTAAATTTGAACATGTCTATAATAGTAATTGACATATAAATCAATTAATTTTAAATAAATTAAATCCTATAAATCCCGTAACTGACTCCTATAATTATGAAAACTGATTTTTTTTTCCGAATTCTGATTGGTCTACAAAGTCACACAATATTTATAAATATTAGAATAACCTATCTACATACATGTCTTTATATAGGAACGTTGTTCACTTATGAACATATGTTAATATATGAAAATTTTGTTCATAGACGAGCATTTGTTCATAGATGAACATATGTTTCAATAGTGGAGTTAATAAAATCATGTAACATTTTAGGTTTCTATATTTTAGGGATTTCATTTGCTTGTTATATTTTATTACCATTATACATTTTTAAGTACTCACACCAAATCCTCTCTTCTCTAAACAAGCTCTAAGCCCGCCATAATTGCCGACAACTGCCACTACACGGACGACCGCCACCACTGCCGACGTCTGGCGAAACAAGCTTAGATGCTGCTGCAGTGAATCAGCTTCATGTCGCCTCTATCTCTTTCTCTATAATATCCGTTGAAACACCACCAGATCCGCTGCCTCGCCTACGTGGTGAAACTCCGTCTGCTCAACTTCGTCTCTTTCTCTCTGATCTCCGGTAAGAAACCATCATATCTATTTTCTAGTGACGCACCATCAGATCACATAATTCTATTTTTATTCGATCTCCGTTGAAATGCCACTAGATCGATTCACCATTGCCACCTCGTATCTTTATCTCATATATGTTCTCTGGCGGTGGAGTCTAAGGATTGAAGTTCTGTAACAAAATGCATAGAAGATGTTTGATGAAATGCTTGAATGAAATTTGTAAGAGTTTTAAGCTATGTATATAATATAAACTAAACTATGAATTATTTCATTACACCGTGAATGTAGTGTAAATTAAACTGTGTATTGAAATATATTTAATTAGAAAGAAAATGTAGGAACAAATATAATGGCTGAAAAATTGTATTTTTATTGAAATTTTACGTGATAAATTAGCTGGAAATAAATATATAATGATATATTTTAAGATTTTTGGTAAAGGCTCGAAAACTTATCAATAAGCTGTAAAAAATAACTTTTACAAAAAATTAATTTATAAGCTAGTTTAATAGTATCATCAAAGATTAAATATAAACTCAAAAACAAAGTATTTTGTCGAACACAATATAGTTGAAAATATATGAAAGAGTAATATGCAAGTCATTGTATAGATAAGCAATTAAGGAAAGTCAAACGACTTAAAAGATAAAACGATGTAAATGAAAATCAAGTAGCATACGTAGCAATGAATGGCGTCAGCTACTTTGTTAAAAGTTAAAACAATAATTCGATATTAACGTTTTCAAATCCATCGTACGGGGAAGAAGGGGACAGTTCTATACGCACATTCACAGCTGTAATCACTTTGGAAATTTATGCAGGCGTAGTTGAATAGTGAATACTTCCTTTCTCCAAAATGCAAATATGATATATGTGTTTTGGCTTTTTTATATAAGATTAATGCTATCAAAATTCTAGAATTTAAGATCCATTTTCTAATTTACCTCAATTATTATTATTATTTTTACTAATTTCTCATAACTTTTATCAAAACCTTTCATTTTTTACTTTTTAAAAGGTAACCAACATGTTATCGATGATATGTCTGTAATGTTGACGTGGCATTCACATCTTATGTTAATAATACTGTAAAAATCTAAGATTTTTAATGTTTGATTTCTAATTTGCCATAACGTTATTTTGTTCTATAAAAACCATTATATTTTCTAAATTTTTTCATAAAAGCCATTATTTTCTCGAAAACTATTCATAGAGGCCATTATTTTTGAAAATTTTTCATAAAACCTTTATTTTTTGAAAAACTTTTCGTATATTGCTTACGTAATTTTTTCGTGTAATACGCATATATAGAACAAAAAACCATTATTTTTTCGAACTCGGTTGCCTTTATCCTCAAAGTCTTTGGTTGGAATCTCTTTTAAAGCTCTTTATTATTTAATTTTTCAGTGACGCACATCATATATTTTATATAAATCGGGTGGCAGTTAGTTCCAAACATTAGAATATTACAAGTTCATTTTAGAATCATCATGTTCAAGTATGAATAAATATTGTGTTTCTATTAGATTATATATTGTTTGAAAAAAAACTATAATTGTGAAAGAAATGTGAAATGATGAATAACTTGTTGTCTTAATCCCATTAGAATATACAGTATCATAATTTTGAATATAATTCATATCGTGTTAAATAATGGAAAAAAATTAAAACTGAAAAAAATGTAAAATTCGTATTTTAAATTGCAAAAAAAAATATTGTCAGATATTTACCATAAATATAGAGATTTTAAATTAATTACAATATTAATTATTTTGTTAAATTTCCGGACATACCCTTTTGAGTTTTTAATAATGATTAATAGAGTCTGGAATATTAATCATGATCAAAGGGCATATCTAGTTCTTAAGTTCTCACAATAAAGATAGTTCGTATTTGAACATAGGTATATATATATATATATATATATATATATATATATATATATATATATATATATATATATATATATATATATATATATATATATATATATATATATATATATATATGCAAGTTAAGGATGAATCTGATTACATGAGTCGTAATATTCTACAGCTACGCTAGGTACATCAGGCTAACTATGGTTCTTCGTCTTCAACCCTTCGCCAAGGAGACTGCACAGAGTAAATAAAAAGGAAATTTTTCGTAAGAAGGTAAGAAGTTTTTTATTTACATGTTTTTTCAACGAACCAACAAAATGAATCAATAGACGATGCAAAAATAACATGATTAACAAAAAAAATCTCGAAAAAACAACTCGATGATTCATTTTTACGATGATTTTGTTGTTATTCACTAAAATTGTTCGTATTGTGAATAAAAAACAAAGTAAATAAAAAACTTCTTACCTTCTTAATATAATTTTACTTCTTATTTGATCATCCTTATATATATATATATATATATATATATATATATATATATATATATATATATATATATATATATATATATATATATATATATATATATATAGAGAGAGAGAGAGAGAGAGAGAGAGAGAGAGGGTTAGGTTATATTAGAGATGACAGTTATTGTGTGACCTCGTAACTTGGTCCTGACCATCAGATTGAGAAAATTAGTGGTTATGATTGAGATGGTAGGATTGTAAATAAAAACGGATATAATTAATTATATTATTAAAAAACGGTTGTAAGGGCATAATAGACATTATATCAATCTAAAAAAAAGGAAAGTCCCTTATTTTTTGGAAACCTGTTATCTCTCTGCTCATTCACGCCTGTAAACAATTTCAAAAATGTAAAATACGATTTCATTCTGGCAAAAATGAAAAAAAATTTAATATTTTATTTTGGTACAATAGAGTGTTATTTTGATAAGGTTTCATCTTGTTAAGATATAAAAGAATGCCTATATACCAAAGAATAAAAATTAAGTTATTAGAAAACTCATTTCTAACAAAAAGAGTTCTTACCAAGTTAGACATTCTTAAGAGAATGAACTGAATACATCAAAACAACGAGAATGTATTGAATTATAGACATTGTGACAGAGTTACTGGAAATTTTACATCAAAACAATAAGAATTTATAAAAAAAATGTAACCATTCTGAAAAGAATCGTACAAATTTTACATAAAAAACAACAATATTCTAATTAATAGACTAGCCATTCTTAAAAGAATGTGTTTGCATGTGTAAGATTTCAAAAAATTATGCCTATCTCAGTAACCCATTCTTTTGTATATCTTCATCGATCACAACCCCTCCCACTTTCTCTTGCAATCGATACTTAATAAAAAACGAAGAATAGAAAACTTATTCTTAACAGAATAGTTCTTCATAGAATAAAACCTTACAAAGACTTATTCTGAACAGAATGCGTTCTTCAATGTAGCCCCAATCTTTATATTTATCGTCTATCTTTACAAGTACAAACTGAAATTCTTCTGTTTCTCACCAATCTTCCTCTCAAATTCTGTGTTTCTATTTCTCACTCAATCTCTAATTCCCTTTCAGTTTTGTGAACATGGGTTTAAGATCAATGTTGTTGCCCGTCAAGGAAGGTCGGTGGTTGTCGTTGTTGTGGTGGTGTAGAAGGTCCGGTAGTGGTGGTTGTCGCTGCTGTGGAAGCGTAGAAGGCAGCATCGCATTTGATGATGGAACACGATATGCACAAAGAAGAATACATGATAATGGAAAGAAGAAGTCAATTAGATATAATAATGGGATCAGTTAACAAAATAAATGGGAATAATTAACAATATAATTAATTGATACTTGTTTAATTGCTATAATGTCCTTATCTGGATTTTCAAAATGATTGGTCCATATTGAGTCTCATAGTTACACAATAATTAGTCATATATAAATTTTCCTAACTATATATATATATATATATATATATATATATATATATATATATATATATATATATATATATATATATATATATATGCATATATACATACATACATACATACATACATACATATACATACACTCACACGTGTATGTGTGTGTAAAACAACATATACACTGAAAATGAAACCAGCAATAAACGAACGAGCGACACAACAACAACAATACTAATGAGATCGAACAAAACATACCCAATGGAAAGCAAGAACAAACCAGAACTGGTGTCTACTGACGACACCTAGTAATATCAAGTATTTTAGTCGTCGTTGAGCCCTGTTTTGGATTAAATATATGTCTTAAATTGGCTAATATCACTTACTTTTGTGCCAAAGTGCTCGGAAATATTTTTAGTGTAAATACAGGGGTTTTAGTGCAATTCTGGAGAAGTTATGGAGCAAAATGGGCAAGAAGACAAATCTGGCATAGATAGCGCCGCTATCTCTTGAGATAGCGCCACTATTTCGCGACTGGATAAAATCTCCGTTTTTGAATTTCAAACTCCGTGATTTCGAGCTCGAGAAGACACACGCGACGCGGGAAGACCTTTGCCGCAACGCAGGAACCCTAATTTCGCACCATTATAAATACCGGAGTCCCGTCCGACTTTTGAAGCATCCCGGGACGCGAAGGAGGGATTCGAAGGCAGAATTTCGTCAGTTTTTCAGTGGGAAGCAGTAGTTTGGTTAGTTATTTACTTTTTCTATCTTTTATCAACTCGGTATCGAGGTATTCCGCAATCGGGATTTCCGTCGATTACTCGATGTTCGTTTAGATTTGTAGTTTCTGATTTCAGTAGTAAATAATTGGTAGTAGATCTGGATTTGATTGTTTAAATGTTGGTTTGATTTGGATTTATAAAAGTTAATCATTCAGTTCAAGTTATATTGCACTTTTTCGGTATTGTTTCTGTCGAATGCTTGTTTGGATGTTTTGGGATTGTCATTGCTTCTGATTTTTCTGGAATTTACTTCTGGAATCAGTAAGTAATATTAGTTTAGAACTTAATTTAATTTAGTTTAGTTCATGCTTGATTTGGATTTTGGCAATTGTTTTGATATTGTGTTTTGTGTTGGTTTTTGGGAAAGTAGAAACAATACCGATGACTATAGAGTGACACTACAGTTGGTATACTGTCGTTCTATCTTAACCACCAAACTCCTTGGATCGACCCTTACTACCGCTGTACTAGTATATGTGAGGTTTATTTTACTATTTTTGACCGCACGACGACCTAGGCGTGTCATCTACTACGAGCCTACGAAGTATTCTACAATTATCGAATCAAAAGACATTGATTGAATAGATCACTAATGTCATGTGAACTAAGAATAATTGAAACAAAATAGGTAAGGTTTCATTATTGAATTAAAAAATGTTCTTACAAAGGAATGAAAAGAGAACTATAAATTGAAAAGCAAGTTAGAATTAACCTGGTTAAAAGACAAAATAAAATTACAAAATAAAAATGAGGTCAAAAACTTAATTAGGCTGATATGTATAACCATTTAATTAACGAACGAGAGTTCGGGTAATTCGTACCCGTTAACCCCCCCAACACATTTATATCTCGAGACAATTATGATCCAACAAAACCCATTTAGCCCGATTGGCATTATCTAATAAACTTAGTCCGTGACAATAATCATCAAAAGAAAACAAATAACGGAAGGGAAGAGAAAAATGAAGAAAGAAATACAAGTTTGTACAATTTTAGTTTACGGTCAATGGATGGCACGGAGAGGGACTGATGTTGTTCAAAGTCTTGTAACACATGCATGCGTTGAACAATCAATGAACCTCTAATTGAATTATTGTTGAATAGGACATGGTCATGTTTATATTTTGTTGTTTTTTTTCCCCTTAGTGGCAAATACATAAATAAACATATCTGATACAACTAATAACAGTGTTTATATACGAATGTTCAAAAGGAAACCCAAATCAAATTAAAAGTAACAAGAAGAAAAAGGGACCTTTATTAATATGCAAATTAAATTCAAGATTGAATAAGACAATTAGACATTTGATACGAATGAAATTTTATGGTATGAGGGATTTATTATTGTAAACATAAATTCAAGGTTATTGAATATTTAGTATGATAAAGAATTGAGTTCAAATACACGATGACTCTCATGTAGAGGTAACAAATTCTTGACGAGACTTTCAGGATTTAGAATGTAATAAAGATTTCTGCTCAATTATATGTTAACTTTATTTTATTTTATTTTGTTTTTATCTGTTGGCAAATTCACATGACACTAATTTGTTTTTTATTGACTAGCAAATTGACACGTCAAACGGGTCTAAAAGCATAAACCCCCCACCATATCTATACTAATCTTAGGCTCTGTTTGTTTGTTTGTTTTTTTTTTTTTATATATTAAGTGCTGAATTGATATATGTTAGAATAATAAACGATATCTTAATAAATATAATATTGCTGATATATATGCTGTTTCTTTTTTGTACTGAATGAACTGTCTGTATCTGAATAAATGACTATTTTACCCTTATAAATTTGCCGAACAACAAATGATCAATATATAAGCATGAAATTACTCATAATTCATTATATAAAATATAATTTTCATTGGGAAATAACGACAATTTGGAAAAAATAAATATAAAATCATGATTTAATGTTAATGACATTTATTTCCTAACTTAACCCATTAACACATTTTCTTAGCATTAAATAAAAAACAAACAACCATATATAGCCGAACAATTAAGTTTTTTATACATTAAGTCTATTAAATAAAAAAAAAACTCCATTTGCAAGTTTGTAAAACAACACATACTGCATGCATCTCATCATCATTTCTTTGTATAAGTTTTTTGAGTTTCATCTCATTCATCTTTGAGTCGCAAAAATAAAATATTTAGAAGTATAAAAACTAATTAAAGCGTCTATAACAAGATAAAGACAACTCGTTTAGAATAAAATTTTAAATCTAATTACATAATCTTACATTGAATTAAAGTTGATATGCATCGTGTGCTTGCCTAATCTTTTAAATATATATACATTAAAATACATGAAATTGTTAATTAAGTGCTTCTACAGAGTTATCATAAAGCTAATTTGTGTATTATTATTAATAATTACGACGTTGACGTTTATTTTTGGTTAGAAGTTTAGAATTAAAATTTTAAATTTTATATTCCGGAAAAAGTTTCAACATTGTTTACTTTTTTGTTATTCTATGGGGTAATTTGTTTTTGAATTTATTATATATATTGAATAATCATAACTAAACAGATAGGTGTAGTTAAAAACTTGCTACGCTACAAGAAAGGTAATATTGGGATGCGAATGTTTGGAATAATTTAATTATTTATGAAAGTAACGTATTAGATAATTTAAAAATGATACATGTAAGTAATCTTAATTTTTACACAATCAATTTTCATTACAGAACTTATCAACTGATTATTGATCTTAATTCAATTGGGAAATCATAAATAAACTTTCCATCTAATCAATTGTTGTGTGTCGATAATAATTGTAGTATACAACTCACTCCTTTTTCGAAATATACATCAAAATATGATCGATTTAGATTTTGATTTACTTCTTACTAAGCCTAGTACGAAGCAATATCTGACTCGGTCGAGTCAGACCATTTAAACTATTTAAGATTATATATATATATATATATATATATATATATATATATATATATATATATATACAAATACAAATACAAATACAAATACAAATACATATACATATACATATACATATACACACACGTTTACACACGTTTAGTATAACTTTTAAAAAAGTTGCACAATCGGTTTTTTAGCCCGGATTTTTTTCGCAAAACTCAACCGAACGATTAAAAAATCGTAAAAAATTCAAACCGGTTTTTTATTAATCAGTTTAACTAAACATGAACTCGAGATTTAATATAGGTTTTAAAAAAATTACAAAACGACCCGTTTTTTATCCTGATTTTTTCTGGAAAACTGAACCATACCGGTTAAAAAACCTGAAAAAAATCGAAACTGGTTTTTAATTAACCGGTTAAACTAAAACTGAACTGAAGATTTAATATAGGTTTTAAAATATTTGCAAAACTGGTTTTTTATCCCAGATTTTTTCCGGAAAACCGAACTGAACAAGTTAAAACTAGAAGAAAAACTATTTTCTTAGTCAAATTACTTATATATTTTAAAATATCAAACTAATATTTACTGTTATATATATATATATATATATATATATATATATATATATATATATATATATATATATATATATATGTACTAGTTGTAAGACCCGTGTATTACACGGGATACTACAAAAAAATATTAATTAATAATATCTAAACATTGATAATTTTACATAAAAAATTTGTTTATATATCGTGACATCTTGCTTTTCATTTTATTATTACGACTTTGTATTTTGATAAATATAATTGATTATGAGAATGTCACCGGTTCTAAAATCAAATTCATTATTATGATTGGAATCGTTTTTCAAAATATTATGACGTCAATTGTCTCTCTATTGTCTCCCAAATCATTCTACATATTAAAAAATAATATGATATTATAAAACAATTAATTTTGAAATTGAATGATAACAATTAATTTTGAAATTAAATGATAATTAAACCGATCATTAAAGAGTTAGAAACGTTTCAAACCAATTAGTTTTTTTAAGAAATTCAAAATTATGAGAAAATGACATGTGTCAAATTCAATAAGGAGATGACATGTTGCTTTGAGTTACTTATTTATTAGGATAGGATATATATATATATATATATATATATATATATATATATATATATATATATATATATATATATTGATTGTTAAGTATGTGGAATTTAATCAGAGCCGAGGAAGTCACTACAATCGAAGGAGATCAGCTGTGCAAAAAACCAAACCGAGCCGGAGGAGCCAATGCGGTTGGAGGATCATGCAAGACGAAGCGAAGATCGGTAAGTTGTAAAGCAGGTATCATGACTCATGACTCTGGGTTTTCCCATTTTCTCTTCTTGCTTTAAAGATCGTCCAAAGGCATCATCTGAACCGAAGAGAGTAGTCGTCGGCCCGGTACGGTCTTTGAGGTAGAATTTCCCCATGGACCAGATGTAGACAGTCGAGATGTTGATAAAAAGGGTCAGCTACTTTAGAAGCAAAGTGTCCCTTTTTGGCATAAGTTACGAGGGCTGCTGCTATCAGAAGTTTGTCGGCCACAACATGTTCCACTGACTTGTCACATCAGCTGGCCTAGTGCAGAAAGCATGGGCTAGAAGATTTACCATAATTTCTCTCAGATATTGTACCCGGCCATATATATATATATATATATATATATATATATATATATATATATATATATATATATATATATATATATATATATATATATATATATATATATATATATACACACACACAATGAACTTACATTATTAACCTTTTTAGTTAATTTTTTTAATTTTCTTTTTATTTTTTCTAATAATTTAAAATTTAAAATAGAAAAAAAAAAACTTACCCCCATTTCTTTCTCTCTCTCTCTCTCTCTCTCTCTCTCTCTCTCTCTCTCTCTCTCTCTCTCTCTCTCTCTCTCTCTCTCTCGCTATAGTCGTCTTCTTTTTTCTTGCAAAATCTCAAAAACCCGAACCACCCCTCAAACACATAAATCCATGCAACTCCATAAATTTTTTCAAACCTACATATCATGTCTAGAAATCTAATCTAGAAATTAAATACATTCAAATCTAAATTCCAAAGCAATCGCAATGAATTTCACCATATTGTTAAAATAAAGTTAGATGATCCTATGTTATTCTATGCAACCCAAATTTTTCTCTTTAGCACACTTGTAAAGCGTAACGACATCCAAACAGAAAACCAGACAAACATACAAATGAATGATTCAAACAAGAACACATATGCTAACACACACTATGTGTTTTTTAAATTCAAAGAAGAACACTGTAACGTTCCAAATTCCGTAATAAATTCTTCATTTTAAAAACAGTTCAAATATATAAAAAGGATTGTCAAATATAACCATCCAAATTAAAACATAATATTTTAAACACATAAAATTGTATTTACAAAAACATTAATCAGCGGAAGACTTAGATACCAAAACTTCAGATGCGGTACAATCGCGCCGTGCTCCAAGCTCAAGCTAACAAATATCTGAAAAACAATTAGGGTGAAAGAGTAAGCACAAAGTTTAGTGAGTTCCCTAAAATACCACACGATTCATCACATAACACACGAATCAACTCATCGTTTCACTCTAGGGCTTGCCCTGATCCGTCAGTAATTAAAGCAATGTTTAACTCTTGGGCTTGCCCCGATTCGTCAGTAATTAAATCATCGTGACTCTCGGGCCTGTCCTTATCCGCCAGTAATTAAATCATCGCTTGACTCTCGGGCTTGCCCCGATCCCTCAGTAATTAAATCATCGTTTGACTCTCGGGCTTGCCCTGATCCGTCAGTAATTAAATCATCGTTTGACTCTCAGGCTTGCCCGAATCCGTCAGCAAACACGTAAGGCATATACAACACATTTCTACACACAGTAATTAACTATCTATACATGTAACTTCACCCATAGTATAGTGAGAAGACTCACCTGATCCGCGACCTCAAGCTAGAGAACACTCCACGCAAGTGCCCTCAGATCCTGACAAAACGAACTCCCTAACAAGAATAAACTCCACTTAGAACTTCCTGAACCCCAAACAGGATAAACCTCTAAGATCGATACCCCAAACTCTCAAGTTTGACCAAAAGTCAAACTGGTCAAAAAGTTAACAGTCAAATGTTAAAGTCAAAGTCAACAGTCAACAGACAATTAGCGCCGCTAACTTCCCTTGTAAACCTCGCTAACTATGAACAGCCTCAAAAGTCCATTAAGCTCTTAATCCATTCAGCCAAGGTCTTAATTCTTCCAGGGACCTTCCAAACAGTCCCAAAATCCATAAAAATAACTTTACCATCCAAACTTGACCATGCAAGCTCATGAACAAGATCCAAGTCCAAAATGGTCCAAAACTCAACAAAACCACCAAAGATAGTTTGGCTTACTCTCTAAACCAACTTAATGCTTCTAAATCAGGACTTTAAGGCATAAAGTTCCTGTCTTTATCATTCTCAATCTTGGACAACACCAAAAAGAAAGCATCACTTCATTTCAATCCATAAAATCTCACACAAAACATAAGAATAACCTTAAAATTGTAAAAATATGGGAACTTTACTCATAATGGTCCAGAAACAAGAAGCTTTAGCGGACTTCCACTTGAAGAGAGCTTCCTAGCAACACTAAGCATCCTCTAGCATCATAATCTCTTCAAGAATCCTTCCAAAAATGTGAAGATCACCAAAATAACTCCAAATGAGCTAGAGAGGAAAAATGACGAGTTTGGTGGCTGAAATGTGATGTTTGGCGGCTGACCTAGGGTTCCCCACCCTTAAATATGGCCCAAACTTCAAAATCTAGGGTTTTGGCCCAAAATCAACAGTTAGTGTCGCTAACTGAGATCGTGTGAATCTACCACCATAGCCTGACATTAGCGTCACTAATGTAGAGGATTAACGCCGCTAATCCTCTGTTCCACCAACTTCCTAATATTTGCTTCATTTAAGCCGCGAACTTGTACACTTCGGGATTAGGGTCTTACAAACACACAGACTGTGTGTGCTTACTGAATTTCATATTGAAACTTTGATTCAAAAAAGAACAATCACATAAATGTGTGCCTTCGTCTGTGATCCAGAAGCCCCGATGACACCGTTTACAGAGGAGATGAAAGATAACCAGGATGGGATGACTAGAACGAGAGAAAGAAATTGAGTGAATGAGTTTTGTAATGAAAATATGGGATACTGTTGATCTGAAATCTGCAAAAAAATAAAATAAATAGAGCTTTATTTGGGTCTTGCTCTTTCTCCATCCCCGACAATATGATCCTTAGCGAAGCCACATTCGTATTCCCATCCACCATAATAAGCGGTCTATCAGATCACGCCTTTGAAACTGTTTACCGTTTGAATATGGGCGACCCCAAACTAACTCCTCAAAACCTTACACTGGGAAGAACATGAAAACCCAATGACAAATATCTACATGTGTGAATTCGTTTGTGATTTTAGTACCGAATTTCAATTGCACAAAACAACACCCACCTTCGATTTTGGCTTTTGAATCTGGGTTTCTCATCTTTTGAATCTGCATTTCAGTTTCAATGGGGGATTTCAATTTCAGAAAACACCCACCAAAGCATTGATGGCCGGATGGGACTCTTCCAAGGCTTTCTCTAGTTCTTTGAACCATTCAATTGATGGTCTAACTTCACTCCCAAACGAGATTTAGATTACTGATTTATGTGGTTTTGATTCCAAATTCATGGATCTGGAGGTGGTATGGAGGTGCGGCGGGGAATGAGCCTTCAACTTTCATAGTCTACAAGGTAAGGATGGGTGGAGTGAAAGAGATATATATATATATATATATATATATATATATATATATATATATATATATATATATATATATATATATATATATATATATATATATATATATATATATATATATATATATATAATGTGTGTAGTGGGGGCATGGGGGTAGGGGTGGGGTTGGGTTTTTATTTTCTTTTTTAATTTTTATTACAAAAAGAATAAAAAGATAAAGATAAAAGAAATAAGAAAGGGTAAGAAATACATTCCACATGGACCTGTGACTTGTCATGAACGATTTCGAAACCCAAGGACCACCGACGTATGCTTTGGAAACTATGGGGATCAAGCGCGTTCATTTTCCAATACTTGGACCAAACCTACAACCTTAGACAAACCACAGGAACCTTGAGTGTAATCTAAATCCATGTTCATCTTGTTCATTATACATGGGGTGGCTATTTACTTTAGGGTTATTGTCACTGTAGCACATCAAAGTTACTAATTTTAACCGATTTAGTCATTGAAGTTATTTTTTGCATTTAGTCATTAAACTTGTGAAAAACGTGTCAATTACACCTAATTGAAAGATTTTAAGAGTTCAGCCGGTCAAATGGTGTATGTGGCATGATGACATGGACGGTGAATCCACGTAGACTCCAACTCATCCTGCTAGTTTACTCATACGTACATCATTACAAGTTTAAAGCATTTCTTCATCTCTCTCATCTCCACACCTATCTTACTATCAACGCTTCCCCCAATAAAAAATGCTCAGATTCTTCCATTCATCTACACAAGACTACACCCTCTTTAATGGCGGGCAGTTCCAATTTTGCTTCACGTCAACGCTTATGAAACTATAGGGTTTTCGATTTAAGGTCTGATGTGACCGGGAAATCGAAGACCGGGAAATCGACGCTTCTGAAACCGCTGTGTTTTCAATTTTGCTTCACGTCGATGCTTCTGCAACTGCTGGGTTCACGTCGACGCTTCTGAAACTGTTGGGTTTTCGATTTAAGGTCTGGCGGTGCTTGGTTGCAATCCGAACCTGTTAATTATCATCAAATACACCGAAAACAACCCCGCTAGTTTTCACCTTCATTGATTGTGTAGTTTTCTTCATCTTCTTGAAGAACGCATCTGTTAATCTTCTTTGATTGTGTATTTTTCTTCTCTGAAACTCTCCTCAACTGTGAATCATAGCCATCTCCCCGCTAGTTTTCACCGTCATTCATCGATACACGTCAAGGTTATCATGTGTTAATTCGTTTTGTTATGATGCTTGGATTATCATGTGTTAATTCGTTTTGTTGATTCTCAATTATTGTTAGTAAATTTTTTGATTATGAATCATTAGAGCTTGATTTTTGCTGCTCACTAGCATCATCTTTTCTGGATCTCTGTTCTTCCATGGATCCACAGAGGGAGTCGCCTTATTAGAAGAGCCTTTAACTTTTTCAGACCATGAAGAACTTCAGTTGATTTCATGGTTATATTTAACTCCAGGGTTTTTGAAAGATCCCGTTGTTCTTCTAGCCCTAATTTCATCTCATGAACCTGTTGCACCACTGTAATCGTTGGAGAATCTTCTCCTTCCAGCAAAAGTACCACATAGACTCCACTGTACCTGATCTAGGGTTGATATTGATTATCATTCAAAGGCGATTGAAGATTTATCTTACAAGTTTACAAGGTTTCATAGTAGTCGACTAAGTGTATTTGACGTTGTACAAATTGTAATGATGTACGTACAAGTAAACTAGCAGGATGAGTTGGAGTCTACGTGGACTTACCGTCCATGTCATCATGCCAAATACACCATTTGACCGGCTAGACTCTTAAAATCTTTCAATTAGGTGTAATTGACACGTTTTTCACAAGTTTAATGGCTAATTGCACAAAAAAATAACTTCAATGACTAAATCGGTTAAAATTAGTAACTTTGATGTGCTACAGTGACAATAACCATTTACTTTAACCCATGTTCATCTTGTTCATTTTCTAAGATCTGCTACATGTTCGTGGTCATTTGCTCAAATCAGAATATATATATATATATATATATATATATATATATATATATATATATATATATATATATATATAGGGTCCCGTTCCGGTGAGGACTTTTTTTTCGGTGAGGACTCGTAAGGACACCTTAAAAAAAAATTAAAAAAATTTAAAAAAAATACAAATCATAAAATCAAGAATAGTACTATATCATGATCCATAAAAACTTAGAAAAAAAATTTGGATCATGGAGAAACAGTAATGATACACAAACAATTTTATTTTGTGGATCATTGTTTCATTATAAAAAAAAATAATGATCCACAAGTTTTTTTTCGAATTTTTTTTTTCTCCAACATAGTACTATGATCCATTTTATTACTTATATTTTTGTTTTATTTTTTTTCAATTTTTTTAAGATGTCCTCACGAGTCCTCACTTTAAGAAGTGTCCTCACCGGATCGCTTATCTATATATATATATATATATATATATATATATATATATATATATATATATATATATATAGAGTTAGGATATTTTGAGAACCACAAGTCCCCCGAGAACCCGAGAACTCCTAAACCGATTTTTTTTTCAAAAAACCGACCCCATAGGCCTCTAAAACGCACACTTTTAAGGCTTTTCGGAAAAAAAAATTCCGAAAAAAACGACTTTTTTTTTTTAAAAACTTTGCACATGTACAAAAAAAAAACTTTGCACATGTGCAAAGTTTTTTATACGTACACTTTTTTTGAAATTTTTTTTACAGAACGCCTTAAATATATGTTAGAAAGACATCCATAAAAAAAAACTTGAAAAAAAATGTACGTATAAAAAACTTTGCACATGTGCAAAGTTTTTTTTTTTGTACATGTGCAAAGTTTTTTTTAAAAAAAAAGTCGTTTTTTTCGGAAATTTTTTTTTCGAAAAGTCTTAAAAGTGTGCGTTTTAGAGGCGTATGGGGTCGGTTTTTTGAAAAAAAAATCGGTTTGGGAGTTCTCGGGTTCTCGGGGTGAAGTTGGTTCTCAAAAGATCCTAAGTCTATATATATATATATATATATATATATATATATATATATATATATATATATATATATATATATATATATATATATATATATATATATATATATATATATATATATATATATATATATATATATATATATATATATATATATATGACATTTGTTTTGTTGAAATAAGAAAATATTCTCTCCTATTCATTTGTATTCTCTCCTATTAATTTCTTAATGATAATAAGCCCTTTTTCCTTTGTATTTAACTATATATTTAAATTCAAGTTAGTTGCTTGAGAATTCATTATGCACCACCCAAAATTTCATCATCTTTGCTTTGAAAAGTCCAAGAGTAGTCTCAACGGTCTAACCTTTTCCCTTCATCAAGAGCACATATAAGAAATATCATGACTTTTGACCAAATTAATCATTTGGTATATATATTATTCTCCAAGACTTTTCGGGATATATATATATATATATATATATATATATATATATATATATATATATATATATATATATATATATATATATATATATATATATGAAGGTTCAAATGATAACAATTTCAATAATTATTGAAATTGAGAACGTGAGAACAAATATAAGCACACAATTTTATAATAGGTCATCATCCGTCCCTTCACCACAACCACCACCAAACTTCTACGCCTCCACAACCAACTCATCTTACCCCACCCATTACCGCTCAACCTCACCCACCAGCACCCACCCCCTCCCTCCCGCCCACCAAAAAAATTAATTTTTTTCCACCCATTCCCGCTCTACCCAACCCACCAGCACCCACCCTACCCTACAACCCCATCCTTGTCCACCAAAAATTTTTTTAATTTTTTACTACCCACTCCCGATCCACCACATCTACCAACACCCACCCTACCATACTCTAACCCCTCCCCCTCCCCCGCCCACCAAAATAAAAAATTTTAATTTTTTTACCACCCACTTTTGCTCCACCCCATCTACCAGTACCCACCTAACCTACCCACCCCACCTTACCCACCCCCCTCCGCCCACCAAAAAATTTATTTTTTTACCACCCACTCCCACTCCACCCGCCCCACCAGCACCCACCCTACCCTACCCACGCCACCCTTACCCCACCACACCCTCCCCGCACACCAAAAAAATTTAATTTTTTTACCACCCAATTAAGCTCCATTCCACACACCAGCACCCACCCTACCCTACCCACCCCATCCCACCCTACCGTACCTTACCCGTCAACAAAAAAATAAGTTTTTTTACCATCTACACCCGCTCCACCCCACCTACCAGCACCCACCCTACCCTACCCACCCTACCCCACCCTACCCGCCTACCCCGCCCACCAAAAAAAATTAATTATTTTACCACCCACTCCCGCTCCACCCCATTCTCCAGCACCCACCCTACCCTACTCACCCTACCCTACCCACCCATCCCACCCTACCCTACCCCACCAATTTTTTTTTTATTTTTTCACACTCCCGCTCTACCCCTCCTATCAGGACTCACCCTACCGAAAACAACCCCGCTAGTTTTCACCTTCATTGATTGTGTAGTTTTCTTCATCTTCTTGAAGAACGCATCTGTTAATCTTCTTTGATTGTGTATTTTTCTTCTCTGAAACTCTCCTCAACTGTGAATCATAGCCATCTCCCCGCTAGTTTTCACCGTCATTCATCGATACACGTCAAGGTTATCATGTGTTAATTCGTTTTGTTATGATGCTTGGATTATCATGTGTTAATTCGTTTTGTTGATTCTCAATTATTGTTAGTAAATTTTTTGATTATGAATCATTAGAGCTTGATTTTTGCTGCTCACTAGCATCATCTTTTCTGGATCTCTGTTCTTCCATGGATCCACAGAGGGAGTCGCCTTATTAGAAGAGCCTTTAACTTTTTCAGACCATGAAGAACTTCAGTTGATTTCATGGTTATATTTAACTCCAGGGTTTTTGAAAGATCCCGTTGTTCTTCTAGCCCTAATTTCATCTCATGAACCTGTTGCACCACTGTAATCGTTGGAGAATCTTCTCCTTCCAGCAAAAGTACCACATAGACTCCACTGTACCTGATCTAGGGTTGATATTGATTATCATTCAAAGGCGATTGAAGATTTATCTTACAAGTTTACAAGGTTTCATAGTAGTCGACTAAGTGTATTTGACGTTGTACAAATTGTAATGATGTACGTACAAGTAAACTAGCAGGATGAGTTGGAGTCTACGTGGACTTACCGTCCATGTCATCATGCCAAATACACCATTTGACCGGCTAGACTCTTAAAATCTTTCAATTAGGTGTAATTGACACGTTTTTCACAAGTTTAATGGCTAATTGCACAAAAAAATAACTTCAATGACTAAATCGGTTAAAATTAGTAACTTTGATGTGCTACAGTGACAATAACCATTTACTTTAACCCATGTTCATCTTGTTCATTTTCTAAGATCTGCTACATGTTCGTGGTCATTTGCTCAAATCAGAATATATATATATATATATATATATATATATATATATATATATATATATATATATATATATATATATATATATATATATAGAGTTAGGATATTTTGAGAACCACAAGTCCCCCGAGAACCCGAGAACTCCTAAACCGATTTTTTTTTCAAAAAACCGACCCCATAGGCCTCTAAAACGCACACTTTTAAGGCTTTTCGGAAAAAAAAATTCCGAAAAAAAACGACTTTTTTTTTTAAAAACTTTGCACATGTACAAAAAAAAAACTTTGCACATGTGCAAAGTTTTTTATACGTACACTTTTTTTGAAATTTTTTTTACAGAACGCCTTAAATATATGTTAGAAAGACATCCATAAAAAAAAACTTGAAAAAAAATGTACGTATAAAAAACTTTGCACATGTGCAAAGTTTTTTTTTTGTACATGTGCAAAGTTTTTTTTAAAAAAAAAGTCGTTTTTTTCGGAAAATTTTTTTTCGAAAAGTCTTAAAAGTGTGCGTTTTAGAGGCGTATGGGGTCGGTTTTTTGAAAAAAAAATCGGTTTGGGAGTTCTCGGGTTCTCGGGGTGAAGTTGGTTCTCAAAAGATCCTAAGTCTATATATATATATATATATATATATATATATATATATATATATATATATATATATATATATATATATATATATATATATATATATATATATATATATATGACATTTGTTTTGTTGAAATAAGAAAATATTCTCTCCTATTCATTTGTATTCTCTCCTATTAATTTCTTAATGATAATAAGCCCTTTTTCCTTTGTATTTAACTATATATTTAAATTCAAGTTAGTTGCTTGAGAATTCATTATGCACCACCCAAAATTTCATCATCTTTGCTTTGAAAAGTCCAAGAGTAGTCTCAACGGTCTAACCTTTTCCCTTCATCAAGAGCACATATAAGAAATATCATGACTTTTGACCAAATTAATCATTTGGTATATATATTATTCTCCAAGACTTTTCGGGATATATATATATATATATATATATATATATATATATATATATATATATATATATATATATATATATATATATATATATATATATATATATATATATATATATATATATATATATATATATATATATATATATATATATGAAGGTTCAAATGATAACAATTTCAATAATTATTGAAATTGAGAACGTGAGAACAAATATAAGCACACAATTTTATAATAGGTCATCATCCGTCCCTTCACCACAACCACCACCAAACTTCTACGCCTCCACAACCAACTCATCTTACCCCACCCATTACCGCTCAACCTCACCCACCAGCACCCACCCCCTCCCTCCCGCCCACCAAAAAAATTAATTTTTTTCCACCCATTCCCGCTCTACCCAACCCACCAGCACCCACCCTACCCTACAACCCCATCCTTGTCCACCAAAATTTTTTTTAATTTTTTACTACCCACTCCCGATCCACCACATCTACCAACACCCACCCTACCATACTCTACCCCCTCCCCCTCCCCCGCCCACCAAAATAAAAAATTTTAATTTTTTTACCACCCACTTTTGCTCCACCCCATCTACCAGTACCCACCTAACCTACCCACCCCACCTTACCCACCCCCCTCCGCCCACCAAAAAATTTATTTTTTTACCACCCACTCCCACTCCACCCGCCCCACCAGCACCCACCCTACCCTACCCACGCCACCCTTACCCCACCACACCCTCCCCGCACACCAAAAAAATTTAATTTTTTTACCACCCAATTAAGCTCCATTCCACACACCAGCACCCACCCTACCCTACCCACCCCATCCCACCCTACCGTACCTTACCCGTCAACAAAAAAATAAGTTTTTTTACCATCTACACCCGCTCCACCCCACCTACCAGCACCCACCCTACCCTACCCACCCTACCCCACCCTACCCGCCTACCCCGCCCACCAAAAAAAATTAATTATTTTACCACCCACTCCCGCTCCACCCCATTCTCCAGCACCCACCCTACCCTACTCACCCTACCCTACCCACCCATCCCACCCTACCCTACCCCACCAATTTTTTTTTTATTTTTTCACACTCCCGCTCTACCCCTCCTATCAGGACTCACCCTACCTACCCAACCCACCCCACTGTACCCTACCCCGTCCACCAAAAAATAAAATTTTAATACTTTTACCACCCACTCCCGCTCCACCCCACCCACCAACACCCACCCTACCCTACCCACCCCATGTCACCCTACCCTACCCCCGCCCACCAAAAAAAATTTAATTTTTTTACCACCCAATCTCGCTCCACCCCACCCACCAGCACCCACCCTACCCTACCTACCCACCCACCCCATCTTACCCACCTACCCCGCCCCACCACAAAAAATTAATTTTTTTTACCAACAACTCCCGCTCCACCCAACCCACCAGCACCCACCTTACCCTACCCACCTCCACCAATTTTTTTTCACTCACTCCCGCTCCACTCCACCAACCAGCACCCACCCAAACTACCCACCACACACACCGTACCCTACCCCAACAACCCCCATCCCTACCGTACCATCACCCTGCCCATCAATTTTTTTTTAATTTTTTACCACTCACTCCTGATCCACCCCACCCTAACCTACCCCACCCGACCAACCAACACCCCACCCTACCTTACCCCTACCACCCCCCACCCCTACCCTACCATCACCCTACCGACCAAAAATTTTTTAATTTTTTACAACACACTCCCTATCCACCCCACCCTAACCCACCCCACCCGACCAACTAGCACCCCACCCTACCTTACCCCTACCACCCTAGCCCTACCCTACCATCACCCTGCCCACCAATTTTTTTTTAATTTTTTACCACTCACTCCCGATCCACCCCAACCCACTATTCACATGTACATATTCACAAGTGAATGATAGACTTTTAATCAGATATGAATAATAATGTTTAATCACATGTGAATAGTTCAATCATATGTGAATAACAATGTTTAATCGCATGTAATTAAATATATATGATAGGAAAATTTATTTAAAATAAAAAATTTGTTATGTACATTTTTACATATGAATAACATGTGAATAACTTAATTATATGTGAATAACAGTGTTATAATCACATGTGAATAATAGGGTTTTATCACATGTGAATAACTTAATCATATGTGATCAACAAGGTTTAATCACATGTGATTAAATACATATAATAAGAAAATTTATTTAAACAAAAAAATCATTATGTACATATTTGCATATAAATAACATGTTTTAGTCACATGTGAATATGTGAATAACAATGTTTAATCACATGTGATTGAAGAAAAAACATATCACATGTGAACAAGATTTCAGAATCATATATGATTAAGTGCTTAATAACAAGGTTTAATCACATGTGATTGAAGAAAAAACATATCACATGTGAACAAGATTTTAGAATCATATATGGTTAAGCGCTTAATAACAAGGTTTAATCATATGTGATTGAACAAAAAAACATATCACATGTGAACAAGATTTCAAAATCATATATGATTAAGCGCTTAATGGTACCTAACAAGCCTGCAACTCCTTAGACTTCGACATGACAGAGAATAGGGGTGTGAGAATGGTTTTTTGAGTTTGGTGGCGTATTTTCAGGTCGGAGTGAGTGCAAGGACCACTGATAGGCGGGATTTGGACGAAAGTTTCTTTCAATCATTTTGTCGAACACCTTAGGTGCATGACGTGTGTCTCCATCTGTGATCAACAATGTTTAATCATATGTGATTAAATACATATTATAAGAAAATTTATTTAAACATAAAAAATCATTATGTACATATTTGCATATAAATAACATGTTTTAATCACATGTGAATAACAAGGTTTAATCACACGTGATTGAAGAAAAAACATGTCACATGTGAACAAGATTTCAGAATCATATATGATTAAGCGCTTAATAACAACGTTTAATCACATGTGATTGAACAAAAAAACATATCACATGTGAACAAGATTTCATAATCATATATGATTAAGCGCTTAATGGTACGTGAACAAGCCTATAGACCTTGGACTTCGACATGACAGAGAATAGGGGTGTGTGACTAGTTTTTTGAGTTTGGTGGCGTATTTTGAGGTCGGAGTGAGTGCAAGGACCACTGGTAGGCAGGATCTGGATGAAAGTTTCTTTCAGTCATTTTGTCGAACACCTTAGGTGCATGACGTATGTCTCCATATGTGATCAACAATGTTTAATCACATGTGATTAAATACATATAATAAGAAAAAATACATTTAATAAGAAAAATTATTAAAAAATAAAAAAATCTATTTGAGCATATTCACATGTGAATAACCAGTTCTAATCACATATGAATAACATTGTCTAATTAGATGTGAGTAACAAGTTTTAATCGTATGTGAATAAATTATTAAGAAATAACAAATTTGTTATGTGCGTATCCACATATGAATAAAATGTTTTAATCACATGTGAATAATGGGGTTTTACCACATGTGAGTAGTTTAATCATATGTGATCAACAATGTTTAATCACATGTGATTAAATACATATAATAAGAAAAATTATTTAAAAATAAAAAATTCATTATGTACGTATTTACATATGAATAACATGTGAATAGCTTAATCATATGTGAATAAGAATGTTTAATGCATGTGAGTAGTTTAATCATATGTGATCAACAATGTTTAATCACATGTGATTAAATACATATAATAAGAAAAATTATTTAAAAATAAAAAATTCATTATGTACGTATTTACATATGAATAACATGTGAATAGCTTAATCATATGTGAATAAGAATGTTTAATGCATGTGATTGAATACATATAATAAGAAATTTTATTAAAAAAATAAAAATTTTGATATGTGCATATTCACATGTGAATAACAGGTTCTAATCCCATGAGAATAGCATTGACTAATCACATATGATGAATAATTTTTAATCATATGTGAATAAAATAGTTTAATCGCATTCGGTTAAACAGAAATAATAAAAAGTAACTAATATAGGTCAAGGACCGATATTCGAGATATAGGTTCATGCGGTGGGATATCGGTATTTTTATATCATACAAATTAACTATTTACTTATGAGCAACATGTTTTGAGAAAAATTATAATAAGAAAATACATATAATAAGAATAATTATTAAAAAATATAAAAAATTTATTTGAGCATATTCACATGCGAATAACAAGTTCTAATCACAAAATTTGATATGTGCATATTTCACATGTGAATAACAGGTTCTAACCCAATGAGAATAACATGGACTAATCACATATGATTAACAATTTTCAATCATATGTGAATAAAATGGTTTAAACGCATGTGGTTAAACATAAATAATAGAAATAATAAGAATTAACTAATATCAGATACATATAGGACTCCTATGACATCTTTAATGATGGACTGGAACTCATCATCAGTGTATTCCTGAGTTGGAAATGGAGCTAGCCTTATGGTTGATGGTGTGAATTGACTCCATTGCATCTTCAGAGAGTTGGGCACAATATATGTGGACAAAAGCAGCTTACTTTGGTCCATTGTATCTTCACTTGCTACATCTGGCACCTTTCGTTGTACATAAAAGATAATAAATGAATCCATGACTTGTTGGAGATGTAAGGAAAAGGAATTACTGTTCTACCCTTGTTTGTAATAGTATAATCAAACTTAAATTATAGAATGATACATATAGTAAGAAAACCGTTGTAGCCATAATGAAGAATGGGTATCTGATTGAGCCTAATTCCAATTCATTGACATAAGGACCATTTATATCGACTGGTAACTGGGAAGATGTTCTTGAGCTATAGTGCAGATGGAGAAATGTGCGAAGTATGGGTGAAATGAGTGGT
>CM042011.1:152472033-152477033 GCA_023525715.1 Cichorium intybus
ATCAATCTCTCCACCCTCGTCGTCCCTCTCTCTCAATCCCGTAATCCCTATCTCTTGATTTCTGCTTCTATCGCAACACAATCATGCACACACACACACACACACGTGTTCTTCCCCCAATCAATTTTCTGATTTTTTTGAACACTCCAAGCACCCCCAAATTCTTTTCCAGTTTTTTGTTTAGGCGTACACAGGAAAAGGAGGAATAAAGGCTGGTTTTGACTAGTCAAACGAAAAAAAGACCAAATTACCCTTCAGCTTAAAATGCCTTAGAAAATCCTGCACTTGCACATTATTTTTGCTAATCTTTGCACAATCATAACTTCTGCATACGATACTTAGTTTTTGCAAACTTTATATCGCTAGAAAGATAGGAATGAGCTTTACATTTTATGCTTACTGAATTAAATCTGAATCTAACTAGATTTTCTGCTATGAGCCCTTAAACATGGCCACTTGGCCATTTTTGTCACTTTTTGGCCATCTTTACACCTTCATAACTTCTTCGTTATAACTCCAAACGACCGAAATATTTTTCCTATATTCTTATTACATCAAATATTACCAACCTCTTCTTGATGATCTTTCACCAATTCCTTATAGATTTTTAGTTATTAATTTTTAAAGTTTAACATTTATTCTTTTCACTTTTGTCCCCAAGTTTTCCATTTTGCCCTCGGGCTTTCAAGACATGTTTCTAAATGAAGTAACACTTCATTATGACTTAATAAAATATATTAAAACCCAAATTTCCATATTTCCACATTCTTTGACGACTTTGTCCTTCTGTATATCTTTAAACTCATTTGGACATCAAGCCTATTAGCATGAGGATACTTAGCTTAAATTTCTTATTTCATATATTAAAATTTAGGTTGTCATATAAAAGGCTTGGTCCTATTGATAAAAGGCTTAACAAGAATTGGGCTTGTCTAGGGTTTTGACTGTCACCACCTGGAGGCTATAAATAGGGATCTCTGGGAACCCTAAAACATACGCCAACTTCATCTTGTCTCTATGGAATTTTCGTCCACCACTTCTTGCTCCCTGGGTGTGATCTCATTTGAGGCAGGACACTTGTGCTGCTTGGCTTCAATGATTAAAACTAAAGGTTAGTTTTCTTAATTATTTTCTTTAGAAATTTTCTATTAGCCTTTAGGATTTTATTATATGTTCAAAGATAGAAAACATAGATCCTTTTCTAGGTTGCATGTGAACTTAGGATTTTTAATTCATAGATTGCAGAAAATTTAGTGGTATCAGAGCTTTTGGTTGTTTTCTTATTGAATTGTTATAATTGTAATCCCTAGATTTAGGGTTTATTGAATTTAAACACTAAATGGAGGCCATGATCGAAATGTTGGGCTAGGGTTTTCGAAACCCTAGCCTCCCCCTTTATCTGCGAAATTTCCTGCTAGGCTTTTAGATGGTTTCTTATTTTTGGTAAGTGTGATTATTTAATAAATAGAAACCTTAAATCCACTTGCTTGCAATTTTCGAAATTAAAGGGTTTAAGATAGGATTAAATTAATTTGATTAATTTGTGATGCCTATCTAGATTTAATTAATTTAATTAATTATTTGATTAAAAGATAAATTAAATTATTTAAAGATTTAAATTTAATTTTAAATTTAAGAGTTAATTTTTGAAAATTAAATAGATAAACCAGAAATATTTTAGAAAGTTTAACATACATCTTATATATATTATAATTAAAAGTTAATATTATATGTATAAGATAAACTGGTTAGTCAAATCAATAGTAGGCCTCATTCACGAAGCTGATCTATAAAGAGGGTATAAGGAGATTGCCTATAAAATAACGGTTTAATGGGTGTTCACTCTCACCCATCGCTCTCCTGATCAGTGGAGCGTCGTTAGCCGAACGGGTTTGATAGGACCGCTTAATCTCATTAAAAGTATGATGTTATTAATCAAAGTACTAGAACATTTCCTAAAACCCCAATCTAGTTACTTTAGAAAAAATGTGAATTGATGCTCATCCATAAAATTGGACATTGCACTTTATGAAACATTGATGGAGCGTGTGTGGTTTACCGGCACACCAATATGGGTTCATAAAGAGTTGCAATGGGTTTCTCAATCTTACCATTGTTGATGGAGCGTGTGTGGTTTACCGGCACATCAATTAGAGATGGTAATTGACTTTGAGAGTACCAAGCTAATTTGCATGGTTATTCACATCCAGTTTGTGATCCTCGACATCCCAGTCACAAACAGTGGAGCATATCCGAGATTAAACATGCTATTGAACAGTTCAATAAATCTCAAAAGATCTAGGAATTCCATTATAATATGATTATCTTCCGCGGTGGAATTGGCTGAATCGTTATTCGCCTACCTTTATAAAATTTACAATTAGATTACGGCATCCCTCTTCTAAGTTGTGAATTGTTCTAGTTGGGTCCTAGCCTTAATTATTATATTGGGTTAATATTATGGATTATATTTATCTAATTAAAAACTACCTTCTTTTATAGATGTCTTCCGCTGACCAATCCGTTCCCCACTCCAGCAACAGTAACGTCACTTCAATCCTCTCGTTGTGTTCTAATGTGACATTGGATGGCACGAACTACAACGACTGGATCAGAAACATAAAGGTGGCTCTAAGGTTTGAGAACAAAGAGTATGTTCTTGATACTGAGCTCATCGAAGTTGACCCCGATATAGCTACTCCCGAGGAGTATACCTCATACAAAAAACACTATGATGATGCGACCAAAGTGGCCTGCATCATGATTGTTATAATGAAACCCCAATTGCAAAGAATCTATGAGGACTACTAGCCTTATGAAATGCGCAAGGACCTTACAGAAAAGTTCCGCAAGCGAATGCGTGTCGAGAGGTGCGAAGTGGTCCAAGCCTTCATGAACAGCAAGCCAAAGGACGGAGAGTCTGTTTGCACTCACGTGCAAAGGATGCAAGGTTACATGGATAGGCTAAAGAAACTGGGTATGCTAGTCGATGAGGAGTTGGCTATTGACATAGTGCTTAACTCCTTACCGAGTTCTTATGACCAGTTCACACTGGCGTATCATTTAAACAACACTCAGACCTCTTTGGCTGAGTTGCACAGCATGCTGCAAACTGCAGAAGATGGGCTGAAGGGTAAAAGTGTACCCTCAGTGAGCCAGCCTATCTTCGCAATTGGTCAAGGAAAAGGAAAGAAATGGAAGGGCCCTCCCAAGTAGAATTGGAGGGAAAAGGTTCAATTCGGGTCATCCAGCAATGGCCCAAGATCCAAGTCTTCCGGCATTCCTCATGTCACTAATCCCAAAGATGCCGACTGTTTTTTATTACAAAGAGAAGGGTCACTGAAAAAGAAGTTGCCCAAAGTACTTGCAGGAAATTAAGGATGGCAAAGTGAAGCCATCGTCAGCAGGTTTTTACACTATATCTAAAAACTCATCATCTTCATGTTCTTGGGTCCTTGACACCAGATGTGGTTTTCACATTTGTTCTAATTTGCAGGGCCTAAAGGAAAGTAAGGAGGTGGAGCACGGTAGATTGAACCTAATCATAGGCAATAGGCGAACGTCACCTGTTACCAAGATCGGTGTCTATAGATTAGTGCTTAGTAATGGTGTTAGTTTAGATTTACTGAATTGTTGCTATTCACCAGATATGGCAAGAAACATAATTTCACTTGATGCATTGTTCAGACAAGGTTTTCATTATTCTTTTGATAATTTGATTGGTTTAATTTCTGTTTTTAAGAATGGTGAATTTGCTTTTGAAGCTTTACCTTGTGATGGTGTGTATGAAACTGTAACGTGTGTTGACAATTTAGGAAATAGTGTATTACATATTGATTCTTCTGGTGGTGTAGAAAAGGCGTGCTTATGGCACTTTCGTCTTGGGCACAACAACAAGAAACGCATCGCCCAACTCCAATAGGTTGGAGTATTGGAATTATTCGATCTAAAGTCGGATGATGTATGCGAATCTTGTTTGTTGGGCAAGATGACAAAATCACCTTTCAAAGGGTCCTTTGAAAGAGGTGAAGGTCTGTTGGATATCATACACACAGATGTGTGTGGACCCTTCAGAACAACCACAAAGGATGTCACTCGTTTCTATGTGACCTTTACTGACGATTATAGTAGATATAGGTATATCTACTTAATCAAGTATAAGTCAGATACATTTGAAAAGTTCAAAGAGTTTAAAAATGAAGTTGAGAATCAATTGGGCAGGAAGATAAAGATGCTTAGATCCGACAGAGGCGGTGAGTATCTTAGTATCGAGTTCCTTGACTATCTTAATGAATGTGGAATAGTTTCAAAGTTATCACCTCCTAGAACACCACAGCTAAACGGTGTTGTGGAGAGGCGTAACCGAACCCTATTAGACATGGTTCGTTCCATGATGAGTCGAGCTTCTCTTCCTATCCGCTTCTGGGGGTATGCCTTAGAGACTGCCGCCCATATCCTCAATCTTGTCCCAACTAAGAAGGTTGCCAAAACACCTCATGAGATGTAGACAGGGAAAGTTCCCTCGTTTGCACATATCAAAGTCTAGGGTTGTGAGGCTTTCGTGAGACGAGCGACTCAAGAAAACTTGCAGAAAGAAGTGAGAGGTGTATATTTATCGGATACCCAAAACAGTCTTTTGGATACTTGTTCTACAGACCAAGCGAGGACGTGGTCTTTGTAGCTAGACGAAGAGTCTTTCGAGAGAGAGAGCTCATATCCAAAGAGGACAGTGGGAGCACCATTGATCTTGAAGAGATTCAAGAGCCATCCGATGATACAACCTTAGGAGAAACTAGCAACCAACAAGAGGAAGAGGTTCATATTGGTCCGACAAATGTTTCATTACCTCTTAGGTGCTCCGGTAGAGTTAGCATGCCACTCGAGTTTTATGGCTTCCATATAACTACGGATGGTGACATGTTTGTCAGTGACAGGACACTGACAAATTTGGATGAGCCAGCTAATTACCAGGAAGCAGTGGCGGGCCCTGAGTCTGCCAA